>JAFMSR010000002.1:18556405-19156405 GCA_022818135.1 Saxidomus purpurata | reverse complement strand
TCTTGTATAAATCAGTAAAAGCGTTTATCAAAGTAAACTGATATGTTACAACATTGTCCGAAAGTCAAAATTTAAGGTCACATATCAATGCAAAAGCTAAAATGATTGTATTTTGCGCTTGTTCCTATTGCCTGAAAATGAAAACAAATGAAGTTATCCCTTAATGCATTGTAGCAGAAGTCATAGACCTACATGTTTCCACCTACGATTAATGATTTAACAACAATTACGATGCTTCTTCTTGGTTTATGATTTCAGTTTTATTATTGACATAGCATTCTGTAAATGTTGCTTCACCTGATATAATTTTGCTTACTTTCTATATTTATAATTGTATGATATATAACAGAGTAGGGTAAGTATTGTATGGTAATTAGGTAATTCTGTGTCACACTCAGATAGATATCGAGTTTTCATTGCAGTTATGCAATAGTTTATTTGCATTTCTCCACACGAAAAAAATATGGTCTGCAATAATAAAATATTGAGAAGGAACTTTTTGAAAAACATTTTTGTTGAATTCTTGTCAGAAAATTAATTTACAGTCCTGGCATAATGGATGTTCTTAGAACATTAATATTCTACCAGTTGGAGAAATGATTGCCCTTACTACATTGGAGTCATTTGAAATTATTGATATGGTTTGAAAAATTCTGATCTTGGTATCTGACTGAGTATGATTCTGGAATTTTGTTTGTGTGGCAATAAAGTTGGAAACTCTGAAATTGATTCTTTATATATAATAATTATATGGATTTATTTCACTTGAAAACTTCAATGTTCTCAAGGAAGGCATATAATTATCAAATTGTGCATTATTCCATCACCACTTGCTTGTTAACTGATTAGCTAAGGAAGGGATGCAGTTAATAAGAACCACAACTCTATCATTGATGTTTTTTTTATTTTCCCTTTTTAATTTTTCCTTGTCCTATCATTTTTAGCTTGTTTGATTTTTGAAAAAAATTACGAGCTATTGTCCTCACTTGATTGTCGTCGTAGGCGGCGTTGGTTAAGTTTTGCGTTTAGGTCACTTAAATGAAAACTATCAAAGCTATCACTTTGAAACTTGGGAAACTTGTTTATCTAATACCCTTCTTCACATAGTATCCTAAAGATGCTGAGTATCTCCTGTTTTTTGAGTAAAATTTTGGTGATTTTGAGAATTGGACATAGCTTCTTCATTGTTTGTTAGATTGATTTCAAATTTTTCACACACAATAAATGAATAATGTACTTCAACATATTGAACAGGTTTAGGAGTCACACATTTGGCGGGGGAGGGGGGGGGGGATATTTCAGTATTTTTGGACTTTGTCATTTTCAACAAGTCTGTTTTTTTAAGTTTTGTGCTTGGGTCACATACATTCAACCTATCAAAGCTATCTCTTTTAAACTTTGAATACCTGATTATCAAATGGAAATAGTATAAGAATTTTACAAGTTACATAACCCTGTAATGTATTTGGCTTGATAATTGCCTCTTCTTAACTTAGAAAGTTTCACACACTCAATATTTTGTAACAGTCAACATAATGCAACCAAACTTAGTGTATAAGAAATATTTATGAATATCTTTAATTGGATTATATTTTAGGGCTCCTGGGGTCAAGGCCACTGTTACTAAAAATAGGAAAACTGTATTATATTCAATGTCTTTAGTTACAGTTGACATAATGTAACCAACTTTTGTTTGTAGTAAGTATTTAAGAAGACAGGGTGTGTAATACATATGAATAAAGACTTTTAAATTAATTGGGATTGTGTTTGGGGCTCATAGGGTCAAAGTCCAGGGTTCTGTTTTCTAAAAATAGAAAAGTGGGAAAAAAACAGTATCTCTAATTGCAATTGAATTATTGTGACCAAACTTAGTGTCTAGTTTTTATTATGAAAACCTTTTGTGGGATTGTGTTCTGGGGTCAAGGTCAAGGACACTGTTACTTAAACTTAGAAGGATAAAATCAGACGAGTGTCTGGCATTCGTAGGTGGTGCTCTTGTTTAAGCTATTGTAAAGGATAATTCAATCAGATTTAAAATTATATTAAAGGACAATTACAGGAAGTGTTGTGCTTAAGAACTCTGTGTCTATGACAAGTATATTTGAATTGTCTTGCTTTCTCATTTTACTTGTTTGGAATATAACCAAAGCTTTGCAGGGTATTTGACTTTTAAATTTTGACTAATAGTAGGATGGCACAATAAGGAATGCAATGCATTAAAAGGAATTTCTCTAGCATCAATAATTACTTCAATAATTACTAAGTTATTACCCTTTTCATTTTTCCTTCTCTAGCCATTTCTTTATTGTAGATGATAATCCCCCAAGATTTGAAGTAAAATCATAAAACACAAAAAAAATATTGCCTGTTCATTGAAATAAACAATCAAATTACACACTTTGGAGACAACTATGATCATTTACAGTGGCAGCTTATGTTACTGCAGATTTCATAATACCGTGCCGTTTCAGTGTTTGCTTTACACACAGGTAGTAAATGACGTCGATGTCACATTCTGTAGTTAGCTCCGCCCAAATCGATACCTTTATCGTACACACTGACTACTATACTGACAGTATAAGCTAACACATCTTCAAGCTACAACTGCGACATTATTTGATTTTTTTATGAATCTAGTGCTTATGTATTGTTTTTGGATAAAATTGGTTTATTTTAAACCTCGAAAGTTTATTTCATAAAACAACTTGTATTCAATTTTTACAAACGAAACCGAACTGTATTGCGTGTTCTACTATCAACACGAAACAAAGATTTTATACTTTTCTGTAATAAAGTCTATATGATAAAATGTTGATGGAGAAAAATGTGTGTCCGGCTAACTCGGGCTAAGTATCTGAAACGCTTGCTGAGCTAAGAAGACACGGTTGTAAAGAGTCTCACTTATACGACAAACTATTTACAAACATGATTCCAAGAACTTTTCTTGCAGGATGTTTAGAATGAACTGTTTTAGGACATTTTATATTCTTGAATCACTGTTGAACCTGCAGAGAATATAGCACCCTTAATCATCTTTACTTTATATTTTTTCATACGGAAATCCTTTCTAAAGCGTGATTAGAAATGTCTGATACATGTATATATAACTGTTGTTTTGTTGCATCATCGCCGATTGTATTTTACGAGAAAACAGAAATTCGGCTTTGTAAAATTTATAAAAGAATGTCTAGATCATTGAGTGACCACTCTTTAAACTTCTGGTAAATTATATACATTATACATGCGCTCTGCATGTAAATATTTGTGCACAGTATATATAGCAAACTCCCATGTACCATCTAAGATTCAGGTAAATGTATCGCTATACAAACTTGCGAAAAGTCAAATCGTATGTCGATGAAATGAACACGAACTGAAAACATCAAAACTTGGCTCGATTGTACATGTACATGTGCGTTGTTACATTTCTTGCTTTTACAGATTTCAGAGCATCGACAGAAACATTTTAGCACTCTTGTAAGTCAAATACAGTACGTGCGAAGCATGCGCGGTTGTAACAAGATATCAGTATTGACGTATTTTATAATGCATAATATTAACGTATTCTGGACCGGATCCTTTATAGAAAGATTGCAGGGTAGAATATATATTTACAATATTTTTATTCATATTATATTTACACTAAATTTATGTAAGTGAAATGACACTTATAAGGAATTTCACTAGCATCAATAATTCCCTTCTTTGATGGGACTCATTAGCACACAAGCAAGATTACGCCTACACACTAAAAACTATTGAATGCCTAAACAATAATGACCAAGATTTAAATTTTTTTCTCACAAACTTTATCTGATAGCACTCCATATGTAAAATGTTGCTCCGCCTTCATTGAAGCTTTAAACAAATTCACCACCTTGTATTCAATCGATGCAATCACTTAAACAGTGGCAGCTATATGAAATAGTATGTTTATTTCTTTTATACAGATTACACATTATACACCATTTACCCAGTGTCTGTCTGTCTGTCTTTTCATAGAACAAAAAAATCCAAAGTTTATGAAAATATTTCCATTGTTTCCAAAAGAGTGTATCTACATCACAGTATCGTTTAGTGTGCAATACACACTAATATTTTATATAGTCTTCTTTACTTTCATATTTGAAGAACTTGATGAAATTTGATACAAATTAAAGCATTTGAAGAAAACGTTTTGGATACATAGGTCAAGGTCACTGCTAGGATCACCACTTAAGTGTACATCTAACACTTGCTAGGTGACATCTTATATTTATGTTCATGTTAGGAGGTAACATTTGCCTTGAATGCACACTTCTTGAGAAATGACACACCTTGGTATGCTTGATCACTGTTTTATATTTATAAGAAATGTTCACAGTTTTATATTCACCTTTGTACATGTATAATGTCTTGATTAATTTATTTAATATTACAGGAGAGAAAAGCTCCTTCATATATATATATTTATATATAGGTAAATAACAAGTGTGGTTATCCATATATAGGCAACTTATCAAACTTAGGCTACAGTTGCACTAAACTCAGCTTATGGGCAATTTCCTGGCAGGTTGTAGCCAATGTATACAAAACAAATGCTGAGCTTTGCTTAGCATACATAAAGATACAGTGGTTTAAATGCTGGTAAACATTGTTGCTATAGCTTCTGCATGTATTGAGAGTGCATTTTTGGGCTGTTGAAATGGTGCTTTCATTTGTATGTAGATACAGCAAGTTTGTGACCAGCCCTTGATTAATTAGTCAGCTGAACTGTCTGAAAAAGATCCCATCATGCAACAGTGACCTTAAAGATATACAAAGTCTTAACAGTGCTTGGGTTGACAAGGCTTCTAGGGTCAATATTTTAACATTTTGAAGTTTTTATTTGTGCATTTAAAAATGTATACATGTGGTTTATCTTTTACTTGTGGTTACCATCAAGTATGCGTGTGTTAATTCAGCAAATGTCTGTGGTGGTTTGATTTTTTTGCTAGATGCAATGTTCCAGTAAATCAAAGTCTGTTAAATTATCTGTGAAAAAACAACATCAAACAATCTTACTGTCTCCTTTTTACAAACTTGGTTTTCTGTAAACATAGTTCTCTATAAAAAAAACTATTCGTCTCTTTTAAAAGACTTCTATTTTAACTGTGGTAGCACTTTCAACACACTACTAAATACACTCACTTTCATTCTTAGCAAGTTAAAAACAAGTTATAATCTATGAAAAGTAAATACTTTGCCATACCAATAATTATGTTTCTTCATCTTGACTTAATATATAATATGCCTCATTTGCATGTTACACTTGCTTGTTTGCAGAAGTGTATTGATGTAGGAAAGTTCTGAAAAGGGAAACTTGTCTGTGGGATATCTTATCCTTAGATATACTGGCTACATGTACCCGGATCTAGCCGATACTGATTCATTGTAATTAAATATCCATTGTTTGAAGAATGAAGGAATGTGTTTGCAACAGAAACAATTATTAATGTGCTTGTATGTATTTTCTTCTATATGTTTTCAGCAAACTTGGGGTGCATATTTTTGTTGTCGTCCTACAGCCAGCACTGGCAGTGACCCTGACCTTCTGTCTACAGTGGGAAAACTGATGGTACATTTACTGGGAGATGAAAACTTTAATCCTTACTCAGGTAGTGTTTAGCATAGCATTTAATATTATTGTAGTGGTTGGGATATAAATTTATAATGTCTGTTCTTGCTCTTTTATTTACATTGGAAAGTGTTCTTTTAAAGGCCTGGGAACAAGTATAAAAGGCAGACAACCAGAAAAATGGCCACTGTTGTTGAACTCTGTATGCTGTCTGCTAGCATAATCAGAGAGAGATAGAAAAATGAAATTTCAAAATTAAGAGAGACATACCACATATTATTTGCTATAAATTGGCACACCACTTCTTTATCATGTAAGCAACATTCCTTGAAAGTTTTAGATCTCTGTGATACTTAGAAGTACTACCTCTAAAAAATTATTTTTGAAAACAGTTTAAAAAATTCAAATTTCCCTGTGTATTTGATTGACAGTTGTAAAGAGGTTATGACCTTTCTCTCAGCCAACTACATTTCTCTAGGTATAAACATTCTCACCACAGAGTTTGACAGATAGCCCTAAATAAATACTACAGGGAAAATACTACCCTAGCAATGAACTTGAATTTATTTTATTTATGTATGTAAAATGTATGATTCCATACAGGCATGAAACATGGGTTTCTCATTTGCACTATAGATAAAATTACTGTAATGACTTTATGACCAAGAGGTGAGGTATTTGTCAGTTCTAACACAAAATTGAAATAGTCTATCTAGTAAAATAGGCAAAGTTGGTATCAAAAGAGAAAAGTAAAATAAATACGTTATCTTTTAGTATATAAGTTGACTCAATTCAAACATACACATTCTAAATTACAATTGAAACACATCCAAGGTATATTGACAATGCCATAATTTGACTAAAATTGATATAGTGCCACGACTGCCATCTTCATTACCCTTGATACAGAAGGGCTCTCCCAACTAATTAATCCCAAATCCCTAGTATCATAACACTTCTACTCTTTGCCACTAAACATCAATAAATGCATCTTGTTTGTTTGTAATTGTGCTTATTAGGTCCATCAACCTCGTTCTAGGTATAATCGATACAACGGGAGTAATTTCAATAAATGCATCCTGATAGCACTGCTATTACCTTTTCATCAAATTGTAAAATCATTACCCCAATAAAGTAGCTAGGTACATACACACAACTTCTTTATCTCTCCTGAATGCTGAACTCTCCTACAATGTATACTATTGCTGACCACATGTTTATATTTACAAGCATGCTGACCTCAGGTCATGATAATAAAACCCCGCCTCTTGTGCCTAATATGCTTAATGGCCATCAGTATGGATATCCGAGTTCACAGTCCCCGGCCTTTAAGTTGTCATTACTTGGTGAGAGGTGACAGTGTAAACAGTGTCTGTAAGCAAGAAATTCTCTTATCTTTAGAGTTTGCAAAATATAAACTGAAAGGTCAAAATTAGACTGTTAGAAACAATTTAAGGAAGTTGCAGAGGTAGTCGTTCAGTCAGACCTACCCTTGTGACCACCCGAGTTAAGTGACATCCTTACCTATGTGACCACTTTAAATTCCTCCCTTGCAATTTCAAGCAATAATAGTATATCCTGAGTTTAAAAACAAACTTTCTTAAGAGACCAAAACTTCAACTTTCCATGTGTGGCTGCTTAAGACAGGTTCAACTGTATTTTCCTTATGAAATTCCTCATATTTTTTTGCTCATTTGAGCCTGGAGCCTTATGTCTATTGTCAGTTTATCATGTAAACACTTTAGCAGCCAGCTTTATGTGAAAATTGATAAAAATGATTGTCTTAATGAATTTTACCTATTTTGTGAAGCAAAATTATTTTCAGTTCCATTTTATTACAAATTTAGATGAGAAGTTCACTGTCAACAGGAGAAGCCCAGAACTGAAGTGGTTACCCGGCAACCATGAAGCCAAGTTGAATACCAAAGGTCATGCTCTGTCTTCATTTCGTTCAGGTAAATTTGTTTTTTACGATATTGTTTGATATATAATCTGTGTTACCTGGGCATGTTTAATCAGAGCTTACTTCTATTGTATCTGCCACAGCGCAGCATAAGAGATTCCCAGATAGCTTGTAAGCCAATGTTAAGTGACAAAAGCTTTATGTTTAAAAGTTGCTCAGCAAAACTACCTGTTTTGAGAACCGACAGAATATGAGATTTACACAAATATATATATGCACTGGTTTCCTTTATGTTACCAGGCAGATTTTTGACTGTTCACTAAGTGATACATTATTTCAGCGTACAATTGGAAATGGAAAACATCTCATTGCTTCAAAAGTTTTTGTAACAAAGTCTGATCAAAGGATAGCAGTTTAATAATAATTATCAAGACAGCAAATTGTCTGGGTAGCATGAAGCATATATATGTAAAGTCTTTGTGGTGAGATGTTAAAGGAATGTTTTATTTTCCTCTGTTTTTACTAGTAATTGTAATAATGACACAGAATTCCATAGATATTTTAACAGTGAAATCTTTTATATATATACTGTTAGAGTTAACTTGTTTTCCAAATTTTCCAAATTGCTCTTGCAGAGAATTATGTTTTTTTGTTACTGAAACGATAAATCAGCCAAGTTTCCTAGTTGCTCACTGTTGTTAAGGTAGTGTTTGCCAAAAGGTAGAATTTCATTTGCTAAAATCTTTAAACGTTTTAATTTTTTTTATTGTGATGAAATTTTATAATTTTTTTGTCTTATTTCCATTTGTAATGATGACCACAATCGTTCATTCTGCTTTATTTGTTTAGAGATTGAACAGACCCTTTCCAAAAATGTAAAGGTTTACAATCTTCATAATTTTATGTACAATAAAAATGAAATCTTACCTTTTGTATGACGTACCTTGATTTAGTTAATATTAATTGTTTGTCAGATACTGTGTTGTCTGTGACCTGTTTGAAAGCATGCTTTGTTTCTGTGTAGTGGTGCAATTTACAGTTTTGTTTAGTATTTTGCTTTTATTTATTTGTCAAAGCTATATAGAACTATGTTCTTGTGTTTTGTAGACGCCAGTTTAAATGTTGTCTGCTGATTATAATTTTATGCTGTATTGTGTATGCTATGCTACTTACAGAGCATAGAAACAACTCTATATACCCTGGCTCTTCTGCTGCCAGTGCAGGTAGTGATAGTGATTCTCACAATGATAGTGTTCTCTTGGGCATGTAGTGAAAGCACAGTCTAATAGACAGTTTTGGAGAATGCTGTTATATATATATACATCTTAAACCCTCCGTCAGATTCCTTCACATTTTCTTGGTAACTGTCTGTTCATCAAAATGCATGATTTACCTTTCTGTTTAAGATTTAAGCAAATTCTGCATTTTTATAAAGCATTCGCACTTCACTGCTTTCAAGTCACACCAAAATTTGTTGAACAGTGTTAAAAGATACTGAATTTTTAAAGGAACAGAATTACCCTCTTATGGTACCACTGCATGTAAGTGTCTTCTACCTTTCCTATATAGTTTCTCTGTGACCTACCTTGCTTCTTTACAGATTTTACAATTTTCCATCAACAATTTCGAACAGAAATTTTGGTGAATGTTCTTACAGCTGCATCACTTAATCAAACTATTGTAGCAAAGTAGGTCACAGGTCTTCCTAAATAGTTATATACAGTTCATGTTTTCAGTCACGCTACAAAATTTCAATGTTTGAAAATCCAAACATCGGGAATTTGAAATTGTTGTTTTGTGAGTGGAAGCTGTGTAAGCTTCCTATGCTCCCTAGCTTTAAACATTTAAGAGGCTTTAAGTTTTATAAAGTCACGCGGGAACTAATTGATTTTTCCCACTATCACTGCAGTACATCAGTTAATATTTGTATACTAGAATTTAGGTAAGACTGCACTGAGAACAAGGTGTTATTTAGCTTGTCATATTTGGAAATAAACTGCAGAAGTTGAAGGTCATAGCTGTATAGATATTGAACACTTAAAGTCCCAGGAGCACTTTGGCTGTAATATTACCTAGTAGTTTATCTTATCATGAAAAATGTCCCTTTTTTGTACCAGAGACATTCTTAATGTTGCTTTTCAAATCTTGTTAGAAATATAGTGATTTATTTGTCAATGATATTGCAAACATTAAGGAACACTTTCTTACAACTCTTTTTTGCGAAGAAATTACTTAAATACAAAAGAAAGGTATATGCCAACAATATTTTTGTGTAAATATAACACAGTTCTATCATTATCTTATCAGTAAATATATTTTCAATACCAGTATAGTCGAAGTGCTCCAGGGGCTTTAAACTAGAAATATAGACCATGTCTGTATTAATTGTAGGTACAAGTATTGCTTTTTGAGCTCACGTTGTGAACAAAGTAGTCATGGTGATGTATTCTCATGATCCGTATTGTTATAAAAATTCAAACATCTTTGTTGTTCCATGGAAGTGTCACTATCAAACTTGTCCAAAGAAAACTTTTAGATGCCTAATTCTTCCTTCTGTGGAAACTAAAACATAAAGTTTACACAATCATTGCAGAATCTGCTGAACAACCCAATACAAGATCATGTCATAAAACATGGCCTTTATAATGCCTGCAATCAAAGAAGAGTGGGTATATTGCTTTGCACTTGTCAGTCAGTTGGTCAGTCTATAGGTCAGTTGGAAGATCAAATGGTGTGTGATCAGTAACTTAAGAACAGTTTAGCCTAGGATCCTCTAGCTTAGTTTGCAGGATGGTAGTGACAGCTAGATGACCAATACTAATTTTGAAGTTAGTAGGTCAGAGGTCAAGGTCATGGTGACCTTGCACAGTAAAACGGTTTACAATTGATAATTATATTCCCAAACGAAGTTTGGGGGGGGGGGTATATAGGAGTCACCCGGTTGTTGGCCGGGCGGTCAGTCCTTTGCATTTTCCTTGTCCGAAGCATAACTTGAAGACTACTAGTTGGTATTCAATACAACTTCATACAATGGTCAAGTACATTGAGAGGAAGTGCATTGCACAAGAACCATAAATGTACGTTGACTCATTACAGAGTTATTGCCCTTTGTTACTTTTCCTTGTCCGGAGCATAACTTGAAAACTACTGGTTGGAATTCAATACAACTTCCTACAATGGTCAAGCACAATGGGAGGAAGTGCAGTGCACAAGAACCATAACTCTATTTTGACTAATTACAGCGTTATTGCCAAGGACAATATCTCAATTTCAGTTTTTTCTGCAAGGTATTATGTTACTACGAACTTCCTCAGTTTATAAAGCAGTCTTTCGGGGGTATTAATCACATTTAGTGATAGCTCTAGTTAAAGAATGGTTGAGTCTGGGAACCTCAAACTTGGTATGCATGTTGGTCATGACTAGTAGATGACCCCTAGCATTGTGACCTTGGACAGTAACATGGTTTCTGATCACTTTCTATAGAATGGTTGGGCTTTGGATCTTCAAACTTGGTATTCATATTGGTCATGACTGGTGACCCCTAGTGATTGATTGGTTGTTTTTTTTTTTGCCAAAAAGAAGCTGATGACCCCTATTGATCTCTATTGACTTTCTGGTCAGTTTCTTGTGTTGTAGTTATAGTGAGCACCCCATTTTTATCCCCCCGCCAAAGGCGAAGGGGATATTAGAAATGGTCTCCGTCCGTGCGTCCGTCTGCGCGTCTGTCCCAATTTTGTCCAGAGCATAACTCCAAAAGTACTTGAGCGATTTTCTTCAAACTTCATACACTGACAGAGCACATTGGGATGAAGTGCAGTATGCAAGAACAATAACTCTACCTTGCCTACTTTCAGAGTTATTCCCCTTTATCAGATTTACTTTAAAAGTTTTGTCCAGAGCATAACTCCAAAAGTACTTGAGGGATTTACTTCAAACTTAATACACTGACATAGCACATTGGTAGGAAGTGCAGTGTGCAAGAACAATAACTCTACCTTACCTACTTTTAGAGTTATTCCCCTTTATCAGATTTACTTGAAAAGTTTTGTCCAGAGCATAACTCCAAAAGTACTTGAGGGATTTACTTCAAACTTAATACACTGACATAGCACATTGATAGGAAGTGCAGTGTGCAAGAACAATAACTCTACCTTGCCTACTTTTAGAGTTATTCCCCTTTATCAGATTTACTTGTCCGAAGCATAACTCCAAAAGTACTTGAGGGATTATCTTCAAACTTAATACACTGACATAGCTCATTGGTAGGAAGTGCAGTGTGCAAGAACAATTACTCTACCTTGCCTACTTTTAGAGTTATTCCCCTTATTCAGATTTACTTGTCCGAAGCATAACTCCAAAAGTACTTGAGGGATTTTCTTCAAACTTAATACACTGACATAGCACATTGGTAGGAAGTGCAGTGTGCAAGAACAATAACTCTACCTTGCCTACTTTTAGAGTTATTCCCCTTTATCAGATTTACTTGAAAAAAAATTTCCAGAGCATAACTCCAAAAGTACTTGAGGGATTTTCTTCAAACTTAATACACTGACATAGCACATTGGTAGGAAGTGCAGTGTGCAAGAACAATAACTCTACCTTGCCTGCTTTTAGTCAAATAGAAAAATATCATACCTATACTGAAAATGAACATCAATATAATTTTGCAAACCTTCTCTTCATTGCCTTATTCTTTTTCCACTTACTTGAAAACTGTACTCAGCATGACCATAACTATACGGCTTTTTAAGGATTTCCTCTTACCATGTAAAATGTACGAAAGTACAACTTTCAGGTAACTTCTTCCAGGCGGGGGGATTAACCATGTGTAACATGGCTCTTGTTCACTTAGAAAATACATTGAATAGGGGTAAAATCCACTTGATGATAAAATCCAATGACTTTACCCTTTGAGATATTGCTTTGAAACTTTGAATGCATGTTTGCATCATTACCCCCATCTGTAGGCAAGAGAAGGTAACTCTGTCATGTTTTGTTTTTTAATTTTTAAAATTAAGGCCCTTTATTGACTCAGAATCTCGGTTAAGTTTTTGGTACCAGTCCACTTAACTGTTTGAGATATTACTTTGAAAGTTGGAATGCTTGTTTACCATCATGATTCCCAAACACAGGCAGGAGAAAATAACTCTGTCAAGGATTTCATTTTAATTATGGCCCTTTTCGACTTAGAAACTCAGTTAAAATTTTCATTCTTGTCCACTTGTTGACTTTTCCATTTGAGATATTACTTTGAAAGTTGGAATACTTATGTACCATCATAACACCTATCTGTAAGCAAGAGAAGATAACCCTGTGAAAATGTTTCTTGATTTGTACTTAGAAATTCCTAGCTAAAGTCTGGTGTGCAACTGGCACTGTCATACACATAATCATTAACCACTGGAAGAATTAATTTAAAATTTTGCTGTAGTATTCAGGGAAATCAAACAACTAAGTTTGATAACTCTTGACTTAATATCCTGCTACTTGTGGCCCTTGTTTATACACATCCTTGGGGTATTTTTACTGACAAAGCTTTGTTTTATTGTCAAGCACTGAAAAAAGTCGAGCGCGCTGTCCTACTGACAGCTCTTGTTTTACAATGTATTCAGTTGTTAATAACTTCTTCAGTTGATACAGCAGTCTTCCAGGGGTATTAATCACATTTAGTGACTGGAGGTCTAGTTTATACCTGTTCTGTCAGTGAAAACCTGCTCATTATTATAGGTAGCCAAACTTGTGCTGTTGATTCTATTGGTTACTTAGTTAGGCCTTAGAACTGTGAAATATCTTTAAAGTTTTATTGTTTCATTCAGAAGGTAATTTCTTGTATTGTTGCACCTGCATATTATATGTACATACACTATATAGATAATCCCTGTAGATAATTAAGTTTTTGTTTTAACATACTTCAGTAATAATGTTGATTCTGATTGGTTACTTCATTTAAATTTATGTATATATATTGACGAAAATTTAAATTGCTTTTTAGCAAATGGTGTGTTGGAATAGGGTTTACCATTGAATGATTTGATGCCATTGTTGTAAATGCTATTTGTGACAAAAGCTATTCATGCTGAAACACATATCAAAATTACAAGACAGTTTTAGAATGTATTCTTTTCAATATTTTTTACTGCATGTATTCAGATCACTAAAATTTCATTTTAGATATTGTTTTAGATCAGATTTCACATGAACACTTATTCACTTGTTTTACTCATTTTCAGTAGTAGTTTCTTCCCTTTCTGTCTTCTTTCTCACAGACATGACCACACCCAGTGTTGGAGAGACAGTACTTCATTGCTTATTGTTATATTTCAGCTGAAAGTGGGAAAAGATTTTATAAGAGGAAGAGACATGAGTATGATTTTAAGGAGGTAGCAGAGCGGGAACTGTTTCTCTGGGCTATTTTATTCAACAGAAGAGAACTTGGAAAGATGTTGTGGAGGGCTGGCCAGGATCAGCTTGGTATGTAGCTTAAATAAATTGAACTCCTTTAGTATGAAAATGGAAGTTTATGTTATAAATGTTTTTACTATTCCACTGCAAGTGTATATAATAACTATCTTACTAACTTATAGAGTAGTGTATAACTTTCTTGATAAGATGAATACAAGTTATAAAAGTGATAAATGGTTGAAATAAAATGTAACATGGTTTTTTAATGACCTCCCTTTAAAGATCCATTACTAACACCAAATCGAATTTTCTTTTAAATCTGGAATCGTAAGGGGTATCTTCTCAGAAGGGAAAATATGACATACTGCATTGAATGTGACCATATTATGTTGAAAATTTGAGTTTAACAAAAGAATTAAAAAATTTATTTTGCCTTTTCAAAAACGAAGTAGGTTTTCCCATTTTCTAATATCTTTGTAATTTTCCAGAAATCTCCCAGAGAGAGGCTGTAAATAGGTTGTACATAAATAAGCATGCCTATTTTACATTATAATTGAAGAACTTTACTTCCAGTGATGTGTAAAGTATATGTCTGACTGTTTACAACGTTCAATAAAGCGAAAGTAGGACATAAAGACCACCTAGGTCAATTTAAGGAAATACACAAACATTCATTCGTTTTTCTGCAGCAGTATTTCAAACAGGGAAATACTTCATGGCTATTGTAAAGTTTTAGAAGCCAGTTTCAAACTGTATTTCCCTGTTACAATTCCAGATGAAAAAGAAAATTAAATGATTTGATGTTAGTAATGGACCTTTAAAGAGTTCCATAGTATAATCAGTACAGTCTGTAATTTGAAAATGATACTGTCAGACAAATATTTTATTGGGATCTTAAAATCATGCATTGACCAAACCGTGAAATCCATGAAAATTTGTGCCCCACGATTGGCCATGAATATTAATGATTTCAAAGTATTATTGCTATTTTATCTGTTACAGGATTAGCTCTGGTTGCCTGTGCAATCTTGAAGTGCCTTGCTGCTGTAGCTGATGATGATGAAGAACTTGAACTTAGTCAGGATCTTTCAGACCATGCTAAGTAAGTTTAATAATAATTAGCGTGTTCATCTAGAAATGACATACTTCAATGTCTGAATTTTTCCAGTTATACAGTTTTAAGACAGGTTAAATATTAAATTTCATTTTGCCATTTTCCATCTGTGAGAAAGATTTTGGTTACTGTTAGGCAAGTTATATTATTGATCGATTAAAAATTCAGTGCACTGGATAATTACGACTAGCGTTTGGAAGTGTGCCATGAGTCAAAACGAGAGAAATATTCTGATGGTTAAGAAATGGCATGACATTGATAAAAGCTATCTATTTGCCATATAAATGTTTCAGTATGTATGAGGACATGGCTGTAGGAGTTGTAGCGGAATGCTACAAGAGAGATAAGATGATGGCCCATCAGTTGCTTGTACGGAGACTTGAGAACTTAGGGAAGACGACATTGTTTACACTGGCAGACACACATACACTTATGAAGTTTATGGGAACTACTTGTTGTCAAACCAAACTGAATTTGATCTGGAAAGGACGTATGGCATTGTATACTCAGTCATGGAAGGTAAAATACACATTGTATAATTATGATCAATCCAATTACTGATATTTGTACGGGCAAATCCATGCAGTTTGACCACATATCATCGACACTTCTCTTTCCTGGCAGTAACATTTCCATTGAGATTTTTTTATGAAAAACGAATTAAACTTAGATCAGTCTATTTGAGCGTTGCTGTGAGAAAGTCTGAGAAAGTCTTGACTTTCTGTCCAGTCTGGATCCAGATCAGGCTTCTGTTCATTTGTAAGAATATGACAGGCATGAAAGCTTATAATACAATGTTGTACCTACCATTTGAAATTGCTCTTTCGATAGTCCGATGTTACAATCTGCCAAATTGCACCAGAGCCTATTTCTGTTGCAGATATGTTTGTCACTGGTGTTTCCGGTGTTTGTACCAACGATCAAGTTTACAACGAATGAAGGATTACTACAGGGGCCACATCAAGGTCATGAAGAGTATGATGACCTTGATGAAGGTGAAGAGTCTTTGGAAATGCCTAAAGAAGATGTACACATAATCTCTAACAAGGTATGCGCAGATATACATTCAGCTTCATTGATATTTCTCACATTTTAGATCTAGAAAAGTAGCAGTCAACACTGCAGTTACTTTTTTTTTATTACCAAGAGAGAAACATTTCATTTGTATTTGAATTTACATTCTTTTACAGTAGTATTATTTCCTGAATTTATTTTTGTTCCCATCCTTATAGAATAAGTAGATTTTTCTGTTTCAGTCTGTCTTGAAATGTGGGTTTGTTTTATACTGTTAATAATGCATAATTATGATGGATTGCTGAAAATAATGCATAATTATGATGGATTGCTGAAAATATTTTCAGTCCTGATCTTGTGTGTTGAAGGAATAGAGACAGATCTGTTCAAACTTTTAGATAAAATATGACCAAAATACATTAAACTTAATAAGATTGTTTTCCCTTTGAATAACACAATGACCCTAAGATGGAATTCATTGGTATATTGTATAGAAAGCATTCTGTCGTAGTTACATTGCACAGAAAGCATTCTGTCATAGTAACAGGAAATCATTGATTTTATTATTTGGTAACAAGACATAGTTTGGTCTGTTGGTCGAAAGGTCGATGGGCCTTGAAAATGAAAGGGAAATTCTGTGGTTTTGTGGCCCTTGGATTTCACTACCATATTGATTATAGTCAGTAGATGACCCCTAGTCATCAGGTCTCAGGTCAAGGTCACAGTTTCCTGAGCATGAGCATAATAGTATGTTGCTGTGGTAGCAGAACAACTTGACCAATGGTTGTCAAATATACTTTGCTTGTCTAAAGTACCATTGCCTTTGCATCCATTCCCTTTGTCCGAGAAGAGTTGCAGCTGAAGTAAAGAAGGAGAGAAAATCTGTTTTTCAGAACTAAATAATCTTTTGCAAATCTGTTACATTTTGTGTAAATTTTAAGTGTGAATGATAAGCCACATTCAGGCTTTTTATTTCCTTTACATTTTGTACATAGTATTACTCTGTTTAGGTAAATCCAGATATAGGAGATGTTCAAGAAAAATATGAGGTATAAATGACTTTGTGTGTTATCTATAGGGAATGATGTATTGTGGTACAGGAATGCGAAACCATGATGTGCTGTATCTTTCCACTATGTAATATAGCAATATGTGACATGAACATGTCACAAATCAGTTTAAACAAGTGCTCCCTCCCTCCTATACCAATATTTTAGGTGGCTGACTATTCCATGATGGCAGCCCTATTTTCAGTCTATTACTTTGTATTGTTTGTTCTGTGTTTTGTGGCATGTTCTCTGTTTTGTGTCTGTGTTCTGTAATTTTTTAACTTGGTGAAAGTGTTTCCATCCTAAATTTCATTGTCTGAGCTGTACTTTTGTACTTTGTCCACTACTTTTTGGTTTATTTTGTGAACTGATTCATCAGTGTGTGTTTTCCCTGTGTGGGTGCAGGCAGTTGCAAAGCTTTAGCATGTCTTGTGATATTGTTTTTCTTACATGTTGTTGATGAAGAATAAGTTTTCCTATATTTTTCACACATTCTGATGTTTAAATTGTAGCCTTATTAACCAGGTTTTCAATGAAAATCATGGGTACTAGTATTAGAATGGGGTACGTCATTGGGCGGGTGGCAGCAAGCAGGCAGTTTCTGGTTAATGACTCTATTTAGGAATGAGGTATTCCCATGAAAATTGGTATGTAGGTAGCTTGTATGGAGATGTAGCTTGTAATTGCATTTCGGGTCCCTGAAGTCAAGGTTGCTGTTAGTGGGAGTAGAAAAACGGTTTCAGGCTGATAACTCGTGTTACTAGGAATGAGGCATTGCCGTGACAAGGAAGGTACCTTATATAGAGATGTAGCTTGGGATTGCATTTGGAGCCCCTGGGGTCAAGATCCAGAGTGCTGTTAGTAAAAATAGACAAACAGTTTCCAGCCAATAGCTCATGTTGGGAATGAGTTGTTGCCATGGAAATTGGTATGTATGTAGCTTGTATGGAGATGTAACTTGGGAAGCATTTGGGGTCCCTGGGGTCAAGGTCAAGGTAGCTGTTTCTAAAAACAGGAAAAATGGTTTTCAGCCCATATCTCGAGGTAGGAATGAGGTATTGTAACGAAAATTGCATGTGAGGTAGCTTATATTGAGATGTAGCTTTTGATTGCTTTTGGGGTCCCAGGGGTCAAGGTTGCTGTTACTGAAAATAGAAAAACAGTTTTCCAGCCAATAGTTTGATTAGCTTAAGACCAGTTTAAATGCTGTTTGCACACCATGAAATGGCTGGAGACACTTGAGATGATTTGTTTTCCTTTAAAATTAAAAAAAAAACTTGTTATTTATATTGAAAAACTGGTTTCCTGGCATTGCCACATTTCGTGTTGATTACATTAATCTATTTTAGAATCAGACTTATTATATTCTAAAAAAGGGTTCTAAAAAAATGAATAAATGTCTAATACTTTACTTGGTCTAAATTCTGTAGGATATTATTTTATTACTTTGGTTGCCCACCTTTACCTGACTGTTTCAGATGAAAACAGGATTATGTTCAGTAGGAAAGGTAGTCATTAATTCCTATTCATATCTAGAGCTGTGGTGGTGAAGCGGATAGTCTAGTGATCAGAACTCTTTCAAAGCACACAATCATATACTAGTTGAAGGAATAAGAAAAACATGATTTTTTTATTTAAGGAAAAAACAGACAATGCTTTAGCAAGATTTTTAAAAGGTCTTTATTGTATAGCATTAACTTCAATTACATAATTCTAACATAACTCATTCCGTTTTTCAGTTGAACAGTGAAAGAAATCAATCATTGTAAATCTGCAATAAACAAGGTTTTCACATGTATGATGTCATGACATCAAATATTTTGCCTTATTATATACTAATAAATGTCTGCATAAAATATAGCCCCGTTGCATTTGTATCTTTTTTGTGATATTTAGTCATGTTAGAATCAAAATAATATTCTTCAAGCATTGTTTATTGTCTAATAAATAACTCGTGGTTGTTCAGCTGCTTGGTTATAAACCACACAGGACTATTTGAGTCAGTTGGTTACTGGCACAGCTCTAGATTATTAGCATTTGTTTATTTCTTTGATTTCGGTACCCAATATATTTTCCTGAATCACATGGAAATAAAATGTTTTTGTTTTTTCACAACCCTTGTTATGAATAATACTTTACAGTAATTGTTTGCTAACACAAAACACAATCTTATACTGAATGCATTACATTTCACTGACACTATGACTTTGTAGGGTTGTAATGGTCTCCTTCACAGAACTGATGTAAAGACTGACCTTGATAGAAAATAAAACTTGTCTTGTACTGACACAGCACAATACAAAATGTACTTCAGGATCATTCCTTTGTGACTGCCCTGTATATAGTGGCATACATGCATGTTAAGATGTGCATCACCTTCTTTGGGCCAAAGGACAAGTTTATTTATACCCCAGATACAAAGTACATTGAGGCTATATTTGAATCATGCTGCCTGTTTGTATGTAGGTAGACAAAATATGCACACGTTATTTCTTTGCTACCACTGGCCAGAATGCAATGAAACTTCACAGGAATGATTAGTACCAAGCCTAGGTGTGTTCATATCATTGACATGTTGGGCTCGAATAAATTCTCATTAGTACGAAGCTTAGTAAGGTGGAGTAATTCAACTCGTATGGCTTTCTTTTATTCATCTAGTCTGTCAAAATGGCTTACAAAAGGGAAGAATAATAGTGTCAAGGTGGTGTCTGGGGGTATTCATCACTGTCGTTAATAGCTCTGATTAATGCCTTATTATAATTCTGATTAAGTAAACTTTTTATCCATCCAATTGAAAATAGATAAAATTTGTAAAGTTATGCAATGTAAAAACTACTAGCCTCTTTTAAATACATCACACCATATGTTTGCATGCTTACCCAAGACTCTGTTGTATGGCCAGTAGGTAAAAATCCAACAGAAAAAGATGAGCAGTAGTTGTATTATTAAGTAAGTGATGGAATCTACAGACTGTCTTTCTCTAAATGAGAATATATATATCAGGCAATATTTTCTGATATTGATGTTTCATCACACTCTGAGATATGATAAAAGTAGTTGAGCATTTTATCTCTTTAAAGCCTCAATAGAACAGAAGATTTTTTAAAATTTTACACATTTACAGAGTCAGAATATAAACCAATATTTTCAAAGCTATGAATAAACTTTGTACGGGTAAATAAAATGAATTTCTAATAGAGCTCTCAAGTTCATTTCTACAGGTATAATAATCGGAATTAAATTTGTTTAATATAGAAATAAAAGGTAAAAACAAGAGTTGTTCTATCAATACACACAACAAATATAGTTTGGCAGCTTCTATATTGTTTTCCTTAACTACTTGATGCTAAAAATAAAATTGAAAATAAAAATGAAAGTTCCAATACTTTAATTCATGTTCTGTAATACAGCTACAATTTAATCTATGTTCTCTATATCAAGCAGCAAACTCCATCCAGTTTTACAGTAGATACATGTTTAAGTAAGCTATTACATGCTTTTGTGACTGATTTTATGTATTCATTTGTTGGCTTTTTAACATAGATGTACTGGATTCCTACCAGTTCTCGGGCGGAAAATGAACATTTTTGTATTTTGTGTAGCAACAAATACAAGTAAACCCATAAAATTTTCACAGGATAAACTTAGGTTCTCTGATGACATAATAAACTTGTCAATTTATCGACTGCGACCAGAGCTTGTTTATAAATGAGGCCAGAAAAGGGGTACAATTTCCCTCTTTAAAGCCATATCGGGCAACCAATTATCGGGCACTCAACTTTGTGCAAAGCACTATTCGCAACAAAGATGTTTAGTGCTTGTTTTGCTATTCTAAATACATGTACGAAAAGAAAAACAATAAATATAAGTATATTCCAATCAAGATACACATCATTTAACTCGCATTATTTACATTTACAGTTTACATGCTCACAAGGATAAAGTATGAACAGTAATAATGTTTCTTGCTCATGCTGATCCTTAAAAAAAGAAAAAAAGGGGAAAGCAAAAAAATATTTAAGCGTTGTGTGAGCCTTGAACCCTATCCGCGTGGGTGGAAAACTGTAAGCGTAATTAACCACTCGACCATTCTGATAACTTCTTTATACGATTGTATTTAGAACTACTTATCTCGTATCGATTTTATATTACGCCTCATCCGTTACACGGTCTTTTTATGTTTAAATTGTATTTCTTGAATATACTTACTTTTACACATTTTTATTCAAATAATTATATATCTGACATAGTTTCGTTCACATTGTCTGCAATATCGATATTCAGTGTACTCAGCGCATGCGCAATAAAATCAGAAAAACCCCAACTGCTGGCAGCTAAGGTTATAAATAGTAACACAATAAAGAAGTGATTTAAGCGGGATATTTAAAAAATATGAGAAGTTTGAGTTACCTATTTAGTCACTTACACCGAAAGAACAATCGTCCCAGTGAAACGGTTGCGTAATCTATGACCTTGAGTACGGTATAAAGCCTGTGCGGTACGAAACATAAAAACGCCCGAAGATCTGGTAGCGCCCGACAACTGGTAGGAATCCAGTATACAACTGAAAAAAAAAATCATTTCATTTTAGGGGTATTCATGATCTATTGTTCTTTTAACAAAACACATTTTGAGTGGCGCAGGGGGAGTCAACCATAGTCAGGGGGCTGTCAGTGGCTCCTATGCATTAATCTGGAAAAAATGTCTATGAGTTTAAATTGTTGATATATTACCACAGGTGATGCCAAATACAAAAGCAGGAGAGGAACCCGAGGATGAGCTTTTTGTTCGCTCAAAGTCTCGACGTACAAAGAAGAAGAAGAAGAAGCTGTATAAAGTTCAGATGTTCTCTGATACAAGAACAAACAGTATCGGTGTCCTAGATGCCTTCTACTTCTTCTATACAGCGCCAGTATCTGTCTTTATTGTCAATACAGTATGAGATCTTTTATATATTAATATCTCAAGTAAACATACAATATTGATGATTCAGACTGAGAGTACAGTTTGTGCAGTTAGTTTAGCTCCATAGCTTATTGAATCGCTCTTGAACACTCATTCCAGATGACATTACGTTCACGAGATAGAGGCAGTGAATTTTTCATGACTGCTGTTCATTTACAGCTGAGTGGACTGAGGTGCATGTGGCATCAGTGTCTTTGCCCAAGGACACATATAGCGCTTTGTTTGGTATTTGAACACAGGATCTCCCATTCCAGAGGCAAACACTGTAACCACTGAGCTATTGAGTCCCACTTGTGCAGTTAAGCATCTGTAGAATAGTAGAATGTTTTCCTAAATGCATGAAATGTAACTTAAACTCCTTAAATATGTCAGACATTGTCAAAATGGGATATCTAGCCAATGCAAAAATAAATATGTTTACAGCATGTTTGCAGGAAAAATAGTGAACTGTCTATCAGAATTTTGATTTGCTACCCCATTTTATTATGTGTTGCAAAAACGCAAGTTACAAGATTCACCCAGTATTGTCACACACTGATAAAAGTATTATTTCTTACAGATTTCCTATCTCATTTTCCTTGGTCTGTTTACATACTTTGTGCTCACCAACCTATACCCAGACAAAGGATCTGTGGTAGAGTATATTGTCTGGGGATGGACTATTACAATGTTGATGGAGGAGGTTAGACAGGTAGGTCAATCAAGGAACTTTTTTACAGCAATCTATCAAAACGTAAATTATAGTTGTATTTATTTTGCATCAGTTTTAGACTTGTTTCTTGCAACTTCTACTTGACCAGTAGTCTCACCAAAACAAGTCAAATTCTGCTGAAAAGATTCAAAGTAATACCCTAGGGTTAGGAGTCCAATGCTCGATCCCTATACCATGGCACCTTTCTATTGATCAGTTTGGCAAACCATAAACTTTAAGATCTAAAAACACTACAATTTCTTCAGAAAAAAACCTTTGACCTTTGCTTCAAAGTTTACAATGTAGACAAGATACAATTATGATAAGTGTTTGCTACCACCTAAGTAGTAGCTCTATGTCTTACTGTCATAACTTTGAATATGTAGAAAAAAGTTGAATTAATTGTTATGTAGGTAACACCTCTTAGTCTTGAAAGTTTGTGTAAGAAATTTGTAAGGTTTGCAACTGTTCTGAAACTTACATGAAGAATTTGTTGATTTTGTGTATTTGATG
This sequence comes from Saxidomus purpurata, assembly GCA_022818135.1. Lineage (NCBI taxonomy): Eukaryota > Metazoa > Mollusca > Bivalvia > Venerida > Veneridae > Saxidomus > Saxidomus purpurata. Next base: position 19,133,158 of record JAFMSR010000002.1, on the reverse strand, counting down.
AAATTGTTATCCAAGTTTTGTATAATCTGTATTTTGTACTTTATTTACATGTATATACTCTCAATTTTATATCTTCAGGTTTTGTCCAATGACAAGCGGTCTTTAAACTACAAAGTACGAAGTTGGTTTGGTTCTATGTGGAATCGTTTTGATCTAGCGATGTACCTTATATTTAGTGTGTCTGTGATATTGAGGTTTACACTACCGAATGAAAAGTTCACATATGCCAGAGTGTTCTACAGGTAAAGTCTTACATACACAGAAAGAGTAGATTCATTTGTGATATATTAATTTCTGCTCTATTTGCAAGCTGTTAGAATGTGCAGCCACAAACTAAGCTGTCCTTGTGTCTGTCAGTCATGGTCATGGTCAGTCAGTCATGGTCAGTCGGTCAGTTCAGGTTCGGTCTGAAAGAAAAATGATATAAAGATTAACAGATATATTTCAGTGAGGAAGCGAATAATAGGTTGCTCATGTGACTCGGGAAGGCTGCAGATGAATTGGCTGGGCCATTGGCTTGCTACCTACCTATTTAGCCTGTATATTCTCATTAACTTTATTTGAAAATGGGAACATTGTATGTTCAAGAACAAACTTGCTGATGTGTAAAATTATGAAAATATTCTTAATTTATTTGCATAAGATAACATTCTATAGTCTGGAAATTTAATTTATTTAGAAGTGTGAGATAATCTTTTTCTTTTTCAGTATTACAGTGGCCATGTATTATTTGCGGTTTATGCAAGTTTTCTTCGTCGAGAAGAATATTGGACCAAAAGTCATCATGATCACAAATATGGTTAGTTTGTGTAATTTGCTGCTATAAATTCATTGAAAATGAAGATGTTCTCCTGTTGTTGAATTACTCATGTAATAATTTATTATAATTTATTAAGAATTTAACCATGTTGACATTGACATGTTACATCGTTTGTTAGATCATGGTGCTTTGAGAACTGAGCCATAGTGATATCTTGTATGTATCTTTAACATACAGTATAATTGGGTACAGTCCACATAGCTATCCACAGGTGATAATTACGGGTTTTCTCTAAAAAGAAAACAATGCTATTTTGACTTTAGGTCCACAACCTATAGATGTAAGTCTATCTCTGAAATACAAAAATGAGTAACGTCTGAAAAGATTTAGAACATTCCCAGCAATCAATATAAAACAGTTTTGACTACATGTATCTGCTTATATACACATACAGATAACCTAACTGTCAGTATGTGTGGACATGTGTTGATGTATTTGTATATTTCAGGTGATAGATCTGATGTTTTTCCTCGGTATTTTCCTGTTTTTCCTACTCAGCTTTGGTATAATGTATCAAGCAAATCTGTTCCCGAATTCGCCTGCAAGCTGGCATCTTCTTAAAAGTGTTGTATATATACCATACTGGCAGATGTACGGTGAACTTTTCCTCGAAAATCTGGAAGGTAATGAAGAGCCATTATTGATGTATGTTACCATTATCTTGGATACTTCAAACTACTGAAATTTTACAACCATTGTCATATGGCATTCTAGATGGAAAAGAAATAAAAATATTTCAATACATTATACAAGATGATATTTAAAATGGGCCAAAGTCACATGTTTGATATATTGTCTGGCTGGACTGTCATTTCCTGGAATGTTTTTATTGATACATGTACTTGATTTTCAAAGAAATTTAGTTGTACCGGTAATCAGATTAACCATATAAACAAAATCAATCTGAAGATAGTATATTTTGATTAAAGTTCTGGAATTCTCAGTGTCTGCCAGCCGGCTGTACAGTCTTTCCCTAGAAAGTTTAACAGGGTTTTCTGTACCAGGACCTGGTGACCTAGGTTTCTTACCCAGATAGCTGGTTTGTAAAATTGGTTTATGCACATTTGATATGGCACTGGGACAATTTTCAATTACTAATAAGTGATGTGAATATTACAGGTGAACATCCTCCTGGGTGTACAAGCAATGAGAGTATTTGGCGCCCGGCTGGAGGTGTTGACAGGTGTCCAGAGGAGAATGCACTGGTTCCCTTACTTGGTGCCATATACCTGATACTGACTAACATCCTCCTTGTCAATCTGCTCATTGCAATGTTCAGGTTAGTAAAGTATATCCTATGCCTAGCTACCTGTACTGTCAATCACTTGAGCTCACTTAAATCTTTAAAATAAAAGTGGCCTTTTAATTGGTAAGTGTTGGCTTCTAATCCTTGAAGGTTTAGTTCAACCTAACTTACATCATGTCAAGTGAATGTAACAACAATTTTAAAAGCTTTAAGGTGTATTCATAATAATGGAGAAACAAATTTCAGTTTCACAAGTCAGTTGCTCATTTTTTGTTGTTGTTTTTTTGGTAAAAAAAGAAAAAGGCCTTAGATGGTTTAACACATGCCTTACTGTTGCTGTATTATAAACTTCTGAGAAGATTTATCTAGCTGAATAAATCTGTGCTTAACCCATTTCATGTTTTTTTTCCAGTTACACATTCCAGATGGTACAGGACAGGTCAGAACAAGTATGGAGATTCTACCGTTACAGTCTGGTTCATGAGTTCTATGACAGACCAAAGTTCTGTCCTCCACTCATTATCCTCAGTCATATATACAGAACAATACTTTGGATTACCAGAAAAACATGTTCTGGCAAGAAATACCAAAATGAATTCAGTATGTAGATTTAATCCACCCAGTATTGTTTGTATTTGATTTTTAAATTGGGTCAAGTGATGTTGCAGTGTTACACTGTCTTTTCCTACTGATTATTGAAAACATGTTTGCGGTATTTAGTATAGTGCCATCTGTTGGAACTTGGTTGGAATTTAAAAGTATCAAAAATTAGAATGGGGGAGTAGTGAGTTCTGTCCAGGTGAAGTTGTTGTTCTATAGTAGAATGATCATTCTTTGTGGTAATTTGGCAAAGTGTAATTCCATTCTCAGTTACTTGCTAAAAAATGATCGAATATTAAGAAATCCACAGAACATCAGATTTCGTTTCATAAAATGAAGAAAACATCAACTCTTATCTTATGTCAGCCATCACATCTATAATGTCTGTTCATCTGGTTTTCTCTGAAATTTGAGTAACAATTTCAAATGGAAACATGAACTAAATTGCTTGATCAGAAAGAGGATTGGATCAACAGAATGCAAGATGTAAAACTATGTCTGTCATACAACATGCTTGCAGATAAGTAAGACTTCAAAAAATGACAAAAATGTCAATCACTGTTACAAATCTCATAAAAAGCGTAACAGCAATTATGTAACTTGTTGGTAACTTATTTAGTATAAAAGGTTTTTATTCCAGAACTGAATCTGGATGATAAAGACAACAACAGACTGACACTGTTTGTGAGGGGCGCAACAGAGAATTACCTTAATATAACACAGAAAGCTGAAAAAGAAGAGCTTGGAACCAAAGTAGCGGACACAGCAAACAGGTTAGCTGAGTACCAGACATTCCTTTACAGCATTGATAAGGTCATGAAAATTATTGTGCTGTAATATGGCTGATACAGCAAATACAGTAAATTTGCTTAAAAGAGCACTTATATTGAAAGACCTTTATTTTTAAAACCCTAATTGACACTTTAAGAACAAGTTTAGTTGTATAAAGAGTCCTTTCCTTGTAAAGGCCACAATTACAACTGGTGGTCTCTAAAAGCTGGTTCTGCTTAATAGCTAATATGGTTCACGTTGTAATGGTATTAAAAAGACTAAATGGTTCTTCTTGTATTCTGTGCAGTACCCTACAAGAAGTAACAATAAAAAACAAATTTCATTTTTGATAGGATTTTGCCTAGATATTTAGCTTGGCAAATGTGAAATAAGTTTTCACGCCTTGAAGATGTATTGAGCCTCAATAGCCAATGACTTAGTTATGCTACATCTTCATACAAGTTTAAGCATTATCAACTTTTAAGAATTTTTTTTTTTTTAGAATTGAACGGGTAATAGAGGAATTAGACAGCATCAAAGAGCAGGTCAGGATATCGAGAGTATCACCGATACTAGACGAGAGTAGACCCGGCACGGCAGAACCAGTATTAATGGACACTGTTGATACCATAGCGCCACTGTCTGCAAGGTATAGTAATTGATATCTGTACAGTTACTATACACTGGCATTGATTGAATTAACAAGAGACTGAATTTGATGACAGTTCACAATATACTGTTGAAGTTTGTTCACTCGAGCTTCATTGGCTCGAATACAACTGTTTGCTCAAACTCGGGAGGTGGTCATGGCAAAATCTCTATATAAATCATATTGTTCAACCTCCTAAGCTTTGAAATACGATATATGACTTTTTAGTTAATTCTTAGTTTTAAGAGCTACATTTTACTTTTGTTTTCTGCAACACTATTGTTGATCTTGTGTAAGAGCCAATGGTACCCAGGTGAGCAATATGGGGCTATCATGGCCCTCTTGTTGAAAAATGTCAGACTGCTGATTGCTGCCCCTTAGCTTGAAGAAATCTGGACATGGTCACTGTCAAACTGGAGACCAAAATGCCATTTCAAGCATGAAGATACAGTTTTAAATAGTTCTCAGTTTGTATTTAGCACAATGTAATTTTTTTTTACACTTGTTTCGCAGGAAATCTTCAAATCTACACGCTACAGTTGAGATGATGCAAGCACATATAAATGATCTAGGTGACCAGGTAGCGCAGGCAAACATGCAGTCAGAGAAGATGATGATGATGATGCAGCAGATGCTCTCTCAGCAACGACCACGACAGGCAACGCTTGAAATCAGTGAAGTCAACCAATAGTTTTCATGATGGGGAAATTAGTATATATTCAACAGATGTAGTTTACAGATTGATTTCAGTATTTATAAAGTTGATTGACAACAGGCTTGACTTGAAAGGAAAAAAGACCTTTGAATTGACAATGTTAGTTATGTGAACAGTGGCAAAATGTTTTGAATGAAATAGAGATCTTTTAGTAGTAAACAGGCAAAAAAGTACCTTACAACATCATTATTATGTATTCTATGTTATAAAGTCTACATTATGTTACAGTTAAAAGTTTTGGATAAATTACATTTTAGTTTTTGATGACTGAGGATCAAAGTGCACTTTTTTTACAGACCATTTCTTTTGTACAGTTCAAAATTTTGTAAATATTTTCAAGGCCTTGATAAGAAAAGTCATGGGGAAATTATGATTTGCTTAGACAGTGTCCACAGATGCCAATATTGTATGTACCCAGAGAATTAGATATTTAAAGACACAGTGAAAAATAAGTGTTTCAAGTTGAAATAAGTTGCATAGGCGATATTTTAGACAGTGCATTAACAGAGAGATGATATTTCATTGTGCATTGACGCATGATTTTATGGATATTTTCAGGGTCCATTGTTCTTGCAGTTTACACTTATTTATATTCATTTACTATTATATCTAGTTTTTTTTCATACTGTACGCAATGTTTTGCTTTATTTGCTTGATGACATCTTTAGTCTTTTAAGATTTTATCTTGATTCATAGATATATCTTTTTATTTTTTACTATTATACTGTTGTTTAGAGCTTATATCTGCAAAGATCTATAATTATTTCAATTCAACATTATTTATTTACATATCATCTGTATATTTCTTAAAGTGCCAGTTAGCGATGTGTGGATGGTATGATTGTTATGTGATGACATATGTATGTACATGTATCATCAAATTTTATCATGTTGAAATTTTCTATTTGTATTTTCTTTAACTTATGATTCTTTGACTTACGAAGCTTAAATTACATGAATAGACAGATATTAGTGCATTAATTTTTACAAATCAGGTATTCATAAACTTGTAGTATGCTTTAGATAGTTGATAACACTGTCTCCAAGAACAGGAGTAACACTGTTGCCATTGTGTGACTAGTTTATTACATATCAGTAAGCCAAGATTGCTGTTTTACCAGTGTGGTTGACATTATTTTACATAGGATGGCTCAATTTTGAAACTTGCATTTATATTTTACAGTCTGAAAGGTGTTACATAATTTCACCTTTAAAGATACTTTGATTATCTCAGTACTCATACAGTTGTTTGTTTGTGTAGATAGACTTTCACTTTTATCTGTGATATTGAATTTTATGTCTGTCCGTCCACAATGTGTATCCCTATTGTGATGAAGGTTTTTAGGTGATTAAATTTATTTGTCTCAAGTTTCAGGTGTCTTACAAGCTTCAGATATTTATTTGTATATAGAGCTCATGGTTTTGTGATTTTTATAAATTTTAACCAAAAGTGCAGTTTTACTAATGCTCCTGGTGTAGACATGTTTTATGTATAAATCATTGTAAATAAATATGTATAGTTACGGTGTTTGCATGGATGATATCACTATTTTTATACTTTGTACTGAATGTTAAGTGTTTTTCTAATGTTACCAGTAATTGACAATATTAAACATCATGTGAGAAAATATATCTTAATTATATCACAGTAAACTCAAGTACCTGTGTGATGAAATTGTACCAATATACAAAGTTTTAACCAGTACCCAGCTGGAGGCAAGTGATTATGCAGTATGATCATGATCTACATTGTTCACTATTCATTTAGAAGGTTTTCAGCAACTTTTAGTGATTAATGGTTCTGTATGTAGGAAATAGAGGATGGCCACATCCACTTTGGAAGTAATATCATAACAGAGAGTTAATGTGGTGTATATTTTAGCTGACCTGTCATTGCTAAAAGTGATACTGTACTCAGATGCAAACTTTCTTGTAATACTATGTTAACAAGAATAATTCACTTTTTTAGACTTCATTTTTTAACAACTTTATGGTAGCTTTTTTTGCAAGTTTTTTTGTAAATGAAGTCTTAAATTGTTTATCTTTCATGCATATTTTGTTGTAATGACAAAAATCTTACGAGTTTTGTTTTATACATGTACATGGCCTGAAGTCTGTGACAGATGTATCCTAAGACATTGTTAGGTTTTATGTTTCCTTGTTAACTAGTCTTTCCTAGACACAATCTCAAAATGCAGAAAGATATATTATTTATACATGTACATTGCTTTATTTTAAATTTATGTGGACCAATTTACTTACCAGGTATACATGTTCTAGTTTTATACATAATTGATATTAGGAATAATTAGCCTAGCCTTGCATCTTCTATAGAAATAAATAATTCAGATAGAAAATGTGTTGGTTAGTTTATGTCAGCCCAAGGTCAAAGATGCTTAATAGGTACCTTTAATGGCTGTCCAAAACAAGAGCATTGGTAACACCAATAGATGCTCCCTGAAGCCTGCATTTTTAGGTGAATAACACACAATTTCTGTTGTTGCAAATGAAAACTTAACAGGCATGAAAATTGTAGTTGTTTTCAAGTTTCAAGTAAAGTATCCGGAGGAGAGCTCCAGGACATTTGGGCACAACATCTTGAAATTTCATGTGGAGGTTAGTCATGACCAGCAGATGACCTCTATTTTTAGGTCAGTAGGTCACAGTGACCCAAAATATTAAAACAGTTTCCGATGTTAACTCAAGAACATTTGGGCATAACATCTTGAAACTTGATGTGGAGGTTGGTCATAACTATTGATTATGAGGTCAGTAGGTCAAAGGTCAGTGACCCGGAACAAAACAGTTTCCGGACAAAAACTCAACAAGAGGGCCAAGATGGCCCTATATCGCTCACCTTGGTACAAGTCCACTTGCCTGGTGGAAGATCACTAGATAAGTTATATACCAAATAAGTTTTCCTATATACACCTTTGTAAAACAAAGATCCCCCCAGGGCAAGGTCAATTTTGACCCCAGGGGCATAATTTGAACAAACTTTGAAGAGGTCTACTAGGAAAGCTACATGCCAAAATCTAAGCTCTAGGCCTTGTGGTTTCAGAGAAAAAGATTTTTAAAGTTTTTGCTATATAAGCCTATGTAAAACTAAGTGACCCCCGGTGCTAGGTCAATTTTGATCCAAGGGTCATAATTTGAACAATATTGGTAGAAGTCCACTAGCCAATGCTACCTGCCAAATATCTAAGCTCTAAGCCTTGTGGTTTCAGAGAAGAAGATTTTTAAAGTTTTTCCGACATAAGCCTATGTAAAACTAAGTGACCCCCTGTGCGGGGTCAATTTTGATCCGGGGGTAATAATTTGAACAATCTTGGTAGAGGTCCACTAGCCGATGCTACATGCCAAATAACTAAGCTCTAGGCCTTGTGGTTTCAGAGAAGATTTTTAAAGTTTTTCCTATATATTCCTATGCAAAACTAAGTGACCATCCCGGCGGGGTCAATTTTGACCCGGGGGTCATAATTTGAACAATCTTGGTAGAGGTCCACTAGCCAATGCTACATGCCAAATATCTAAGCTCTAGGCATTGTGGTTTCAGAGAAGAAGATTTTAAAAAAATTTCCTATATATTCCTATGCAAAACTAAGTGACCACCCCGCGGGGTCAATTTTGACCCGGGGGTCATTATTTGAACAATCTTGGTAGAGGTCCACTAGACAATGCTACATGCCAAATATCTTAGCTCTAGGCCTTGTGGTTTCAGAGAAGAAGATTTTTAAAGTTTTTCCTATATATGCCTAGCAAAAACTAAGTGCCCACCCGCGTGAGGTCAATTTTGACCCGGGGTCATAATTTGAACAATCTTGGTAGAGGTCCACTAGACAATGCTACATGCCAAATATCTAAGCTCTAGGCCTTGTGGTTTCAGAGAAGAAGATTTTTAAAAATTTTCCTATTTGTTGCCATAGCAACCAGAGTTCTGCATGGAATGGAATTCTTTGAACAATTTTGGTAGAGCTTCATGCAAGGAACATTCCTGCATAGTTTTATCAACATTGGCCTAGAGGTTTCAAAGGAGATGTCATTTGAATCAAAATGTTGACAGACGACTGACGACCGACAATCATCGATCAGAAAAGCTCGCCCTGGCATAGCCAGGTGAGCTAAAAAAGCTTGGGTCTAGCATCTTGAATCTTTATGCAGAGGTTGGTCAAGACAACCAGGTGACCTCTATTGATTTTGAGGTCAGTAGGTCAAAGTAACAGTGACTCAGAATAGTAAAACAGTTTCCAGACAGTAACCCAAGAATGCCTGGGTCTAGCAGCTTGAAACTTTGTTGCCTTTGGTCATGACCCGCAGATGATTCTTGATTTTGTGGTCAAAGGTCAAGGTCACAGTGACCCAGAATAGTAGAACAGTTTTCAGACAATAACTCGAAAAATCTGGTTATATTATTCTCAGTCATCCACTCAAGACTTGTAACGTTTGATGAATGAATGCCAAATGGTTCCTTGCAATGTCCTCTATCACTGTTTGAAGTATCAACTTTATCCCTTCCAATACTAGCTATTTCTGCCCCAGACAAAGAGGCAACTATTTACTTGTTCATGGACATTTATATGCAATGCTGTATCATTGTAAATAGCATGTCTTGTCTGTAACACATTACACAAAAGATTACTTGTAGAGCTACAGGGATACATTTTCCTGTGTAACTATATAGAATCATATTAAAATGATTTCAAAAGAACAAGGGACGATATAAACAATTCCTTTTTATGCCCACCTTAGGAGTAGTGCAGTAGGTCAGTTGATCTTTGGTTTCTGCTCAATAAATTTGAAGGCTCTGACCAAGAGGTTTCAAACTTGGTAGAACATTGGTCATAGACAGTAAGTAGAGGCTATAATACAGGGCGGGTGTACTTCAAGACAATATTGGCACACTTGGTGAGATATTGGCCCCAAGTTAAAGGTCGCAGTGACCTGGCATTTCAGTTTCTGCTCCATAACTTGAGAAGGCTTTGACCCAAAGATCTTGATGGACAGTAGATGAATCCTATTCATTTTGAGGTCACTGGGTTAAAGGTCAAGTTCAGACTATGATAACTGAAGCAAATCACACACACTTTAGTACAAAACAACTCCACTTTTATACCATATTTGTATTTTATTATTCATTTAATTACTGTACACATTAATAAAGTTGCACATTATGTAAGATAAAATCTCAGAAAGAATGAAATCAGTAATGTACAGCACCAAGTTTTTACCTCTGACCAACTGGTATTCTAGCTTGACCATTCAAATGTAGTTTCATCAGTGCACATTTAATTGACTGATATCCTGGCAACTGTTCCGTATTTCAAAGCAGTCACCACTTTACTAAAATTAATGTTTTTGACCATACCTACATCTCCTAGTAGATGTATTTGAATTCTTAAATTTAGACTGAAAACACAAAGCGAACATAACGACTAATCAAGCACTTGCTTATATGCAAAAACAAAGAGAAATTTTTTTCCACCTGAGCTAACAGTACCAGTGGAAACATTAAGCCCATGACTTGGCATGTATGATTTAATTCATATAGCCAAGTAAGTCAAAGGTAAATACATCGTACAGGTACATCAAGTAACAAAAGTGTCAGGTATCTACATTCAATGATTTAATTACACATTAACTACACACTGTATTTATTGCACATAATCATTCATTCATAACAACATGGATAAAAACATGCAGGAAAATCTGAGAACATGTGAAAATGTGAACCACGCACAGATACATGTAAAATCAAAACCTTGTGATACTGGATATCATGACCTAACAACGATGTCCCTGACACTGTATGAGAAAAAATATGACAGTTACTGTGAAGTGCTAAATTTTTGCATGACAAAAATTTAAAGATTGATAGCAGACTTATATGCAGAAATTAAAAATTTGTAAATTCAAAAATTTAGAGTGAAAACACACAAAGCAAACAAAATGCCTTACCAAGCACTTGCTATATGCAAATTTAAATTCATGAGAGGGAATTCTTCAATTGTAGATCTGTGTGTAAAGAATATTCGTCAAATGTTTTGAATTAGCAAATTGGGGTATTCACAAAAAAGTTAAAATAAAATCATTGCAAATATTTCCAAATTGATCAGAAGCTGCTACCCTGAAATTCATGATGAAACTACACTTGTAGAGCTTCTCTACATTGTCATATTTTTTGTCTTTGAAGCAATTTTTTGGCCCTATATAGCAACATGTAAATGAAGAACTTTATTTAAACCTCTATTTGCAGACATTTTAAGGCAATCTATTTGAAGACTAAGCTATCAATGAACACTTGATAGGCAGTCATAAACAGCACACCAGACAAAAGATGAAGAACAAATAAACAAAATCATGCCCTAATACAGTTACTTTACTAAGAAAATCAAACAAAATGAATGCTTGAATTGAATACATAATTTTATACTGAGATCAGAGAGAATTCAATGTGCCTCAAGGACATTTTGCTATTGGTGAAACTGGCAGCTCTGACTATTATCAGAAGAGGAAATTTCCTGTTACAAAGTGCAGCTCTAATAATTGAATTTGGAATCCTAGATTTATTAATGATTCTATTATCAGGAAAACAAGCATATTTCCCTGCATTCACTGACACATGTTCATGTTTATATAAATAATGACTTTAATTTTGTGCTTTAATATTAATGCATCTTTGATTTTTGCACAGATATCAAACTTGTGTGCTAAAATATATGTAATGCCACTTGTATGTGATTTTTGGTATTAGGACCTCCAAGTCCAATGATCACAATGCCAACTACAGTCAGTACTCTGACCATTCAAGACATTGGGTAATACAGCCTCAAAATGCAATCATAAAAATAATACACCAACGGTAAAAATCTGCCTTTAAAAACATTTCAACAAATATTTCTTCAGAGATTTTACATGAAATATATAAGCTTCAGTTCAAAAATATCGTTTACGGAACATCAACCATGATATTTAGCATGAAGAAGCACTATGATAACAGTGCTGTAAAGTTTCTGTAGGCAAGTTTCATAGTGAATAAATTGTTGCCTCGCAATTAGGCTCAGCTATTGGACAATTACTACCATCAAAGTTGATTAATATGGATTTATTTGGCCGAACATAAATATAAAACTGTAATGTCTCATATGAACTTTCTTAGTACAAATCAGAACAATCAAGTTGAGGTACATGTCAAGAGTAACAAGGTCTGGGCCTGTGCCATTATCAAATGACCAGGAGACCTGCCTGAGTTATCAATCCAACATTTCCATAAGTTACCAAAGATTCATCTTTATATGCAAAACTTTTGCATGATTTTCCGAAGAACTAAATGAGGGTTTCAGGAGTTAATGGGAAAACTATCTCTGACTAATTAATCACTTAAAATATGTGTGAAATTTCAATCAAACATCCCCTATGACACATAGATGTAAGGCAGGCTGCAAAACCTAAACATGTATATTTTTCTCAGAAAAAAAAGGGGGAGCCTTTAATCAAAATACATATGACAAACATTAGGGGACCTGACTTGTTCTCTTATTTAATGACCTTGAAAGCACAATACACATTCCTTACTTTTTACACCAACAAGATCATTATGCAAGGTTTGACAATATAGCTTAAAATGTAGTCACACTCAGCCTTTTAAACAGTCAAAACTAGATGTTGCTAAGAGGTAAAAAATCCGCTAAATGCCACCATTTTCATTTAATCATTTATAATAATCAAAAACAAAGTTTATTCTAAAATGATTAGATTACAAATCAATACATAGAGTAATCATGGCTAAGCCTTCTCTGTTTATGATGTATAAATGCATTAATACAATATCATTTTCTGTTACAAGTTTACATTCTCATAATGGACAAACTTTCTTACAATTCTCACTAAACTAGTCCTACAGTATGATCAGAATCAGAAATTTATTTTTATGATGTGAATATGGGATTTAAGAATATCTAATAGTCAAAATGAATTTTTTAATGGCATTACAACATATTAAGTTTTAAAGACTTACCAACGAAAACTGAAACCCCAAATTATTAAGTCAATTTAACTAGATAAGCTAAATGGGAGGGGCAGGGGGGACGGACAATTCACAATGATAATGTAACAGAATTGTTTACAATACTGAGCAAATGTGTTGCTTAACAAGCTAAGTTCTAACAAACACCCCTGTTATTTGTTACCACTGCCGACCTCACACCCTTCTGGTCAAGATAGAGGAATTTCAGCAATTTCAGGTAACAGGTGTGTCATAACAAACATGTAAATAGTAACAAAACAAATATTTATGGGTGAAAAAAAAAAACATTAAAAGGGAGTAATATAAATTATAAGCACTTGTACGAAGTATAACACAGCAACCCTACATTACCAAGGCTACATCATTAAAGTCTAACCTGTTGTTATCTAGTAAACCCCCAAAAAAACTCAGACAATTTTAACCACTGTTATTTTTGTTGTTGTAAAATCAAATACTTTCATTTAAACGTGGCATAAACTCTGTAACAAAAATTCAGAACAAAACCAGGACTACATTTTACACTATTCAATAATGGAAGGCATGTTCCATTTTCATGGTTCCATTTTACAAGGTTTTAGGATATTGTATGGACAGAATTTACTTCTAACTGCAAGGATTAATACCCCAAAGGATTTTTATGAACTGAAGAAGTTCGTAGTAACATAACACCTGCAAACAAACTAAAAAGAGAATGTTCTTAGCAGTTCCTCTCATTGTGCTTGACCATTGTATGAAGTGTACTGAATTCCAACTGTACTTTTAAAAATGCTCCTTACAGGGAAAAGTAACAAAGGGTAATAACACTGTAATTAGTCAAGATGGAGTTATGGTTCCGGCACGCACTCCCTCTCACGTGCTGACCATTGTATGAAGTGTATTGAATTCCAACCAGAAGTTTTCAGTTATGCTCCGGACAAGGAAAAGAGCGGAGGGTAATACCTGATGAGTCAAGATGGAGTTGGTTCCGTGCACAGCACTCCTCTAAAGTACTTGACCATTGTATGAGGTGTACTGAATCCAACTAGTAGTTTTCAAGTTTGCTTCGGACAAGGAAAAGTAACAAAGGGCAGTAACTCAGTAAATACTCATGATAGAGTTATAGTTCTTGTGCACGCACTTCCTCTCAAGTGCTTGACCATTGTATGAAGTGTATTGAATCCAACCAGTAGTTTTCAAGTTATTGGCCCGGACAAGGAAAAGTAACAAAGGGCAAAACTCAGTAAATACTCAAGATAGAGTATAGTTCTGTACACGCACTTCCTCTGAGTGTGTTGATCATTGTATGAAGTGTATGAATTCCAACTAGTAGTTTTCAGTTGCTCCGGACAAGGAAAAGTAACAAAGGGCAATAACTCTGTAATTAGTCAAGATGGAGGTATGGTTCTTGGCACGCACTTCCTCTAAATGTACTTGACCATTGTATTAGGTGTACTGAATTCCAACTAGTAGTTTTCAAGTTATGCTTGGGACAAGGAAGGAAAGTAACAAAGGGCAGTAACTCTGTAATTAGTCAAGATGGAGTTATAGTTCTGTGCACTGCACTTCCTCTCAATGTCTTGACCATTGTATGAAGTTGTATTGAATTCCAACTAGTAGTTTTCAAGTTATGCTCCGGACAAGGAAAATGCAACAGACCGCCCGACCGACCAACCACCGGGTGACTCCTATATACCCACCTAAACTTCGTTTTGGGGGTATAATGATTAAAATCAACACAACCATTAATCTTTACTTAAACACAGCTAGCCTTGCAGTCTTTGCATTACATAATAACACAAGAAGAATGAATGTATATTACCCTTTTACATGATACACAATGTCGAGAAATGATTGAATGGATTCGCAGACAAAGCTGCTTCTTCAGCTGCATCAAAGTAACACAAACTTATGAAAGTTTCAACTAAATATGCATAATTTCGACAACACATGCTATGTCTATTTTAATAGCAATTGCTCAAAATAGTTTGAAAAACCTAAAAATCAGTAACCAGGCAATTTCTCTTAAAATGGACTATCAAACTGTTTAGTGGATATTTTGTCCCAATGCCCGTTTCGGAAATAGATTTCACATTTGAGTGATATACCAGTTAGTATATCACTGTGTGGAGTGTAAATGCGTAGTAAAACGAAGGCCGAAGGCCTGAGTGATTAATTAAGAAGCATCTAAACGACACACAGTGATATACTAACTGGTATATCACTCAAAAGTAAAATCTATTTCCATTCTAACACGTTAATTTAAAAAAAAAAATGTGAGAAGGGGTACTATTTGATGCGCTTATACGAAGGCGCTGCCTTGAACTTGTAGTATTCCGTGCATTCCTAGCATTTCATGACATTTTCGCTGTTCTTTTTTACTCCACAAATAAAACACTATTCGTCTTATTTTTGTTGTTGCTGATATTGATGGCGATACCGGAAGTGCAGAAAATTTTACTACAATTTGTTTTACATCACGTGAATTCATTCACAACAATACAAATCCAAGCGTATTAGCGCATGCACACTCATAATAGATGTTGTGTGAAAATTACGCGTGAGGGAATTTCAGCAGTCAAAAATAGTTCCGGACACCTAGCGTGATATACTTGGTAGGTATATCACGCTCAAATCCTTCTTTGCCTATATAGGAGAAATTTTCAGTAGTGTTAGAATTTCTTTTTCTTCATGATGCCAATGATATAAGAACAATTTAATCTTTATACCAAACTGTTCATCACAGAATATACTACTTAAAAATTGAACCGTGGAGGAAAACATTAAGCTGGAAGTCTGCTCTACATTTCTATATAGAATAAAAGCATCTGTATACAACTGTATAGTGAAATTCTATAAGCACTCATTACTTGAATAATTGAATGAAATGACGAATGTGAATGTGAATAAATGGGGATGAACACCATTCCACAGACTCCGAATGAAACACACCCAGTCAACTTAGATCATTAACCTTCCTTTACTTAATATGCCAGTTACTGCAAGTCATCTTAAAGGTATAGTCCGTGCTGGTACCTAAAATTAGCATTTTTGCAGATTTGGATTATTTAGTACTTGTTTACAAATGTGTTGCATCACCGTTAAACCAATCTAATAAGTCGCTGATTAGTAGAAACTGTATATGTATGTAATAGTTTACTGGTGATAACCGACATTTATGTAACGTTGCAAACATTAAGAATATTTTTTAACTCTAATCACAAAATATAAAATTACACCATGAATAGCGTTGTTTACTTCCATTTTGTCCGAGTGGGTCAATATGAAAAAAATGACTAAGTGGATGATTCTCTTAAAAATATAAAGGTTTTGATAGTATTCATGCTTCTATCCGATATCCCTCCATGGGGTATTTACTGTGTTATAATCTGTTTTGAAGCTTAAATCATCTCATAAAGCACCGGACTATACCCGTAAACACTAGGTAAAAGAAATCAGTGTAGTTCCTAGATGTCTGTGATGTTGTAAGCTCTTACCTGAGGTTAATGCAGTATGGTCATTATGAAATGTTATATAGCTTGGAGATTACATCCTAACAAAATATCTGTCAATCAGTCTGACCTCCCTTTTAAGATCTACATTTTGTCACTAACCTCCCACTCCTCTCCCCAACATTTATCACAAAGAGTCCTGAAAGCCAATTACTGACTTAACATGGATTACTAAATATCTGTATCTATAAATAGGTATATCAGTACACATGATTCTTGCACAGACTTCATAATCCACTGTGATAGAAAACATCCTAGACAGTGATGCATTATATAAGACTATTTCAAACACCATGTTTTGTTTAGTAGTATACTAGGAATATTTAAATGATCTTTAGTTGTTTACAGGAAAGCTCAGTTTAGTTCAGTCCTATAATAATTTACTGCAACCATGGAAGCACTATCAAGATTTTCTTAAGCCATCTAAACTATTATTTACCCAAAACATGAACAATCAAGTATTAAAGACAATATTTAAGCGAAGAGGGACCATTCAATATGATATTCAGAATAATTAGCACAACAGAAGGTACCACTGCACAAAGAGTTGATTGCAAACAGCAGAGTTCTATATCTTTCCAAAAGATTCCAGATCAGTTTTGCATGTACTTGTTTGTCAAGAGTGTTTGAGGAAAGCCCTGGAGGTATACATGTCTGGTGCAGCTGGTGTGATGGTGTGTATGTCTAGATAACGCCGTGTCCTCTCCTGTAACAAGCTGCCTAAAGAGATCTACAATGCACTGTTGTAAAATGTTCTAAATATCATCCGGTGTCGTCTGGGTCTGGTGCTGAAAAATTTCCAAAATATTTTCATATAAAACAACTATGAAATAAAAACAAGTTGTTCAAAATTGTTCATTTATAATTTCAATCATTATTACTAAATAGGCTTAGGAGTTAATAGTACTTCATATACATGTATATTAAATATGTTAATCAAGGCAGCAATTTCAAAAGCATCAATCTACATTTTCAAAATATTCTCATGGTAACTGAAGAATATTATCTATGGAAGGATGTAACATGGTATCTTTTGTCAACTTTCAACAAGAGGGACATAAAAATTCTACTATGTGTATATCTAAACAATTGAAAGAATCTAACCTTTTGTTCTGTTAGCAGATTCTATAATTTGCATTAAACATCTACCAAACTCTTCTATGACCATTCTTTCCTGGACAACAGGAGGCATTTTCTGTCTATCTGCCTCTTCTGCCTGTGCTAACAAACATGCACACGTGGCTTCAACAACTTCTGATGTTACAAATGAGAATGGAAGCCTGCAAAATAAAACAAAAGTATGTTAGTTAAACCATATTTGACAAGAGGATACACTAAAGATGACTAATATGCTCGTAACACCACCCTTCTCGTGCAGAATGGTTCTCTGCTTCTTCTATCCCTCACCGGTGTGATGAACATCTATGTTGTATATACAGTGAAATCTGTCTTATGCAGCATTATTCAGGACCATCAGTTTGTGTCAGATAAACCACGATACTGGTTAAACCAGTTTTTCTATTAAACAGTTTACATGTCGGGTAAGGCAATTCCCTCTTAAACCAAAGTGCTGGTTAAGACTTGTTCACTGCACTTCTCAAATTTGATTAGGTTATATGTTTATCAATTCACTAACATATGTTATGAATCATTGGAATACTGGATGAATTTCAACCCTTTTATAAGAGCATAATTGTTGTCTACTGTAACAGTTTACCTTTCTCCGGTCACAGAGGAAACAGGTCTAGATGGCAGGTCAGATATTTGTGAAGAAAGTTTAGTTTTTGCTGCCGTTTGTTGCTGTACCCGTACTTCAGCAGCGTCTGCCAGATGCATTAAAGTTTTACGCTCAGGACTCTCCTCAAAATTTTTACAACCAATACATTTACACGAAGAACTGCACATTATCTTTGCCTGAAAAAGCAACAACATAAAACTGTTCTGATACCTGAAATAATGTTCAATATCTCTGCAAGTGGCAGAAGCTATTCTCTTAATCTGCAGAAAAAATCTTTATCACTGATATTTATCATTTATAAGCTGAAATCCATGTTATGTTTTTGTGATACTTAAAAAGTATGTTTAACAGGTGCTATGCAATGACCACCATACTAAAACTTTGTTTGAAAAGCAAATTATGTATTAATTTATGAGATCTACAGATTTTACTACAGTCAAACTTGTGCTAACAGTCACCTGTTACTAGCGGTCACCTGCGGACAACGGTCAGTCTTAATTCCCCCGTCCAAATTTGCTCTAAAACTGGCCGGGAATAGCAGTCATCTGCCATCCGCGGCAAGTGAAAAAGCACCCCGTCATCGGGTTTGTGATGCGAACAACGGCCATTGAAATTTTTGCAACTGGGCAAATCAAAGCATTTTGTTTCCTGTAAAGTTGTTTGCACCTCAAACGATGGGCGCAATAATCAAAGATGATTTCGATAACGAAAAGATGTGCTAACATTTAATTGCAACCTTCACATCTGAAACATACATGTGAAATAAATCCATTCAAACTGTCCGGTAATTGCCAAAATCGGCTGTTTTAATTGCTTGATTGTTTATTAATGCAGAACATCTTTGCAATTTGGAGTCGCAGTTTTGTGCAACATAATAATAATCGTATAATAATCGTTTATTTCGGCTTATTCATGCATTCACAACTAGTGAATTGTTTGATTTATTACAATTAAACTGAAAACAAGAGGACCAAGATGGCCCTATATCGCTCACCTGACTACCATTGGCTATAATACAAGGGGTCATGATTTTAACATAATTCGTTGAGTTCCACTACTCAATGCTAAGTAACATTCCAAATATCTAAGCTCTGCCTGCCAGCCTTGTTTTCTCTAAGTTTTCCCTATATAAGCCTAAGTAAAATGAAGTGACCCCACCCCCCTCCCTGGAAGGGTTAATTTTGACGCGGGGGTCATAATTTGAACAATCTTGGTAGATGCCCACTAGGCATTTCTACATGTCAAATATCTAATCTCTAGGCCTTGAGGTTTCAGAGAACAAGAATTGTAAAGATTTTCCTATTTAAGCCTATGTAAATTCAAGTGACCCCCCTGGTGGGTCAATTTTGACCCGGGGGTCATAATTTGAACAATCTTGGTAAAGGTCCACTAGACAATGCTACATGCCAAATATCTAAGCTCTAGGCCTTGTGGTTTCAGGGTAGAAGATTTTTAAAGATTTTCCTATATAGCCTATGTAAAACCAAGTGATCCCCCCCCCCCCGGGAGGGGTCAATTTTGACCTGGGGGTCATAATTTGAACAATCTTGGTACAGGTTCACTAGACAATGCTACATGCTAAATATCTAAGCTCTAGGCCTTGTGGTTTTTTGATAGAAGAAGATTTTTAAAGTTTTTCCTATTTGTTGCCATAGCAACCAGAGTTCTGCATGGAATGGAATTTTTTGAACAACTTTGATAGAGCTTCATGCAAGGAACATCCCTGCAAGTTTCATCAACATTGGCTCAGTAGAGTCAGAGAAGATGTCATTTGAAGGAAATAGTACGACGGACCCCGTACAGTGAGCGATCCTAATAGCTCACTCTGGCACTTTGTGCCAGGTGAGCTAAAAACACACACTTTAATCTCGTACATGTATTAACATGGCAAAGGGGCGTAATCCACCTTAAATGATTGTTTCCTGTTTCAAAAACTATATTCTGCTGTTGTTGATTCGATACAAAATCATTTTGTATTTGATTTGTCAAGTGCGACAGTTTGTAGAATTAAACCATATGCACGAAATTCAGATAAATCGTTATTTGCTTAACGCTTATAGCCAGTTTATCTGACAAGTGATGATGAAACTTGATAAACTATGTTTAGTAGGATATAACTATATCAACTACCCACACCTCCGAACAATGGCCATTTTCACAGTTTCTGACCGTTGTTCACAAGTTTGACTGTATACTGTTTCATGTTATTTACGAACATCTCAACAATATCGTTCATGCACAAACTGTAATGTTACCAAACATATACATTCAAAATCTCACATTGTGTTGGTTTACCTACCTCGTAACATTCACAATAGTTTTTAAGACACCCTGACCGCTTACAGTTACATCCTTTATTATGCCGTCTATCTTTCTCTCCAGTTTTACCTTTACCTGTAGTATTCAGAAGGTAAATATTGTATCAACATCATATTACAACTCAATGTCAATAAAGTATTTTAACAGATCATACTGGAATATCATTAAAATTCTTACAATGCTTCTGAAGACAGTAATATTTATCAACAATATGAAGACAGGCTTGATATTTTTTGAGACAGTCTTATGATGGTTTTATTACAAAAGAACATGGAATTTTCATAACTTTCTGTAACACAATAAACGAAACATCACAATTAAAATGCTGTAAATGTTACCTATTTTTGGATGGAATGCTAATGGGTTTCTCTCCAGACAAGCCTTAATGGCTCTTGAGCGATCTTCCTCATGTTCTAGATTGTTGGCACAATTTGTACAGTTACAGCTGTGGCAAAATTCACCATTTGCAAAACAATCACAGTAACTGAAACAAAGGTGGTATTTTACAATTGCAAACTTCATTGTTCTTGTGGCAATTCAATAATTCATTAAACCCACAACACTGAATGTAATTAAGCTAATTCCCAGCTCTTAGCGACACTTTTTCTCTTAGCTTTGTTTCTGTTCTTTTAAGATCGATTAAACAGACATCTCTTCAACAGACTGGTTTCCATTTCAGGCTAATACAGAAAAAATACACAACAGGTTCATTTCTAGAGGCAACATCAAAACAAGATCAGTAGGCCAAATTAACAACTCCAACATTCTTTGAAACAATTCAAAACAGACATTGACAAGTTGGAAATAGCACTGTCAAGTTCTAGCACCACTTAAGTTACAGAATGGCCAGCCCAATATAATGATCTTTTCTAGTTAAACTCCTTTTCAAGCAGTTGGTGAAAGGTACCCTTTGCTGTTTATGAATAAGTCACTGGGAGACTGACATCAGCTTCTTTGTCTTCAAGCTTCTCTTATAAGCAAATGTGGAAAATAAGAGATTACTTACAGTTTTAAGCAATGAGACTTTGTACAATTACAAGGTTTTCTCTGCCTTGCTCCACCTCCACTATCAACTGAAGCCCTGAAATGTAACAATCATACTAAAAATAAATACCCTGAGAAACTGATAACTACACTCTGTACCAGACATCAAGAATATATCTGAATCATAAATACTTAAAACTGCATGTCTATATCAGCTACAATGTATTTAATTTTCGCATCCATTAAAGCCATTCCTCATTGAAATAAAAAGTTACAAGTGACAAGAGCTGTCAGATGACAGAACACTCAACTAATCCAATCACTTTGATAGTACACTTAAATTATGTCTATCAAAAAGTCTTAACCTTGTCAAAAGTAAAGTCATATAATTCAATGATAATTTTTTACTATCCAGTCTCATATCCGTCAACACTTTGTTTGTTTTAGTATCAAATGATTCCAACAGCTTATTACTGATATATGAGCATAAAATATGCATTCATGTGTCAAACTTTAACAAAATTTTCTAAGTTTAAAATTCATAATTTGCATTAATTTTAATTAAGATAAGCTACGCAACTTGACATGGATTAACTAAGTTTCAAATCAATCTAACCGTATGTTACTGAGATGAGGCAGACATAATTCAAATCAAATTTGGTGAAAAGTTATTCACCTTTACTCTCTGACACTGTTGTAAAGTTTTATGAAGTTTCAAATCAATCAAGTTGCCAGTTGCTGAGATATGTGCATGATAGCAGCTTGCATGCAAAACTTTAACCACAGTCAATGTCTAAGTCCAACAAGGGCCACAATTTACATCAAATTCAGTCAAGAGTCACCCAAATTGCTTGTCTAATATCCTGGAACAGTTTAGTAAAGTTTCAACCAGTCCCAGAAGTAGTAACGATGATAAGTTCATGATAGTTGCTTGCATGTAAAACTTTAACCAACTTACATCCTGCATGCAAAACTTTAACCAGATAATCTTAGTCCAATAAGGGCCACAATTTGCAAAGTCAAGAGTTATCTGATTTGCTTGACTGATACCCCTGAACAGTTTAGTAAAGTTTCAAATCAATCCCACAAGGAGTTATTTAACTTGACTGTCTAGTAACCAGAACAGATGAGATATTTTATATATAAACTTTAATCAAAATTTCTAAGTCCAACAAGGGCCACAATTTGCATTAAATTCATTCAAGAATTATCAAACTTCTTTGTGTGATACCCTAGAACACTCTAGCAAAGTTTCACATTAACCCTATGAGTACGGTAGTTACTATATGTCCATGATGGTAGATTGCATGCAAAACTTGAACAACTAGATGCCCATGTGCAATATGTCGAGCCCGCTAGCTGTTAAAAGGACTAACTCCTTACCAAGTAGAGATACGTCAAAATACACCTAAATATTGGATGTAACATGCATGTTGTACCACAGAAAAGTGGTCTCGATTTTTCTCGACGACCAATAATAAACAAGAGCTGTCCCTCACAAGTGACGAATGCCCCCGAAAGAGGTGCCTCACAGTCTGTGTCCTCTCCATGTGCTCAATAAATGTGCTATGAAATTTTAAAATCCTTCCATGCATGACAGAGTAACCATGCATACAGTATTCCATTACTTTAAACACTAAATGTGACCTTGACCTTTGAGGTAGGGACTTGGGTCTTGCACGCGACACATCCGCTTGATGTGCTAGACATTTGTGCAAAGTTATTTTAAAATCCTTCAAAGCATAATAAAGTTATAGTCCGGACACAAATGTATGCATATATACAGGATTCCATTACCTATAAACTCTAAGTGTGACCTTGACCTTTGAGCTAGGGACGTGGGTCTTGCACGCGACACGTCGTCTTGATGTGCTAGACATTTGTGCCAAATTATTTTAAAATCCTTGACAGTCCGGACACGAATGTGTGCATATATGCATATATAGAGGAATCCATTACCTTCGAACTCTTAGTATGACCTTGACCTTTGAGCTAGGGACGTGGGTCTTGCACGCGACACGTCGTCTTGATGTGCTAGACATTTGTGCCAAATTATTTTAAAATCCTTCAATGCATGACAAAGTTACAGTCCGGACACGAATGTGTGCATATATGCATATATAGAGGAATCCATTACCTTCAAACACTAAGTATGACCTTGACCTTTGAGCTAGGGACGTGGGTCTTGCATGCAACACGTCGTCTTGATGTGCTAGACATTTGTGCCAAATTATTTTAAAATCCTTCAATGCATGACAAAGTTACAGTCCGGACACAAATGTGTGCATATATGCATATATAGAGGAATCCATTACCTTCAAACTCTAAGTGTGACCTTGACCTTTGAGCTAGGGATGTGGGTGTTGCAAGCGACACGTCATCTTGATGTGCTGGACATTTGTGCCAAGTTATTTTAAAATCCTTTGATGCATGACAAAGTTACACTCTGGACACGAATGTGTGCATATATAGAAGATTCCATAACCTTCATACTCCAAGTGTGACCTTGACCTTTTGAGGTAGGGATGTGGGTCTTGCACGTGACACATCGTCTTGATGTGCTAGACATGTGTGCCAAGTTATTTTAAAATCCTTCTATCTAGACAGAGTTACAGTCCGGAAATGAATTTGTAAGTGGGGACGCACAGTGCGATTTTAATATGCAACCCTTCGGGGGCATAAAGAGTTACAATATAAGCTATTTATAGTAACAACAAAGGGAAGTAATTCTTAAAACAAGAATAGCTCATGTTGGTGAACATTTGTGCCGAGTTATATCAAAATCCCTCCATGCATGAAGAAATGCTCCGGACAAAGATATTCTTGAATTTGACCTTTAACCTCTAAGTGTGACCTTGACCTTAGACCTAGGGACCTGGTTCTTACGCACGACACTTCGTCTCATGGTGGTGAACATTTGTGCCAAGTACCATCAAAATCCCTCCATGCATGAAGAAGAAATACTCCGGACAAAGTCATTCTTGAATTATTCTTGTATCCGACCTTTGGGCTCTAAGTGTAACCTTGACCTTGGAACTAGGGACCTTGTTCTTGCACATGACACTCTTATCTCATGATGGTGAACAATTGTACCAAGTTACATCAAAATCCCTCCATGCATGAAGTAGATATGCTCCAGACAAAGTCATTCTTGAATTTGACCTTTAACCTCTAAGTGACCTTGACCTTAGACCTAAGAACCTGGTTCTTGCGCATGACACTCCGTCTCATGATGGTGAACATTTGTGCCAAGTTATTTAAGAATCCCTTAATCCATGGATTAGTAACAGCTCGGACAAGGACAAACTAGGACGGACGCACACACGCACATACCCTGAACTGCCATTGTGACAACTAATATAGCTCACCGCAAGCGGGTTCGACAAAAATTAATAAGTCTGGGACACCAAGGGCCATATTTGCAATAAATTCAGTCAAGAGTTGTCCAACTTACTTTTCTGATACCCTTGAACACTAAGTAAAGTTTTAAATCAATCCTATAAGCAGTTACTGAGATATGTCCATGATAGTAGCTTGCATGCAAAACTTTAACCAAATGTGCAATGACCATTCAAGGCTGACCGCATTCTCCGAATAACCGAACTAAAAAGAATTACTAAGCTATAGATCTCTGAAAAAGCATGAACCAATAGCCTTAAGTGGCATGATGGTTCTACTAATGTCAACTCACCCATTTAAGTTTTTACTTTGTGTATTAGCACTAAGATTTGGGTTATTACTGGCTATAGGAACATAGTCTGCACGCGTCTGTTTAGCTTGCATCTCTGTGGTGTTGCTGACAGTGGCAGCTGTAGTGGCTGCCGGCTTAGTCTGAATCTGCTGCTGGATCTGAAGAGAAATAGAATATCAGTGTAAGTGCTCGAAGTAACAGATCAAAGCTAAAACTAGATGCCCATGTGCAACATGTCGAGCCCACCAGCTGTTAAAAGGACTAACTCCTTACCAAGTAGAGATAGGTCAAAATACACCTAAATATTGGATGTAACATGCAATGTTGTACCACAGAAAAGTGGTCTCGATTTTTCTCTACTGCCAGTAATAAACAAGAGCTGTCCCTCACAAGTGACGAATGCCCCTGAAAGAAGTGTCTTACAGTTTGTCCTCTCCATGTGCTCAAAAATTGTGCTATGTAATTTTAAAATCCTTCGATGCATGACAGAGTAACCATGCATACAGTATTCCATTACCTTTAAACACTAAGTGTGACCTTGACCTTTGAGGTAGGGGCATGGTTCTTGCACACAACACATTGTCTTAATGTGCTGAACATTTGTGCCAAGTTGTTTTAAAATCAATGCATGACAAAGTTACAGTTCGGACACAAATGTATGCACATATACAGGATTCCATTACCTATAAACTCCAAGTGTGACCTTGACCTTTGATGTAGGGACGTGGGTCTTGCACACAACACATCAGCTTGATGTGCTGAACATTTGTGCAAAGTTATTTTTAAATCAATCGATGCATGACAAAGTAATAGTCCGGACACAAATGTGTGCATATATATACAAGATTCCATTACCTTCAAACTCTAAGTGTGACCTTGACCTTTGAGGTAGGGACGTGGGTCTTGCACACGGCACGTTGTCTTGATATGCTAGACATTTGTGCCAAGCATTTTAAAATCACATCAATACATGACAAAATAACAGTCCGATGGACATGAATGAGTGACAGATATACACACGGATGTGCGATTTTACCTTCAAACTCTAAGTGTGACCTTGACCTTTTAGGTAAGAACAAAGGGAGTCATTCTAAGCAAACAATGGACTTAATGTGCTAGACATTATTGCCAAGTTATTTCAAAATCAATCAATGCATGACAAAGTTAAATGTCCGGACACAAGATATGTGCATATATACAGGATTCCATTACCTTTAAACTCTGTGACCTTGACATTTGAAGCTAGGGACATAGGTTCTTGCAAGCAGACACGTCGTCTTCATGGTGGTGAACAGTTGTTTCAATGCATGACAAAATAACAGCCCGGACATGGAAAAATATAGGGTCGGATGGACAGAAGGACAGACAGATGGACAGACACACTATTCTTGTATCTGACCTTTGGGCTCTAAGTGTGACCTTGACCTTGGAACTAAGGACCTGGTTCTTGCGCATGACACTATTTCATGATGGTGAACAATTGTACCAAGTTACATCAAATCCCTCCATGCATGTAGTAGATATGCTCTGGACAGTCATTCTTGAATTTGACCTTTAACCTCTAAGTGTGACCTTGACCTTAGACCTAGGGACCTGGTTCTTGCGCATGACACTCCGTCTCATGATGGTGAACATTTGTGCCAAGTTATATAAGAATTCCATGATTCATGGATAAGTGTCAGCCCGGACAAGGACAAACTCGGACGGACACACACACACACAATGTGCTCTTCCAAGAGTGTTCACAATACATGTTAAATACAGACTTCAAGACAAAAATCAGTCTTGAAAATACAAATCAGTCTTGAAAATACACCAAAAGTGTCCAAATACGTGTGAATAGAAAAATGATAGGGTATATGATGGACTAATGATCATGTGATGCAAGTTCGATGAGATCTTTCAAGGTGCAGTCTCATGACCTTTGTCCTACAAGAATGACCTTGACCATGAACTGGCACAGTTGGGACATGTCATGGGTGTCCACTAAATAAACATTCCACCAAAGTTTCATGCAAATCAATAAAAGGTTAAAGAAATTTAATGTCAAGTCTTTAACTCTTACACATCCTTGACCATGGTGGTAGCCCTTTATTAAAGGTTTTAAATTTAAGTGTGATCTTGACCTTAGCGGTAGCAACTTGGATGTGGTACATGACGCACACTTGTTTCACAGACAGAAACTGTGTGAAGCCATTTGAAAGCTGGTCCTTGCATGTAGAGGCAGGGCTCCTCCTGCAATCTGCATTGGCCACCAAATTTTGCCTAGTTGCGAAAGAAATTTGAATTTTGCAACTAAAAGTTTAGCCACATCAGCAAAAATTCTAATTATTTGCCTGTTAAAGCCAAAAAGTGATGACAGAAACCAAGGTGACAAAATAGTGCTATATAGCTATATGTGATTTTGGTGCATGACACACCCTTGTGTGAAATGCAGCAACTGTGTGAAGTTGTATTAAAGCTGGTCCATGCATGTTACTGTAGAAGTTACAGCTTGGCCACAAAACTGCACACTGACAGCCAATAGCAAACACCTTCATGTATATTCCTCAAGCTGGTCTCTGACCAGTAGTGGACTAATCTTCATTCCTACCTGTGACAAATATGAAGCAGGCACTAAAGCAAATCCCTGCACACCCGGTGTATTACTTTGTCCTGTAGATAAGAAGGTAGTTCCACCAGTTGCAATCTGTGCTAATGTTCCCGACCCTGCAGGAAGTGTTGTTCGTATAATCTGTGTTCCAGGTGCCACACTAACAGCAGGAGCAGGACGTATTGCTACCTGGTTTGAGGCAGCAGGAAGTATGATCCTCTGCATGGATGTACCACCTGGCCGAGAGGCAACCTGCAAAATATGAAATGTCATTTATTACTTGTATTTCAACAGCTTCAATGTAGGTAACTTAAATACTGGGGCTATACGTTACTATTTTCCTGTGTACGCCGTATATCGGCAAGGCATTCGCCTAGGTGAAATCTGGTGCATCATTAGCAAATGGCAAACAAAAAGAAATTTACTAAAATAAGGTATTCTGGAAATAATTTGGTAGAGAAAACTTTTTTTTCAAAAGCTATGTATAATTTAATAGAAGTTTTAAAGAAATCATAAATTTTCTGCTGATATTTATTTGCTGGGACTAAAACGATAGCCAAAATTTCTTGCCTGGTCACTGCGCCAGCAGATGAAACATACAGACCCAATGTTTCTGTCTTCTCCTTAGGAATTAACTCGCCTTTCAACAGTATTTCAGTTTTTCTACTTTGGGCAGATTTACTTAACCACCAACCCTGGGAAGGATCAGTTTTAGACACCCATCCCTCATAAGAAACTGCCCACTTTCTCACATAAAGTGCAAGGTATGTAGAAGGGCTCTAACTCATACCCCTCAATCAGCAAAAGGTCTAGTGAATTTTAGTAAGCTATCTTAAAGGTCCTATTTTTAATAAAAAATGAAAGTTGGTATGTAGAAATTCTAAATAAACCACAGTACATGTACAATTATTTTTCTATGCATTATGAAGAAAGTTAAAAACACTTTCTGTAAATTTTAACCTGACAATCTTCATTATTTAGTGTCTTGCATAAGGTAATGTACTTGCCATTGAAATAACTGTCACTTAATTTTCGCTTAGTAGTGGACCTTTAACCCAACCATATCTTTATGCCATGTCAAAACAATTAATTAACTGCACACAAAGTTGTTTTTGCAAAACAATTTCATTTCTGCTTATCTGATAACTTTTCAAAAGATGTTGATATCTAGAAACAGGTTGGGTGACACTAAATGGTTCTTACAACTGGATTTGTTGACTGTGCTGGTATGGTTATTTTCATAGGTTGGCCTGGTTGTCCTGCCGCAACCATTGTTGCAGGAACCGAGACGGGAATCAGCTGGGCTCTAGCACCTGCATTGAATTAATTAATAATATTAAATATTTAATGCAAGTATCTGGAATCCTAAGAACAAACTACAACAAAAGTTTTTAACCGAGATTCTGGAGCAACTGTACCAGACAGTAAACCACTTTAAAGTCACAGGATCACCATTACAAGTAGCTCTTATTTTACCAAGAAAGATGTCTTACTGGCGGAAATGACCTTTGTACCAAAATCATTCCTAACTTTGCTTTTTAAGTTGATGTACATGTTAGAAATATAGCACAGTAATTTTTTCAATGATATTGCAAAAAATAAGAGACTTTCTGGCAAGTCTTTTTCATAAAGAAATGACTTGATTACGAAAGAAAGCCAAATGTCAACATTGTTTTAGAGTGAATATTGCATGGTATTATCGTTATCTTATCAGTAAATTAATTTTATTGTATCAATAAATTCAAAGTGATCCTGGGACTTTAAATACTGGCAACAATTACTTATACAAAAGCTAGAATGTTGCTTACGCCCTGACAATACTACTAGGTATCTATTATTATTTTACCATTGTTTGGATAGCTTCTTATTTCATGAAAATTACTGACATTAATAATTTATCCCAGATCTAGCATCCTGTATAGATAGCATTCATGAATTGTTGTATAGAACATGTATGATCTACCATCAGTAAAAGCTTCAATGAACAAGCGACAGCGCCGACTTTCAATTGTTGGTAAAATGGGGTTTGTCTAAGAACAGGAGATGTGAATGTCTAAAAATTAAGGTCAAAGATAGAAACTGTTCAAAGACCTTTGTAAAGTACATTGCATTCAAGGCCTTACTCTGGATTCTGCAAGCCAACTGGAGGGAGGATGGGGGGATAATTTCAAAGAAATACATGACCTGTATATTTGATCATGAATAATTTTGAACTTTTCAAAAGATATGTATAGAATTAAAAAAGCATGACCGCTTCAGCTGCATAATTATTCTATGACATTCCAAAAGAAAGCCATTTTGAGTATTTCCATTTTAGTCTGGAAAAACGTGACAAAATTCTAAGTTAAAAAGGGCATAAATATGTCAAAAATCAAAAACATTGGTGAAGATGTTGACAGTAAATACGTTCGATAGTATTCTATCTTTAACAAAACATTCAAAAGTTAAAAAGGGACACAAATCTATCAAAAATCAAAACAGAGTTATGGGAATTGTCCTCAGGTGTATATGTTGATGGTAGACACATACTTTGAGTTTCAAGTCAATACCTTATATAGTATTCAAGATATTTGAATTTACAAAAAAAAATACCAAAACTTCTAAGTTAAAAAGGGGCAAAATCGTCAAAAATCAAAACAGAGTTATGGGGTTGTTTCCTCAGGTGTAGATGTTGATGGTAGACACATACTTTGAGTTTCAAGTCAATACCTTTGATAGTATTCAAGATATTTGAATTTATAAAAACTTTAACCAAAAATTCTAAGTAAAAAGGGGCATAAATCTGTCAAAAATCAAAACAGAGTTATGGGGATTGTTTCCTCAGGTGAAATGTTGATGGTAGACACATACTTTGAGTTTCAAGTCAATACCTTTGAAGTATTCAAGATATTTGAATTTATAAAAAACTTTAACCAAAATTTCTAAGTTAAAAAGGGGCATAAACGTCAAAAATCAAAACAGAGATGGGGATTGTTTCCTCAGGTGAAGATGTTGATGGTAAAC
The DNA here is from genome assembly GCA_022818135.1 of Saxidomus purpurata. Taxonomy (NCBI): domain Eukaryota; kingdom Metazoa; phylum Mollusca; class Bivalvia; order Venerida; family Veneridae; genus Saxidomus; species Saxidomus purpurata. The sequence goes on along the minus strand of JAFMSR010000002.1, from coordinate 19,102,518 downwards.
ATATAGTTTGAGTTTCAAGTCAATACCTTTGATGTTTCAAGATATTTGACTTTATGAAAAACTTTAACCAACGCAGACGCCGACGCTGGGGCGAGTGCAATAGTCTCCTTATTCTTCGAATAGTCGAGCTAAAAACGGGCCAATTAGGCCAATGGAAACAATGGAAAGTTGTACCTGTTGAACTGGCAGGATTTGCTAATCTGATGTAGTGGAATTTGTTGCCTGGCACATGGATTTGCTGCAGGTTAGCTGGTAACACCTGTCTCACACCTTGTGTATTTGACGTAGAAGTCCCTTGCACAGCTAACACAGTTGCATTGCTTAAAGATGGTTGGATTGGTTTCTGTATCTAAATTCACCAAAATATACAGTGTGCATAGAAAGAGTGCAAACATTTATCTACAACCTTCATAATTAAAAAGTTAAGAGTAAACATTTTTTTTCTCTTGATTAATATGAAAGTGGCAACTTTTTACAATAATAATATTTACATTGTACATATATATCAATAATGTATCCGGTTTTGACATCAAAAACAACGACTGGATTTGAAAAATGCCAGCAACTTCAATTAACACTTTCATACTCAAGTTAAAAAACTTAGTATACTTACCATTATAATTATACTAAATTATATACTATCTCACAATTATAAGTATATATAGTATTAATACAGAAATCCATAAAATATTGCATTCCAAAATATCAGACAACTTTTTAAGTCCTTAAATGTATGACAGGAAGCTGTTCAAATGCAATATTCAGAATAGAGACAAAACTCTTAAATTTAGCAGGAAAAGAAATAACAGAAAACTTCCTACCACATGCACTGTCCCTGGTTGCTTCATCACTTTTGAAGGAGACATAGTAATGGTAGCTTGCACATTTGATGTGTTCGAGTTACTTAACAAAGTCTGTCCCAAACCTGCTGGGGCTATTCTCTGTGGTGATCTTCCAGCCACTGACACAGGAATCATTGTTATTTTGGTTGGTGTTTTAGCAGGTGATATTGGCAGTTTATTAATTGGTATTTTTGGTGGTGTGCCAGCAACCTGGGCCATTGTAATTCCTTTTGCTGGGGAAATAATCCCTTGTTGTGAGATTGTGATTGTCTTTGAGGGTGTGTTTGGCGTTTGCAATATATCACTAGTGCCTAGCTGTGCTCCAGCTGCTGTCGAGAAAGGAAGGGTCTGTACCTGTATTGGAACTGTCTGTGACTGACTAGAATTTGGATTTTTAGTAATAATTATCTTATTTATAAGAGAGTTATGAGTTAAGCTTTCTCCAGGTCTTTTCCCAAGAAGGCTAGACCCATCTTTAGAATCCACAATTATAACTTGTGGTACAGTTACTGCTCCACCGGATGCTACTTGGTCTGTAGTTTGTGTTTGAAACGATAAAGTTCCTGTGTTGTCACCTAAAGCCGACACTGAACTATTTGCACTGGAAAATCCAGCAGTAGCATACACATTGCCATCACTTAGGATGGCTGATCCTTCACTATTATCCAGTGTTAAAGATGAAAATGTGTTAAATCCTTTCAATCCTGAAGTCAATGTATCTGAAGGCAGATTTCCATCAATAGAATCTCCAGTGGACGAGCTATCCGACTGTGAGTATTGAACATTACTATTTATAACTTCTCCAGTAACTGAATCTATTGCTATTACACGAACTCGGTCATCTTTAATGCCTGAAAATATAACACTAATTAAATGTATTATGTTTTCAACAATGTTTATTTCCAGTCTGTCAGTAAAACTGATAGGCTAAATGTGAAAATGAAGTTGTTCATCAATCGGGGCAGTTCATGTTCTTTATTAGCATGTTCACAGATGCACAAATTTACACACAAAAAAAAACAAAACAAGGTTTGTTATCATCACCCTTGAAGTAAATTAATTCTTGGACATGTATTATAAATGGCTAATCAAGGCTAGCACTAGCTGTTACAGAGTTAGAGTTCAATGAGTTTATAGAGGCCAGATACGGATTTTCGTATATAAACAATTTTGTTTCAAATTTACATATTGCAATCAGCAAGCATATTTAAGCTATCATTGTTTTATAAACTTAATGCTTTGTTCCATAACAGAACATGCTGAACTTTAGGAATAGTTGGACTGATCAACTTGAAACGACAGAACCTTTATTCATCGGTGTAGGTCCAGAACTGCCGACTTTCAGAACGGACCAGTACCAAAACAGCCCACTACCGGAAAGGCCCACTTTTAAGTATTATTGTATTATAGAAAAAACGATGAATTAATTATTGAAGGGAATTGTCGCTGGTCAAGGTTTTCGTGTAATTAATGTTAATATGTGTATTTAGAAAGGTCCCGTCATAAAAGGCCCACTTTTTTGTCTTTAACATGAAAGTTGTCTCGATATAATGAGACATGTTTCCAGAGGCTGGATTGCACAATCAAAAGTATTTTCTAGGAAGAAATAAACATTCTGCATGACATGATATCAAATTGTTATTCACAGTACTAGCTTTATGGACGAACTAGCAGACATGTCTGTGAAAAAAAGAAGAATCAGGTAATTATCGTATTTCAAAGAAATAGTTCAAACTTTTCCTGTTTCATCTTGACTGATGTAAATGACATGCATTCACTTAAGTAAATATGATAATTAACACTAATTAACACTAATTACACGAAAAACTTGACCAGCGACAACTCCCTTCAATGACTAATTCAAAAATACGATAATACTTGAAAGTGCGCCCTTCTGGACCTAAAAGTGGGCCGTTCTGGACTGGTCCTTTCTGGTAGTGGGCCGTTCTGGTACTAACACTATTCATCATTCAACTCCTGGTTTATTTGACCAAAATGGTGCAAATCAACAATATATTACATTCTAGAGACATGAAAATCTTTGAGTGATGCACTCTTTCTCATTTGGTCAACTTGTTAAAGAAACTCAGTAATTTACTAGCCAATCCCTTCAGGAACCCCTATTCTAACATAGAATTTTGACAGATCTATTATAAAACTATATTATTTCTGACAGGAGTATACATGCACACTTTCCAATTAATTCAATTATGTCACTTAAACACCTTTTAAAGTCCCCTATCTCTTTTATATGTAACAAAATTATTTAATAAAATATTATTTATCTTGAATATGGCGCCACTTGGGCCTCACAAACTTCAGGGAAATTCAAAACGTCATTGACTTCATAAATTTACCGTCACACAACTGACAACTGCAGCGAAATGATCGGAAGATAAAAACAAATAATGGCAAAAAGGTTCATGTTGGTATACATCGAATTCATGTGTAAACTGCGTGTTAAGACTTCGATTTTCCTCTTCATGAAAATCGCCCTTCCGTCGTGTCAAAATCGGCTTTTCAACCTCACTTGCATTTCTAAAATTAGAAATGTATTGCAACAGTAAAGAAGAGGCGAGTAATTTATTACTGAATATTTAGATAAGACATTGTATTTTGTGACCTCGGGGCGATCTATTTCGCTGGGTGGTTTGATTTACATTAAATCTACCTAAATCTTGAGCAGGCATTCTGTGTTTGTTCAAAATCACGCGCCCACCATTACCATCCCACAATGCATCGGTACTTTTTACGGCGGGCCTAATGTTTTGATTTCTGAAAAATACATTGTGGTCGTTAATTTAATATACCCAATAAAAATAGACCAAGAAATCAGATGTTGTTTAACAAAAAATACGAGCATAAATAATTAGCAGTTAAACAATGACGGAAAAATGACCAACAACACGTACAATTTATATTAACTTCTATGACCAAATCTGTTATGCAGACGCTTACCTTTGGTACGGCCTTCGGATATTATTTTCCTGAAGGGTGTCTATACTCCAGTATAAATTGCCTTTTCTTTAGACAATCTCCTTTACACACGACTTATCCATTTAATTATGAGTATAGGTGCTAAATAATAACGGGAAAAGCCTATGTAAAACAATCGTCTACCTAAAGTATGTTCCATTCCACTTTGGACCCCCCAACTTTGACCTGAACTGAAAAAAAACATGAACGGTTTTCATATAGATTTTAGTTGTAACATCCGTTACAGAGAAGTTACACCAAAGTTAACGCGTTTTTCCATAAAATGTTTGGGGGAGATTTCAATATTACACTAAGAGGTAGGATTATTAACTATGACGTATAATTACAAAACCTTACGTTAAATGTACAAAAAATGTCTAGAAGTCGCAAACAGTTTAGCTTGGCTTATGCGCCCCCTCAGACAAAACCCATGCAAACTCGGACTTCTTTCCCCCATACCACAGTCCCATGGAATAGGTTTCCCCCGCATATTGCAACCCTGCCTTATCTTGAATTATTCCAGCAGACAGTGGCCCGGCTCGGGTATTAATCATACAGCAGTTGTTTTTAAACTACTTACTCTTTTAACAATTTTAACAATCATGTTTTTCATAACTGGAAGAACTACATTCAGTTACTTTATTCTTACTACCATTAACACTCGGCGTGTACCCTGTCCATTAAACTAGCAAGAGGTGAGGCAGTACTAAGAGAAATAATATAACAGTGACTGTTTGCAGCAGTGCTTCCATGTTTTAGCTTGGCATATGGATCTGCATAATGGGCGCAATATGGCATATAAGATGTTGTTCAACAAGAGTTATGTCTTGAGGGTCAGGTGGTATTGGCTTGGAGTCCATGAAATTAGTGAAAGAAAACATTTGTTTTAGCTTTTAGTTGGTCCACAGAACAGTGTAGACAAGTATTGTCGGTACCACAAAAAAACTCAAACCTGCACTCCCCTGTGTAACCTTTAAAGTCAAATATTTTTTAGTTTTATTTTTTTGTTAAATCGTTTGGTGATTTAAAAGATTCATTTGAGTTTGAAAATGTTTAGCTGGTAATCCAGATAAGGTGTCTGTCTCGATCCATACATGCAAATGTATTAGACTCTGGTTTTGGTGCATATATAGTCCATCTTTTTTCATTTAGCAGATCTTTAGAATGACTTTTATTATTATGAACTGTTACTTTGTGTTAAGGTTGTGTCTCTATCTGTGCAGATGCACCAACATTTTGATATGGTAGTTTTGACTGAGCAGTGTTTTCATTTTGCAGATCTACAGTACAGAACATGTTTCATTCACAATGAGTGCAGTTTTGAAATAATTGTGGTCATCCGCTTGTCCGTCCTTTCGCCTGTCCGCCCGTAACATTTCTTGTCCGCTCCGCATCTCCTTAACCTCTAGAGTTTTTTTTAAGGTCAAGGTCACAACTTAAGGTCAAACGTTTGAGTCTTACATTGCCTGTCCGCTCCATATCTCTTTAACCCCTTGCACGATTTGGTTGAAACTCAGGTCAGATGTTCGCCTTATCCAGACAATGTGCAGAAACCATGAACCAGTCGCGCTGCCTCAAGGTCAAGGTCACAACCTAAGGAAAAAAACGGTTTGGGTCTGACATTTCCTGTCGGCTCCATATCTCCTTAACCCATTGAATGATTTTTATGACACCAAGGTCGATGTTCATCTCATCAAGACAATGTGAAGAACTCATGATCCTGTCACGCTGGCTCAATGTCAAGGTCACAGCTTAAGGTCAAAGGTTTGAGTTTTGAAAATCGTGTTCGCTCCATATTTCTTTAACCCATAGAAAAAAATCATGATCTTATCATGTTTTATCAAGGTCAAGGTCAAACGTTTGGAACTTTCTGTCTGCTCCATTTGAAGGATTTTTTAATAAAAATGTGGTCAAAAGTTAACCTCATTAAGTTAATGTGCAGAACCGATGATCGTGCCACGCCAACGCAAGGCCAGGGTCACAAGTTAAGGTCAAAGATAAAACATACACATCCCTACTCTACAGAGACATTTTCTTTGACCATTTGAACAGATCAGTAACTTTATTTGCCTTTTAGAAATCCACACTGTGCACTTCTGAGAGAAAACTACACCCAGTAACATTAATTCCTTCAATGCTGTTTTTTTTGCGGAGGAGGACTGTACTTTGCTGGAATTTGATTTTACATGTGAGGACTATGATAAACTTGATGATACCGAGATACGTTGTTTAACTGACAACGGACAGCAGCTGAACGTGCAAACAGCACACTGTGTTTAGTGACCTTTGTTTCGTCGGGCCCTTAAGGGTGTTCTCTTGGTGCTCTGCCTTCTGCAAAGGCATTGAGTACATACGTTTTTTGGTTCTCAAGGTTTGCTTTTTATATATTTATACACGAGCATTTTTGTGTTTTACATACCATGCCTTTTGTTTCCATTGCGTGTGTTAGAGATTCACCTAGCAGGGATTACTTTTATTTACACTGTCCTGTGACTTTGGAACATGGTGGGGGTAAGAGTGAGGTTGGGTGCGCACCATAAACCGGTTTAAGCTCCCCAGTGGTGTTTTTGCCACTGACCGTTCCAAGGCGGTGCCCCACTGTGTTCCTTTAATTGTTCGTTTTGTCCTCGTGTGTTTGCTTTGTTTGCTAGTGTGTGTTGGTAGTGTATGTGTGTGTGTGTACATGATTGTGTGTGTGTGTGTACATGATTGTGTGTGTGTGTCGTGTGTGTGTGCGTGTGTGTGTTGGTGGTGTGCACTTCTTGGTGCTGTGGGGCTCGTTTTGGGGAGGCTGCGTTTTTGGTACGTGGCATTCCCTGTTTGATATTATTTTTGTTTTTTTGGACCTATATACAAACACAGTATGACCTTTTCCAATATTGAAAGGTATTTGATATCTTATCTCATGATAGTAATTTATCGAGATCTGGATAAAGTCTCATAGAATCTGCTGAACACTTAACTGATCTATAAATAACACAGTCATCAGCAAAGATAGACTCATTTGAATCAACAGACACTTTTAGGTATTCAAGTTTTGTAGAGCAGAAACTAGTACTGACTCGTGAGAAGCGCCTGATATAACAGGAGTCATGTTGGATACTAACGTATCTACGACTATCTTTGTGTTCTATGACCTTAAAATTCTGTAATCACCGAACGAGTGGTCCTCCTTATACCGCCAGCAGTTTCTACGATGAACTACTTTAAAAGCTTAGCTAAACTCCATTATTGAAATATCCACCAGGCATCGCAGTATTGAACTGGCGAAGTCGTGAATGAAACCTACAAGTTAGATTTCGCAAGACGCAATGGAAAATATCACGCTGCAGTACGTATACGGTAACGTCAAAATCAGTGGACTGTTGTTTTAAAATAACTTGGCATAAATCGCACCGTCCGTCTGTCCGTCCGTCCGTCTGTCTGTGCGTCCTGCCTTACATTTCTTCGTGTCCGGACTATAACTTTGTCATGCATTGAATGATTTTGAAATAACTTGGCACAAATGTTCAGCACATCAAGACGACGTGTCGCGTGCAAGACCTATGTCCCTACCTCAAAGGTCAAGGTCACACTTAGGGTTTGAAGGTAATGGAATCCTCTATATATGCACACATTCGTGTCCGGACTGTAGCTTTGTCATTCATTGAAGGATTTTAAAATAACTCTGTACAAAAGTCTAGCACATCAAGACGATGTGTCGCGTGCAAGACCCACGTCACTACCTTAAAGGTCAAGGTCACACTTAGAGTTTGAAGGTAATGGAATCCTCTATATATGCACACATTCGTGTCGGGACTGTAACTTTGTCATGCATCAAAGGATTTTAAAATAACTTGGCACAAATGTCAAGTACATCAAGATGATGTGTCGCGTGCAAGACCCACGTCCCTATCTCAAAGGTCAAGGTCACACTTAGAGTTTGAAGGTAATGGAATCCTGTATATATGCACACATTCGTGTCCGGACTATAACTTTGTCATGCATTGATTGATTTAAAAATAACTTGGCACAGATGTTCAGCACATCAAGCCGATGTGTCGCGTGCAAGACCCACGTCCCTACCTCAAAGGTCAAGGTCACACTTAGAGTTTATAGGTAATGGAATCCTGTATATATGCATACATTTGTGTCCGGACTGTAACTTTGTCATGCATTGATTCATTTCAAATAACTTGGCACAAATGTTCACCACATCAAGACAATGTGTTGTGTGCAAGAACCATGTCCCTACCTCAAAGGTCATGGTCATACTTAGTGTTTCAAAGTAATGGAATACTGTATGCATGGTAACTCTGTCATGCATGGAAGGATTTTAAAATAACATAGCACAATTATTGAGCACATGGAGAGAACACAGACTGTGAGACACTTCTTTCAGGGGCATTCGTCACTTGTGAGGGACAGCTCTTGTTTTAAAATAAATTTCAGTTATTTTGAAATGGATTGTTTTCACAAACAGACCTTATTAATACAGTTCGATTTCGTAAACAATGTGTTTATAAACATGGGTCATTGTTTGTCGGTCGGTCGGTCGGTCGGTCTGTTGGTTTTGGTTTCCGGATGATAACTCATGAACGACTTTACCCTTTTGAATAATTTTTGGTACATACGTGCATCTTCATGAAATACAGGTCAAGTTCAACTTTGGGGTCACTAGGATCAAGGTCAAGGTCACTGTTACTAAAAATAGAAAAATGGTTTCCGCTCAATAACTCAAGTTAGGAGTGACCAATTACAATGAAACTTGGTGTGTAGGTAGCTTGTGTGGAGAGGAAGCTTGGGATTGCACTTGGGGTCACTGGGGTCAAGGTCAAGGTCACTGTTACTAAAAATAGAAAAATGGTTTCCGCTCAATAACTCAAGTTAGGAGTGACCAATTACAATGAAACTTTGTGTGTAGGTAGCTTGCACGGAGAGGAAACTTGGGATTGCATTTGGGGTCACTAGGTTCAAGGTCAAGGGCACTGTTACTAAAAATAGAAAAATGGTTTTTGCTCAATAACTTTAGTTAGGAGTGACCAATTGTAATGAAACTTGGTGTGTAGGTAGCTTGGGTGGAGAGGAAGCTTTGGGTCACTAGGGTCAAGGTCACTGTTACTAAGAATAGATTTTTATTTATTTTTAGTTTTTAGTTTTTAGATTGTTTTAAGCAAAAAAAAAATTTCGGGGTCAAGGTCACTAGGGTCAAGGTCAAGGTCACTGTTACTAATAATAGATTTTTATTTATTTTTGGTTTTTCGATTGTTTTAAGCAAAAAAAAAATTCGGGGTCAAGGTCACTAGGGTCAAGGTCAAGGTCACTGTTACTAATAATATATAAAAAAAATTGTTAATTAATTGTAGCAAAAAAAAATTGGGGGTCAAGGTCACAAGGGTCAAGGTCAACCTTACACATTTTGTATGCTATTACAACAATACATTTACACAAGTTATTATATAATAACTCAACTCTATGTCCTTGTGGCCATTCCTTTCTTATGGTTGCCATACTTCTGTGACAAAGCTGTATTGTAGGGGTATAATTCGTCACTCTTGCGACAGTTCTAGTTCCATTTATTTTATATACAATGCATAAGGGAGTGAAGCATTGTTGTATATAAAGATCAATATATTTAGTATATCAATAGATTTGTCACTTCTTCACAACCAAACACGTACTAGTACAGTGGTATAGGTGCTGGCTTCTTACGCTTGTATATCGCGGTTTAATCTCCGGACTGAGCAGTATTTAATTTTTCAATTTTTGTTTTTATAATTTATGTTTTCTTGAAACAATCGTAACTCTTACAAAATATGTATTATATCTTTGTTAAACATATTTTATAACATTTTATTTTTTTCTTGTTTATAGTCTCCTTAGGGACAACACATGACGTCGATACAAAACACGTCAAAATATACGTCATTTCAGTTACATTTTCTGGTTTATTTTAACTTGTTGGTGGTTCTTCGTTAAAACGCACACGCACACGCACACGCACAGACACACACGCACACACACACGCGCACACGCGCACACGCACACGCACACGCACACGCACGCACGCACGCACGCACGCACGCACACACACACACACACACAGAGCATACAAAGCAAACACACGAGAACAAAACGAACAACCAAAGAACAAAGCAATAGAATGAATTCAAGCTTGAAATGCCAGTATTTGCGTGACATTCTTTGATCTGAAGATCTTCCGTTTTAAAAGTTAGGTTAGATGTGATGTATCGCCCACTGTTCTTATAAAAAGAGGAGATGGCAATTTCAGAGGTTGTATTTTGCCATTGGTACCATACTACAGAACAATTTACGCCGACTTTTCTTTTGCTGATAAAATATGACTAAATGAAAAGGAATTGACTTCAGAAAGAAAAAGGTGATGACTAGTTTCCTCTTTTCGTTCCTCTTCTCTTTCTGGCCACTTCTTTTCTACAGTTAATCTTAACAACGAGAAAATTACCAAAGTCCATAGTTGTGATTGTAACAGCCTAAATTAGGTGCTGTAAATCAGGCGTAAAGTGCTTGAAAGTTAACCATTGACAACATTCTAAATTTTGCCAACCAGAGGGGAAACCACTCCAACGCCCAACCCGGACCAGCCCCAAGTCATGCCCTGTCAACCTTCATTTATATTTGACAAAAATCATATGCGTTTTTCTATATCTCCCCCCCAACACCTTTGACAACAGCTGTATTTGTATTGTTTCCTTAGCGGTTGTGTGTTCTGTGTAAAATTATAATACAGCGTATACATTTCATCTCCTCTGAGTACATGTAAGCTAACACAGAATTATGTCCATCTATTGGAAATAAAGAGGATATAAATCCATTGAACTCAATAAGATAAAAATATATATAGTCGTACTAAGGCTCTAACCAGCAACTTTAAGTAAAACATACAATGTTATATGCTCAAATATCTCGGTTTTAACCACGCGGCCAGTGTTGCACGATTCTCTTGTACCAAAACTACTGGTATACATTAAAATTGATTGACCCGACTTACCTGGGCACTTGAGCAGTCTATTTTAAAAGTACAAAATCATGTATGACCTAGAACTGTAGAAGCGTGACTTTGTTATCGCTCTGACTTGTATACAACTGTCGTATATATGAGTAGATATCTATTTACAATTTCTATTAATTGAAAGGTTGTGCCGCAATATTGCGCACGGTGTTATGACATATATTATTCTAAGTGCCATGGTTGAATGTCCTTGATTGTAGTCGGATAATTAAAAATATGTATGGCTATCATTCTAATTAACACGTTATTTCAATCAATTAATTGTGTCGCCTGAGTACCACGATAAATTTCATGTGATAACTTTGTTTGGCATCGTAGGGCGTCGTCATAATAATTAACTTTGTAAGTATAGGTTATAGGTCTATATTACAGGAATAAACAAATTTATTGCGAGGGAGCGTTAGCGAACCGATGCAATAAGTTTTTTTATTTCTGTAATATGGACCTATAACCGGTATTATAAGCCTTGGGGTGTGGGGCGTTTGGGAGGCTGCGTTTTTGGTACGTGGCATTCCCTGTTTGATATTATTTTTGTTTTTTACAGTTTTCCCATCTACAGACAATATTTGTATTGAAATATGCAGAGATTAAGGGCGGAGCTTAGCTCTGTGATGTCACAGTCTCACTTATTGGAAAAATAAGTGAAATAATTATTTTCATATTGGAGATATTGAGTCAATATGGAGAATACAATTAGCTTTTTTGAATGAAATAGGGGTATTTGATTGGATTTGAAAGTAGGGCAAACTGTAAGAACGACTATCTTGGTGAAATCTAAATCTAGTTCGAATATGGGTCATCTAGGGTCAAAAACTAGGGTCAAAAACTAGGTCACGAAGTCAAATCATAGAGAAACCTTGTGTATGCAGTAGAGGTTGCATTTTCATTGGATCTTCATGAAACTTAGTCAGTATGATTGCCTCAATGATATCTAGGTCTTGTTCGAATATGAGTTATCTGGGATCAAAATCTAGGTCACGGGGTCAAATCATAGAAAAACATTGTGTATGCAGTAGAGGTTGCATTTTTCATTTAATCTTAATGAAACTTTGTCAGAATGACAATCTTGATCAATTCTAGATTGAGATCGCATATTGGGTCATCTGGGGTCAAAAACTAGATTACCCGGTCAAATCATAAATAATATTGTGTAAGCAATAATGGTTGCATTGTTCATTGGATCTCATGAAACTTGGTCGTAATGGCAGTCTTGATATCTAGATCGAGTTTGAATATGGGTCGTCTGGGGTCAAAAAATAGGTCACGGGGTCAAATCATAGAAAATTCTTGGTTATGCAATAGAGGTTGCATTTTCAATTGAATATTCATGAAACTTTATCAGAATGATTATCTTGATGAAATCTAGATCGAGTTTGTATATGGATTATCTAGGGGTCAAAAACTAGGTCACGGTATAAAAACAGAGGGAAACCTTGTATACGCAATAAAGGTTGCAATTTTCATTGGATCTTCATGAAACTTGGTCAGTATGATTGTTTTAATGAAATTTAGGTCAGTTCGAATATGGGTCATTTGAGGTCAAAAACTAGGTCACTCGGTTAAAAACCTTGTGTATGCCATACAGGTGACATTTACAACCCAATCATCATGAAAATTGGTCAAACTCTTTATGTGGATCACCTGGGATTAAAAACAAGGCCACCAGGTTAATTCCGAGGAAAGCCTTTCTGGTACTCTAGAAGTCACATTTTATAGCCAATCATCATGTAAATTGGTCAGAAGGTTTGTATTGTCTAGGTCAAACAGAATGTTTGTGTTTATTATATATAGTTGAGGATTGATGTTTGGTCACATATGGTCATACACTTGAAGGCCCTCTTGTTTTATCTTCTGATCGAATATCAATTCCTGTTAATATGTCTGCAGAACAGAACAGAAAAATTAAAATCTTTATTCAAATCTTATTCAAATGAATCAAGTTAACACCATGAAACCATTTTATTTCTCCTTTGATGAATGATTGCTTTTGATAAACTGCATTTAGACAATTATAGAAATTAGTCTGGTTTTACTGTACTTAGCTAAAAGGTATTGAACGTAACAATTTATCTTCTAAAAATCTTATTGTGGACAGTTAAAAAACCCAGTTTAAACCTTAAATGCATTATAAATCACAATAATTTGAGTGAATTGAAAATAGGAGGTGGGGGAGGGGCGTGGGGACGTCTTGAAAATGTCTCAGGTGGACGTTTTGGGAGGAAACGTCTTGGGGGAAGTCTGTTGGGAGGAAATGACTTGGTGGTGGGGGAAGACTGGAATTCCTATATGTATATACAAATGTCTGACAGGCGCAGACAAGTTGGAGTGCAGATGCACAAGGGAAGTCGGTGCCCAGACCATACATCTTTTACAATAAGCAAAAACTAACGCTAAAATTTAAACTTGTATTTTTTTTAATTTTAGCAAAATATTGTACTAGGCATATTAAAGCCAAAAAATTATACGTTTCAAGTACCTGTGGATGTATTTAAAGAGAATATAATGCAAAATCGGGAAAACGTCATCAAAGAAGGCCACAGAAACCATTGATTTAATGTGCTTATTCTAGGCCTATATAATATGTAACAGGCCTATATCAGTACGAACGGAATTCCGAACGTAAACCGTATCAATAAATCGTAGTCCAGAGGCGCTTGGAAAATGGCGGCGAACGTCAAACATGAACTTGCACAGCTTGCAAACTTATCACATTCAAAAGACGTTATTGAAAAGTAATTCTGATATCTATTTTTGATCTAAAGATTAAACGTTTGTCCCAGATATGCTTAGTCCCGTTGTCAGTGCTCAAAAGATATCGGTGTCCTAAGCATAGATCACAGGAAGTTGATATTTTGTCCAAAAAATAAAAATGATCAATGTATCTTGCGAAAAAAATCACCCCTCTATATATATAAACACAAGGAATGCAATGCCTTCCGTACCCCACCCACTTCTCCCATACAAGAACATTTTTTGTAACAAACTGACAACTGGGTTTTCTGGTCTAGACAGTTAAAGTGTTTAAAATTATCACAGAATCTGTCCTTACCTTTAATTTATCGTTGTTTTAACTACTGAAAAAGCATCTCTTTCGCGAAATTTTCCAACACGTCGACTCCATGTGCTGACGTCAGAGCTTTTCTCCTCCGGAGCGAAGGTAACTAGTGTAAATTCCGTGTACCGTTCCAGTTCGTACAAGCACGCTTAACGAGAATGACATAGGAAGAAACAATTTCTGCCTTCAGAAGGACACAGTTTTGTTTTAACCAGGTCGTGTGGTACAAGTTAAATTTAAACACTGAAGTAAATACTCTGAAATGTGTCCAAACCCAAATAAAGACTTCAATTCTATTTGGTTCAATTCGCACTGTTTGTAAGAGTTACCCCGCTTGATTTGGTTTTCCTATTTTGTTGTAGTAAGTAAAGGCCAGGGAAAACAAAGCATTAAATGAAGTATCATAATAGGCCACAACTTTCCGTATAAGGACGATGACGCCATTAAACAACGCCGGTTGTGGTCATAGACGCTTTTAATAACGCACCGCATCGATTACCCCCTTACAGCAGGGGAACTGGGCGGTCGCCAATTCGCAAGGGACACTTTTCATAAAGAATTTCTTTAAAAAGTTTAAAAAACTTTAAGTTTAACAACCAGTATCAGCTGGTGTTGAAGAAGAAAAAAGGGAGAAGAGTGTTTTGGAAGTTTTAGTCATAACCACGGAAGTCGAATCCAAAATGGCCCGTTCGGAGAACCTAAATTCAACTTGGAGTATATAATTGAAATTATTGAAACATTTACACAACATCAATAATTTTAATTCGTGACTTAAGAACGGGAAAAACCCGGTTTTCCGTATAAATTAACTAAACCTATTCTTGGCTTCGCCATGACGTCATACTGACCAGTTAACCAATCGGATTATTAGGTCGCTTTTATTTCTCCATTCGGTAAAAGGTGAAAACTCTCTTTACCGTTGACTCATATGCAAGTTTAAATTTATTTTCAACGAAACAAAAAGCTTTTAACAACGTAGAATTATTATAAAAACAATCTAATAGTTTCAAGGTATTGGAAGATCGTCGTCTTCTTTCATTTCTAATCTTTGTTATTGTATTATTCAAAGTTAAAGATGCATAAAGACCAGCGATGACAGCCGAGGAGTCACCTTTCCCAAATGAAAATATTTGATACGTACCTGGATGTGTGAAGCCGACAATAAAATAACAAAATATTTCCATTTTTTATCATTAAAAAATAATAAGAGAACACTGCAAACATACAACAAATTTGCAGAATAATATTTAATAAAAATATGTTACTTTCGCTCCGGAGGAGAAAAGCTCTGATGTCAGCACATGGAGTCGACGTGTTGGAAAATTTCGTG
Source organism: Saxidomus purpurata (assembly GCA_022818135.1). Taxonomy (NCBI): domain Eukaryota; kingdom Metazoa; phylum Mollusca; class Bivalvia; order Venerida; family Veneridae; genus Saxidomus; species Saxidomus purpurata. The sequence continues at coordinate 19,087,285 of JAFMSR010000002.1, read as the reverse complement.
AAAGAGATGCTTTTTCAGTAGTTAAAACAATGATAAATTAAAGGTAAGGACAGATTCTGTGATAATTTTAAACACTTTAACTGTCTAGACCAGAAAACCCAGTTGTCAGTTTGTTACAAAAAATGTTCTTGTATGGGAGAAGTGGGTGGGGTACGGAAGGCATTGCATTCCTTGTGTTTATATATATAGAAGGGTGATTTTTTCGCAAGATACATTGATCATTTTTATTTTTTGGACAAAATATCAACTTCCTGTGCATAGATTCACACTTGTGAAGTAATTTTGGGGAGAAAACATTGTTTTGTTGTTTAAATTGTTCAGTAAAGAAATTTTCTGTGTATGACCTCGTTATTTAATTTCAGATACAAAGCCATACTTGATGGGATTTTTAAAGCAGGAGGTAGTGCTGACTTTATACAGCAGCTTCAGATATTTGTGGAAGCATGTAACTATACCTAACTTACTTTGTACCTTCAGTATTTTGCTTGTGTCACTTAATTAAATCTGATCCTTAGCTATGGACAAAATGTAGCTTGATAAGAATTTTTGTTTTATTCCCTGGAAGTTAACCATTTACCTATAAAGTCATACTGGCTGTAAGTCATCGTGTCCATTCTACTGATAACGATGGGAGGGAAACTCTACGTCAGTGCCTGAAATGTATGTGGAACAGAAAGCCTGCATCATGTTGTACCAGTAATGGCATTTATGATTGCAAGTCATTTAACAGGGGACCTGTACTTTCATTGATCCTCCTATAAATTCAGATATATTCAAGAACACGGGTACAGTACAGGCCTGGAGGATTATGCAAAAAACGCAATGTGTGGAGTTTTTCACGCCACACTTCGCGTGAGTAACTCGGGGAAAAATAACGTGACTTCGAGTGGGCTTGGAGTGCCTGAAGTGACTTCGTGTCTGGAGAAATATTGCGTCGGCGTTTGTTCTTTGATCTCGTAACACCTGCAATCTCTATGTATAAAACAGGTTGAAGTAAAAAAAAAAATTTCGGCAAAGGTTATTCATTAGAATAAATAGTAGAAAATTGTCACTGGAAAAACATTGGCTTTGATAGTTGATGAAACAATTAATGACAAAAAAAACCGGACATGCTGGAACGCCGTGGTTTTTGTTTAAAACAGAACATTTTGATTTAAATACAGAACAATTTGGAATGTTAATTGATTAATACTTTGTGCATTCACAACTAAATAGGTGTCACACAGCTTGGATTTGCAAACAAATTCAAAATTGATTGAATTAGTACGACAGGCCGTATTTTTCACACCAATTGCAAGTGACAATGCTAAGAGACCAATTACATTGGAATTTTTAAACGGAAATAAATATTCAAAATCTTAAAGGCTTAAGTGATAAATATTTTAGGTTCTGACAAAAAAATAACTCAATGCTTTTTGAAACAACAAACAAAAACAACATAACACTGCAAACAGTAGCGGCAATTATCAACGAAAAACGTCGGCGGCGATGTCTGATTTGACCTTTGTGATTCAATGGATCTAAATTCAACAGCTTGCTTTTACAGGTGTGCTTTACCAATATTTTAATTAATAAATATTTTCACGCGAAGTCACTCCAAAATACTCGGAGAAACGCGGAGGGGTCCGGGATCTAAATTTTCCCAAACGGCCACGAAGTGACTCCATTCAATTCAGAGTTATGCGAAGTCACATTTTTTCTACTCACTCCATGCGAAGTCCCGCGATCTAAATTTTCACTCCAAACGGCCACGAAGTGACTCCATTCAATTCAGAGTTATGCGAAGTCACATTTTTTCTACTCACTCCACACTTCGCGTTTTTTGCATAATCCTCCAGGCCTGCACTGTACCTAAGAAGTCTGCAGTTTTTAATGAACATGCAAGGCTTGCAAACAGTATTGAGAGACCATTTTCTTGTTTCAGCTCTTTACCACTTTGTCTAATTGTTTGGTTGATAATTCCATTGCTGTTCATTGTTTATACCCAGTAAGGATTAATTAACAAATAAAGAAATTATTTAATAAAAAAAAGGTATTTTTCATTGAATGTTTCGCTTTCAGTGTTTTCATTTTTCTTTCAGTGTTAAATGAAATAGTTAGTCTGGTGATCTCACGTCAGTTACTGAGTGACTTCTGTACGCATTTACTGCAGCTAGAGGATGTCATTGCTAAACAGGTGGCTCATTTTACGTTGGAGAAGGTCCAAGCTAGAGTCATCTCATTTGAGGAACAGGTACATTGTTCATGCAACCTATTAATGGTGCACTTCTTCTTAATAGAGCCAATCTTCAATCCAACAGCAAGTACTTTAATAGAACAGTGCTAGTAAATTATCTTCAGTCCTCGGACATTAACCTGGTGTCGGGTGAGTGGAACATCGCGATGAATACAAGAAATAAAAGACAAAAGATAATGCTTTTTTATGCTAAATTATCAAGGGATAGGAGCCATTGGTCTGATGAGAAGTTGAAAACCAGGATTATGTTGGATCCTATCTCAAAAGACTGCAGTTCTTGTTTATCTGAGAACAAAATCTGAAGGAAGACAGTAAGATTTTATTTCAATCAAGATAAATAAATAAGCATGAATTATGTCTTCCCAATTATAAACAGGGGGATACATATTGCTTTTGCTTGAGTTGTCTGTCCGTCCGGCCAGCCGTCCAGCCATCTGTCTGTCACAAATCATGTCCGCTCCATATCTCTTGAACCCCTGTAAGGATTTTAAAATAATTCACCATAAATGTTCACCATATTGAGACGATGTGCAGAGCGCATGTTACAACCACCTTGGTTCAAGGTCAAGGTCACAGTTAGAGATCAAAGGTCATATGACTATATTCGTGTCCGCTCCATATCTTTTGAACCCCTTGAAGGATTTTAGAATAACTCACCACAAATGTTCACCATATTGAGACTATGTGCAGAGCGCATGTTACAACCACCTTGGGTCAAGGTCACTGTTACTAAAGATAGAAAAATGGTTTCCGCCATCTAGTTAACAGTTGTGTCTGTATCACAGGACTATTTAGGTAAGTTCATTGTATATTTGCAGGTAGCTGCTATCAGACAACATCTAGCTGACATCTATGAGAGGGAAGGATCGTGGAAAGATGCTGCTAACATACTTGTTGGAATTCCATTGGAAACCGGACAAAAGTAAAACTTTGTATTGTCAAATGTCTGCCATAAAATAAAATAAAAAGTGTTGTCTATTTCCTCAAACTACAAATATTTTGTCAATTTATTTAAGTTTTATTACCCCTCAAAATGACCATACTACATCATAGTCAAGTAAGATGCTTAACCTATAATGAATGCTTTAAAAAGAAAATAAAAATAACTTTTATCGAGTTATTCTTCGCTTGGCAAAAAAAATGTAACTATGGTAAACCTTACAAAATAGGTTAATTACGGTATAATTATTTACTAGGATAGTCAACAATGTTCAAATGTATTTAGCTAATGTATATCCAATAGAGATTAAGCTGTTATAAAGATTCATGAATTTTAGTTTTAATGTTGGTTTTGTTCATTTTTCTGAGAATTTAAGTCATTGCTAAATGTCTGTCTGATAATTATGATGGACTCTGAAGATACTATCACTTTAAAGACTGTAAGCCTAACCTTTCTAAAGAAATTGGTATACATTTGCAGTATATAGTAACCTTGACTACTATAGCACGCAGAAATTTTACTTACAAGTCAATGTTGTTTCTTGCAATGCCTTTTTATCCCCCGCCAAAGGCGGAGTGATATTAATTTATCAATGTCTGTCCATAGCCATATCTAAGAAACTATTGGGGCTTTTTTAGTAGGCCATTGTAGAAATGTTCACTACTGTAAGGAATTGCAGCCTACCAAGTTTCAAAATTGTTTAAATATTTTTTATTCCATCTGAAATGTGTCTGTATATGGCAAGGGATCCCAGTTCAGAGAATTTGCTTGTCTGTCAATGTATAAGTGGGTATGTGAAAATTAAATTTCTGTCATTTCAGGCAATACACCACAGATTACAAACTTGAGACATATTTGAAGATAGCCCGTTTATATTTAGAAGATGCTGATCCGGTTCAGGCAGAGGCTTACATTAATCGAGCATCACTGTTACAGACAGATTCACAAAATCATGAATTACAGATCCATTATAAGGTACAATAATATTCATTTCTGATAAAAAGAAATGCCACAGTGTATATCCTGAAATAAGAAAAGGTTTTCTCAGAAATTGTATCATTTTACTTATTGCTCCTGTCTGTATCAGTAGACTTCAATCATACTTTTAAAAAAGCAACTCTGTGATGCTTAGCTTTGCAGAGCTTTAGGACTTTCCAGTAAGTTGAGTTTTCTTTCAGTTATAACCCTTGACATACAGTAACAATTTGTTAGTTGTCACCTGTTCCTAACCTTGATATATTAGGATCATTTTGTCTGCCAGCATAGAATCATGTTTTTTTCATTGTTTTCAGGCATGTTATGCAAGAGTTTTAGATTTCCGACGCAAGTTTATTGAGGCAGCAGTAAGATATAATGAATTGTCATACAAAAGTATTGTTGCAGAGGATGAAAGAATTACAGCATTAAAGAATGCTCTCATTTGTACAGTTTTAGCTTCAGCAGGTTGGTAAAGCATCATAAATGTTTGAGATATTTGTTAATAGCTCCCATCAGTTGAGCTATTGCTGCCAGTCAGTCTCTCTTTGCCCATCAAACAATCTGTGTATCAGGGGTTACTGTATTTACACAATGGGAACTTCTCTATACAATGTATGTGCAGCTGTAAGTTTGGAAGAATTTATTGGTAATTTCATATGATATGAGAAACTTATTATTTATTTCAAAGAAACTTTCTAGCTAATTTGAGCAGTAAGTGCCTAAGTTAAGGTAAATGAGGACATAATGTCCAAGGTATTGTAATCGCCTGAAGTCTGTTGTCCATCTTTTCACATACTTTGTGAACTTAAGTACTGGAGACCACATTATGTACTTGGTAATAGGGCTGTAACGAATACACTAAGGGGCGAATACGATACGTATCACGAATACAGGGTGACGAATACGAATATTTATTCATGAATATGAATACTATACTAAAATCATTTAACAAGTGAACATTATATGGCTTTTGCCAACAATATATTACAGTCTGCTGACTAGATAATATAGTACTTTCTTTGTACTCAAATTACTGTGAAATAATGCTGTTCAAACGTAAAAAACACTGAGTAAACATGTAACTTAAAAAGCTCTGGGTTCAAATGACTAGAACTGTTTAGTAAAAATTACTAAAAAATGACTAGACACGACTATAGAGTAAAGACGATCTACGATTTCAATGGTTCTCGATGCTAGACATGTTGTTGATGTAGACGGTTTTTGGATGTCGTAAAATGGGAATTCCCACTTGTTGATATCAAATTTTAATTGAATGTGAAATTTAAATGAATTCAATCAGTTTAAAACCCAGAAAGTTATGAAAATCATTTATTCAATTGTAAACCAACATCAAATATCGGCCCGACGACTTATTAAATAAATGTCGTGAAAATATCTGTCAACTGTTGTGGGTGGGGTATTACGACGAAATGCGCTATGAAACGGAAGCGTTTTCAGTAGATTTCATCTGTTTTAGGTAAATTCAAATGATTTTAGTTTAAATCATGCACTTTTTATCTATATTCGTAAATATTCGGTTCAGCACATGGCGAATAACGAATACAATTCGGACAAAGCTGTATTCGACTAAATCGAATATTCGAATGTATCGTTACAGCCCTACTTGGTAATCATGAAAATTCAGTGAGCTGTATCTCAAGTTCTAAACTTGATGATGTGGAGTGATGTGGAGTGATGTGGTCCTCTTTGGCCTTGGTCTCTTCATTCTTCCATATGTCAGCAGTTATTTTATAGACAGAAATAAACTTTGTTTAAATTCAACAATGTACACTTAACAACAACCAAAAGCTCATGTGTGCTTTCTAACCGACTGCTCAGGTGTTAGTATAATGATGGTCTTACTGTGGGGGAGAACCTGCCACCTCACATACTATCCAGGACAGGGATCAAACTTATGTTGCATTGGTGTGAAGCGATAGGGCTAACTGGAAAGCCAACCATACAGTTGTTTGAATGCTGTGATTACTAAAATGTTCTTTGTTTACCATTCATACTCTACACTATACACTTCTTATATTTCAGGACAGCAGAGATCTAGAATGCTGGCAACATTGTTTAAAGATGAAAGATGTCAGAAGTTACCAGCTTACAACATACTGGAAAAAATGTAAGCACTTTGCCAGAACTTTTAAAAAAAGTGGTCTATTCTGTAGCTAGCAAGAAGCAAAGACTTGAAATGAGCACTTGCAGCTGGTGTCTGCTTGTCATCCATATGTAAATCTGGAATGTGCAACAATACCATACATTCAAAGTTTTTTTAGAGAAGTTTCAAGAAATTTTACTTTAAAAATTAGGAGATTGTATAAGAAACTAGGAGATTAGTTAAAGAAAGAACAAAATTAAAACCATAAATCCAGGAGTTTTGACCTGGTTTGCTAAAATTGTTATCATAAAAAAATCAGGAGTCTGGTTGAAAGATCAGGAGACTTTGCATAGCCTACCTGTATTAAGTCCTGACAGGATTTTACTGTATTGCTCATACGGCCAGAGAGAGCTGTCTAACAGAATTCATGGATAGATTGTGATTTGTAGCTTACAGCAGTTCTGAATCAGTCTAATGGACAGGGCCTTAAATGTGTGGTATCATTCCACTAGCTTGTACCAGAAACTTTATAAATGGATAGAGAACAGTAATGTAAAAATTAGGTTATACCCAGTCATTATGGCAAGGTTTTAACTTACAACTGTTTATAGTTTGTAATTATAAACTGCAGGTACCTGGACAGAATTATTAGAAGTAGTGAACTAGAAGAATTTGCAGCATTGCTTCAGCCCCATCAAAAAGCTGTGACCTCTGATGGTATTGTTAACATTTCTTTATTCATGTTTGTTTATTAAGAAACTGTTTATATAAATTATTATATAAATTAACATAAAATTTCACATGTATAATTATACATCAAGGTTGGCACAGGTTTTGAAAAGTCCTTGAATTTGATGCCTACTCCTTGAAAACTACTTGAATTTGAAACTGCCAAAAACTCCCTGAAAACTACTTGAATTTGAAACTGCCAAAAACTCCCTGAAAACTACTTGAATTTGAAACTGCCAAAAACTCCCTGAAAACTACCTGAATTTGAAACTGCCAAAAACTCCCTGAAAACTACCTGAATTTGAAACTGCCAAAATCTCCCTGAAAACTACTTGAATTTGAAACTGCCAAAAACTCCCTGAAAACTACTTGAATTTGAAACTGCCAAAAACTACTTGAATTTGAAACTGCCAAAAACTCCCTGAAAACTACCTGAATTTGAAACTGCCAAAAACTCCCTGAAAACTACTTGAATTTGAAACTGCCAAAAACTCCCTGAAAACTACTTGAATTTGAAACTGCCAAAAACTACTTGAATTTGAAACTGCCAAAAACTCCCTGAAAACTACTTGAATCAAAACTGCCAAAAACTCCCTGAAAACTACTTGAATTTGAAACTGCCAAAAACTCCCTGAAAACTACTTGAATTTGAAACTGCCAAAAACTCCCTGAAAACTACCTGAATTTGAAACTGCCAAAAACTCCCTGAAAACTACTTGAATTTGAAACTGCCAAAAACTCCCTGAAAACTACTTGAATTTGAAACTGCCAAAAACTACCTGAAAACTACTTGAATTTGAAACTGCCAAAAACTCCCTGAAAACTACTTGAATTTTAAACTGCCAAAAACTCCCTGAAAACTACTTGAATTTGAAACTGCCAAAAACTCCCTGAAAAGACATAGACCTTGGCTCAAAGAATTGAAGTGTGATAAGCGAAAGTGTCTTTGTAGTTTCTGAGACAAAACAATTTGCAGCAATGGGAGAAAGTGAGTTAAAAATCACATACGAGAATCAAGAAACAATAAGCATAGCTGCACTGTCAAAGGTTCAGTTGAGACAATTAAACGGGGTTTTTTGTGTGTGCCTAAGCCCATGTATTTGCAATTGCGATCTCGAAACTCAAAAAAAAGTCGTTAGAAAATTCTACCAGGTGAATTATAAAGCTTAATTTTACGTACAATTTATGTTTCAGTGTTTAATTAGGCATTTAATTTGATTTTGAAAGACACTAATTACATGTTTAAATGGTAGTGATGATGTGTCTGGCGCAACATTTTAGTCCTTGAAAATGGGGGAAATGTACTTGAAAAGTACTTGAATTTTTTTGGGGGTAAGTTTTGTATGAACCATGCTATTGTGGTCACTCACTGTCAGTCTTCTCTCATATGTTCACATTTTCAAGCAACATTTCCTCTGAAACCACAGAGCCCAAATGGATGAAACTTTGAAGGGATGTTTTTAGCATGGGGGGATTACATATTTCTTAAAAGAAAGTGGATCCAAACAAAACACTGTTTGCTATGGCAACCAAAAGGAAATACTTCATTAATTTTCTTCTCAGAAACAACATGTCAGATTACGAAAAAATTTCATAGAAATGTTCTATGGGTGACCCTCTGCCAAATTCCTTCATATAATTTTGAATGGCTGCCATCGGACAGGGTTAGTTTTCCTGAAAACACTGGTTTGGTTTCAAAATTATTTGACAAAAATGTTGCTTGGGTGACTCTCTTCCAAATTCCTTCAAAAAATTTTGATTCATCAAAAAACATGGCCAGCAGGCGGCAGGGCTTGTTTTAACATACAGTGATATTGTTAAGTCTTTAAAAATTGTATTGTCTAGCACTGCAAGTCCCAGAGCTTAGATATTTGGTGTGTAGCATTGTCTAGTGGATCCTTACCAAGTTCGATTAAGCCCTTGATGTCTAAATTGGCCCTGCCCTAGGGGTTACATATATGTAGAAACTTGGAAACTTTAAAAATCTTCTTTTCAAAAACCACAAGGCCCAGATCTTAGAAATTTTGTATGTTGCATTGTCTACTTTTATTTTACAGGTTCAACCATTTTAGATCGAGCAGTGATAGAACATAATCTGTTGTCAGCTAGTAAGTTGTATAACAACATTTCATTTGCTGAACTTGGATCTCTGCTTGATATACCACCAGCAAAAGTGAGTAAAACTAGATTGTTGTGACTTATATTAAATTTTTATTTCTTTTTCTTTTTGTATATAATCAAATAAGTTACAGTGTATTTTGTATTAATCCATATAAGAAACACATTTTTACCTGTAGGGTAAGTATGCAATAACATTTTCTTAAACATTTGGCCACTTCCTTTGCAATCTGTTCTAAGAGGGAAAGCTTTGTGCACTGAAAAATGTTCTGTAAGGATCTAAGTTGACTACAGTAAAACTTTGTTAACTCAAGCATCGATAACTCGAGAACCCGGGATAACTCTAGGACTCCTGTCGGTCCTGGCAATTTTACCTTTATTACGTAGGGGGCCGTGTGGTGGTGGGTTGGTGGGTCATTTTCCTTTCGATAATAAAACCTGTGGAAAAACAACCACATGGTACTTGAAGGAGCAGACACAAGAACTAAACCCACCCATTACAATCCCTTTTCTTTTCCTCATAACTAAACTTTTTGATAAACAACTTCACAAGCACATTGAGAAGGGGACAAAACCATACCCACTTGCACAGGAGCCCTTTACTTTTCCTGCCGACAAACAAATGTGAAACAACCATACAGACAGCCCCAGAGGAGGGGCAAGACAACGCGCCCCTTCACTAACTAAATGGCAGCCTGAGGGGGCAACCATCAACAGAGCCATCTTTCCTTGCCAAACAAAACTGGGATTCACAACCAGCAAGCACACTAGAGGAAGGAAAAACTAAACTCATGATACTAGTGCCCTTTCTTTTCCTTCCATGTAACTGAACCTGTGGCGTACAACCTCTACAAGGCAGTAGAGGAAGGCGGACAAACCATACCCATCTGACCTTCAGAGATACCCTTTACTTTCCTTGTCGCATAACACTCGGTGAAACAACCATCAAGGTCAGCACAGTGAAGGCAGAGGCCATACCCACTTCTAACATGTGCCCTACATTCCTTGACTTTTAAAACTACAAGTTGTTTAGCACCTTCATCAAGGTACACCATAAACTCTAAAACAAATCTCTTTTGTTTGCAAGGATTGTACTACAAACTCTCAGTTTTAAAGCCCTTGGGGTTACCTTTGTGCTCTAGTGTTTAACCAGAAATCACCATGAATAACTCGAGCATCAATAACTCGAGAATCCGCAATAACTCGAGGAACACGTGGTCCTGCCGGGTAGATTTCTTACTTCATTACCTGCAGCAACTCGAGGTTACTGATTATCTGATTTTTCTCACCTCCGCTGGCGCATCATTATTTTGACACGTCATCAGAAAAACTTCTATAGTTGATTGATTGTTTATTATTGATTAATCGGCCGTTCAGTGGCCAAAGTGTATTTAATGTTATTCGCACATTTAAATCATCTTCAATCACATGTAATTACAACCGCTTATTAATCTGATTGAATAAGAAGAAAATAAAGAAAATTGTAAATAAAACTTTGTGTCCGAGCAATCTAGTGAAGGACCCGATGTCGGGGGATGATACGGTCCTTATTTATGCTTTTATACATTTGTTGAAATATTAAAATATATTTTATACACTTTGTTCATAAGATACGTCACAGCAGAAAAACAAACTTTCCATGATTCGGATAACTTGAGATCTCGGATAACTGGAATATTTTACTCATCCCCTTGCGACCTCGAGTTATCGAAGTTTTACTGTATTACATGTGTTATTTACGTTTCAGGCAGAGAAGATTGCCTCACAGATGATCACAGAGGGTAGAATGAATGGATATATTGATCAGATTGATTCCATTGTACATTTTGAATGTAAGTTCTTCTATTCTTAACTCTACCTTTCTTGTCAATTTTTGCCAGATTTAAATGGCAAAAGATTGTCTTGGTACACTCCAGATACATATTCTGTCAGTTTGTCCATCTGTCTGTCAGTTAATTCATTCTTGCAAAATTTGGCTTTCTTATTAGATTGTTTATAGTCCCGGCCTACCCTAGGAATTCTTCACGGGTGAACCTACCAAGACCCCAGCATTAGGTACAAATTTTGAAACATTAGGGAGTTTTGTTTAATTGATTGCAGTACCCAGTCAGTTTTGTCCAAATATTATGACTTAAGTTTGGCATGAACATCTTTGACCGGTTTGAAAGGAATACAGTAAAGTGTGAATATTTGACTACTGTGAGCTGTAACAGTGCAGGTCAGATATCTTTGTATCTGCATATTTCTGTGCCAGGCTGCCTCTACATAGTCACGGACATATTTGTTTTCTGAGGGCTTCTAATAGATCTGCCTGGCAGGACATACATGTAACAAGTACTTTCAGATTGTGATTTTATTATTCTTCAGCTGATTCTTTGATGTATCGCTACAGCCATCTATAACATACTGTCAGTTGCTTTGATCTAGGCGACGTAGAGTTAGTCTTTGAACTAGAACAGTTCAGGTATGTTTATGCAATAAAAGTGATTTCATCCTTGTGAATTTTAACTGTTTTGTATTTTCAGCTAGGGAAACATTACCAACCTGGGACAAACAGGTACAGAGCTTGTGTTTCCAAGTGAATAACATTATAGAGAAAATAACTGTCGCACAACCTGATTGGTTGCTGAGAACAATGGAAGCCCAGATGAGCCAATGAAGAAAATGTTTACATATGTACTCATTGATGTCTAAAAAGGAGAATGTATGCTTAAAACTGCAGCCTCACCATGTCCTAAGATTTGCAGTCCGGCTAAGTGTTGTAAACATACGTTTTGTTCTGATGAATGCACATGCGCTAGAGATGATACTGTAAACGTTTCTTTTGCAAGGCTTTAATTTTCTCTTATTTTCGCGAATGAACCGCATTGCGATTTCATCGATCACGCTTAAATTTCTGTCGTAAGATTGTGCTAATTTAGTCCTACGAGTCTTGCTCGCAAATTCAAGAAATTGCGAATAAATAAAAAAAGTAGAAAATCGCAAAATAAACATCTTGTACACTAATCAGAGGGTGGTTTAACAACAGGACAAAATCGTGTTAAACAGACTTGTAAATTGTTGTTAGATGAACAAATACAATGTTCACATCTTAAGAAAGAATATCACCTTAATGTTACATTAGTTCCATACAAAAGGAATGTTAGACTGAAGGGATATTACTTTTCTTGTTTACATAAATAGTGCATTACTGTATTGTACTATAAACTGTTAGAATAAACATGTGAAACACAGAGTTCATTCATATTTTGTTGTCATGGTGAGCTTTCAGGATTCTTAGTTGTTTGCCCTACACAATTTACACCCTCTACTTAAAGCCCTTGTGCAGATATCGACCAAACTTCACTGAAGTGTTCCTTGGGTGGTTCTCTGCTTAAAATGTTCAAGATTCCATTCCATGCAGAACTATAATTGTTATGGCAAAAGGAAGGAAAAACTATGAGAACTGTCATGTTTTATTAGCTCACCTGGCACATTGTCCCGTCTGTCCACCATTTCCTTCAAACAACATCTCCTCTAAAACCACTGGGTCAATGTTGATGAAACTTAGCAGGGATGTTCCTTGCATAATATTCTACCAAAGCTGTTCACATAATTCCATTCCATGCAGAACTCTGGCTGCCCTTGCAGAAAGGGCAAACTTAAAAGATCTCAAAAACCAAAAGGCCCAGGGCTTAGATATTTAGCATGTAGTATTGCCTAGTGGATCTCTACCAAGAGAATTCAAATTATTATCCTTGGGTAAAATTTACCCTGCCCGGGAGATCACTACATAGGATTACATATATGCATGTATTTACAAACCTTTGAAACCACATGGCCTAGAGCTTAGATATTTGGCCTGAATGCAGCATTGTGATTGTGTATTGGACCTTTTCCTTTAGCATCTGGAACTTTAAGAACCTTTGTAACCACAAGGCTTACAGCTTAGATATTTGGCATGTAGCATTGCCTTGTAGACCTCTACCATGAGTGCTCAAATCATAACCTCCCGGTCAAAACTGGGGTCACTTGACTAGATTATAAGAATCTTTCACCGGTTGCAGGTGCGGATGAGAATATCCGGCTCGAGGGTAACTGTTTTGGCGGTAACGAGGCTCTGCCGACCTTTTTCACCTTTTGACCCAATTTGAACAACGTCCCCGATTTTAAACTCTCGTTTGACAGCTGACATTTTTGTTTACAAGTGACAGTCAGAATGAACGCCCAGGCAGATATCATAAATTTAATTGCATATAGATAATTGTTGTTTATTTTAAATTTTCATGGGATATTTAAGGAAATATGCACAAAATTGTTAAAGAATATTATAACAAAAGTAATCATGTTTTACAGTTTATTTTGTCTCGTACAAACGAATTTTGATTCACGGTTATTTACGATATTACAATAATAAAAATTAAAGTAGTTCAAAAAGTAGTCCGTTCTGACGTCATTTAAAGCACGCGACTCGTCTTACATGGGGGGTGTAAGATGAGATTTTCCAGCACTGGCAAAAACTACGGATATCTCCATCTGGTGTGCAAGAAATTTGGCATGTAGCATTGCCTTGTAGACCTCTACCATGAATGCTCAAATCATAACCTCCCGGTCAAAACTGGGGTCACTTGACTCTACATTATGCTTTTATAGGGAAAACTTTAAAACTTCATCTCTGAAACCACAAGGCCTAGAGGTTAGATATTTAGCATGTAGCATTGCCTAGTAGTGTCCAGATCATGACCCTCTGGTCAAAATTGATCCCACCTGGTGGTTCACTAGATTTAACAAATTTTTTTTTTTTTTTTTTTTTTTTTTTTTTTTTTTTTTTTTTTTTTTTTTTTTTTTTTTTTTTTTTTATTTTTTTTTTTTTTTTTTTTTTTTTTTTTTTTTTTTTTTTTTTTTTTTTTTTTTTTTTTTTTTTTTTTTTTTTTTTATATATATATATATATATATATATATATATATATATATAGGAAAAACTTCATAAAATTTCTTCTCTGAAACCACAAGGTATAGAACTTGGATATATAGCATGTAGCCTAAGATTGTTCAAATGACGCTTATGTCAAAATTGACCTAACCCGGGATGTCATCTGATTTTACATGATCTTATGTAGGCAAAACTTTAAAACTCTACTTGTCTGGAACAAGGCCCAGAGCTTACATGTTCTTCCAATCAGGACCCCCTGTCAAATTGATCCTTTTTGCTATTGTTGACCTTGTATAGACAATGGTAGTCAGATGAGTGATATACGGCCATCTTGTCCCTCTTGTTTTCCCATTTATTCTTGTCTAGATATTGGGGCAATGAATAATGCGAAGGAAAACATATTCTCTAGATAATTAAAATATTGATTCAAATGAGGGCAGTTATAATTAAAACAAAAGTGATATAACACGTAATTGTAACCTGTTTAGTAATGTTCCAATATGAATTGCATTTTTATCAGAAAACAGAAATCTTCAAGGATCCAAGAAATAAAATGTCAAGTTTTCTGCAATCTTTGAAAGGTACATATTATAAACTCCTGGCAACTATAAAGCAATGATACAGGGGTCCTGCAAAATGTTTTGCCATCGGGATTTGATTTTCAGAAGGGCAGCGTTTTATCAAAAATATTTTTATTGCAAACCTTCAAAGTATTCCCCCTTTACCGAAACACATTTTTTGTAGCCGTTTTACCCAGTCGTGAGTCTTATTTTGGTATCTGTTGGAGACACTGGTATATAGCGCTGCCAAAATAACTTCTGGACTGCTGTTTCTGCCCAAAAAGCAGTTTCTTAAGCCATGGAAATAAAAAGAAGTCGCATGGACCCAGGTCCGGTGAGTAAAGTGAATGGTTTACAACATGCACATTTTCAGACGTCAGGAAAGCCTTAACATCATCACACCTGTGAAAGGAGTCCTGAATAAGATGGGTACCTGACCATCCTTTGCTTGGACGTTTCTTATTGTAAAACTTTTTAACTGTTCTTCTAGAAGCGTCCAATGACTGTATGATCAGACGGACAAGGCGCTTGAACAACTGGCTCGATAGAATAAAAAATCCACTCTCTACACTATCGGCTATCATTACATTCACCTCTGTCATAGGCTCGGACTACTTTCGGCATCACGTGACTTTTTACTTTTCACGTGATATGGTACTTCAAAATGGCTTCCACACCGTTGAAAACAACCGAAGTAACATGTTTTGTATGTTGCGTAAGCAATTCTAGATGTTATAAATTGAGGAGTAGGAAAGCAAAGTCAGATGGGTTTTGTAGCAAGTTAAGAATATTGTTAGATGATGAATTGTTATTGTCAACGTTATCTGATTTAGATTATACATGCGTTTGCAGAAACTGTTACACTAAGATCACACAGACATACTGGTGTCCTACATGTTAACCGGACGTTCAATCATCCGGACAATTTCAGTTTACCCGTAATTAAACCGCTATCATTTGATCCGACGTGTAACGAAGATACCTGAATCATGTAGACGCTTTCCGTTTCTATGACAGTACAGAAAACTTATCACAAAGGTAAACAATTTTGATTATTTTGCTTAATATGTGTCCCACTTCTTTCTTGTTTTGATTTCGCACATTTCTTGTCACGTGGGGGCTTGAATTCATCACTGCGCATGCGCAAACATAGAGGCCCTGACAGTGTTTTCATGTTAAATATTTATTGAGCAATGCAGACGATATATCGATTTTTAAAGTATCATGCAAAATAATAGTTACTGGTGCATTATTTCAAGACACATACAAATATGTTATAAAATTATAACAATAAATACTCGTTTAAAGTCAGCAACCTAATGGTAAGACGGGTCACGCTCGATTTTATAAACAAAGGGAGACAATCCATACGCAAATACAATAAAGTATATATATCAGTTGTCTCTCTTTGCTTGCAATGTACTTAAAATGCTTATTTGTTATTTTAGCATGGCCAAAAAGAGAAAGTTTAGCGAAGATCAACTGCAACAGGCACTGTCAGCCATCAGACAGAAAAAAATGAAATTAAGAGCTGCCTCTCGAACTTTCAAAGTTCCGAAGTCAACTCTACATGACCACTTGAAGGAGAAGTTAAAGGGCACCAAATCTGGCCCCAGTACTAATCTTACAGTTGGTGAAGAAACGGCCCTTGTTAATTATTTGTTGTATATGGCTAGGCAAGGCTTCCCACTGACAAGGGACATGACAAGATGTTTTGTACGGGATATTGTTAAACAGTCAGGTATGATTACAGTACATATGTTAAGTTTAAAGGTTCAGTTCTATTTTATTTAATGCTGATTTTCTAAAACTTTTACTAAAATATGTTTTTCATAACCATTTTGTTTGAGTGTGTTTGATCTAATTAACCGACATACAAACTGTAACATGATAAAGGTCATTTGCGTTTATACATATATATCAAAATGTCCATGTCTGAACACTGGATTCGTATACGCAGTACATGTATATTTGGTTACTGTCTTTTAGGGAGAGCAACAACATTTAATATGACCAGTGGTCCATCTGATGGTTGGTTTCACAGATTTGGTTTGCGACACAAAGAATTGTCTGCAAGGAAACCAGAAAACCTTGACAAAAAACGGGCCAGTATGTCAACTAGAGGGACAGTTGACAAATACTTTAACATGCTGTATTCAGTGCTAAACGAATCTGGTGTTATAAATAAACCATCACAGGTAAACATGAATGACATTTTCAACAATGTGTATAACTTTAAATAATAAGAATAATGAAGGTAAAACCTGCAACTTCTAGAGCTCCGAGTTTAAACATATCCGCGCAAAAAAGTACACAGCCCACTTCATCTAAATTTGACCACCAAGAAAATGAGTTGAAGTCCCATTGTTAAAATAATCACTAAAAGAAAACATGACAGTTCATACATTTACCGATGGTTTCCTTTACAGATATTCAATTGTGACGAGACTGGTTTTAGCGGAAAAGAAACACCCAGGGCGAAAGTGTTTGGGGCCAAGGGTCAGCATGTTTTCCGTAGGAAGACATCAACTAATGATCATATTACAGCACATCTGTGCATTTCAGCTGATGGGAGGTTTCTGCCATCGTTCATAATATATCAGGTAAAGTTCCTTTTTCATGTTGCTGTAATACTTCGCCCCGAGCAGGATTCGAACTCGGGTCATTCTGTACCCTAAGCGGACACTAACTCGTCGCCATAAAAACTAGCTCAATGGAGATGAAGAACAAGAGCCGTATTATACCTCTACTACATTGCAATTTAAAGAAATGAACTGGAACATTAATCTTCAAGTAATCAATATAGATTAACCGGAAGAATAAAACTGTATCAGATACAACCATTGTAAAGATAACTGGCCGGTTTTAACATGTAAATAAAATTTTGAATCATTGGTGTTTTTTTCTTCCTCACACATATAGGGGTCATTGCCGCACAGAAGGTACACAGACAGCATACCAGACAGCTGGCTTTTTGGCTACAGTGAAAGCGGCTATATGGACAGAGACCTGTTCCAGAAATGGTTCAGCAACATATTCCTGCCTCACTGTGGTCGGGAACGCCCTGTTGTACTTGTGTTGGATAATCATGATAGCCACATCAGTATTCCTGTTATTGAGGCGGCCAGAGCAAATGACATCATAATCGTGGGATTACCGGCACATACTACACACATTCTCCAACCACTTGATGTGAAGGTAAATTATTTTTGATAAATAATTTATGCTCGAGTATTACATTGACACGTGGCGTGTCTGTTTTCTTTCTTCGTTTTGTCCCAGTGTATGAGGCTCTGTGTTGTGCGCTCGTCAGGCTCAAGAATGAAGGTTGCAGGTTCGACTCCAATCAATGAGTAGTAAATTGTAGATGCAAGGTCTTAAATCTACAATAAATTTGTTTAACTTGGGAAATAAATCCCCGGTATTTGTGATATTTATATATTCGATGTAATTGAAACTTTCAATTGCAGATTATCGGTCCTCTTAAAGAGAGATATTGTTCTCTGGTTGCCAGCTTGGGACAAATAAGTACGTGCATGGTTGTTGGGAAGGCAAAATTCCCTCTCATATTAAAGGTAAGTTAAAGATTTACCTTTGCTTGAGGGATCTTTTATTAAATTCAATTTTGAAAAGGAATGAGCAAATACATTAAACATTTCGTCAATAAGTCACTAAACCCTTAAATGTAAATTTACCA
Source organism: Saxidomus purpurata (assembly GCA_022818135.1). NCBI lineage: Eukaryota > Metazoa > Mollusca > Bivalvia > Venerida > Veneridae > Saxidomus > Saxidomus purpurata. The sequence continues at coordinate 19,069,011 of JAFMSR010000002.1, read as the reverse complement.
GAACCAATTTAGAACGAAGGACAAAATAACAAAAAATCGGTATTCAGGTAACCGACTTTTAAAAGATTGCTACTGTTCCTGCGTTGATGTTGTACAAATAACGTATGATAAAAGTTTTATTGTTTCTATTTCGCAGTATTCTATAGACAAGACGAGTCCCGCAGCCGTAGCTGAAGCATTTTCAGCTACAGGGGTGTGTCCTTTTAACCCAAACGCAATTGACGAGTCGCAGCTTTTGGGGACAGCAGATCAGAGTGAGTTGATAATTTACGAGTTTAAACGCCTGTTTTAACAATATTTCGATCATTTGTGCAAGCGGACAGTTTATCTAACCAGGGTCTCGGGAAGAACCAGTACTTAATCTTTATACTCATAACAAACAACTTTCACTCATGAAAAGAGACATGTTTGGCACCAGGGCTCGAACACATGGCACTCAATCTATGAAAAGTAAATTCAGTCATTTCAAGGCACCGACTCTAACCACTCAATCAAGGAGGCGGAATAGATAATGAATGCCGCCATAAAGTGTCAGTTTCTTTTTTTATTGTTTATAGGCCTGTCCGACCGTGGTGAACTCGCCAGTATGACTCCGATACATACTGGTACCTAACAAAATTTGAAAATCTAACGTCATTTCATGTAAAATATATTTGTAGATGACCAATTTACCGAGAGCCAAGCTAGTTCTTCCACTTGCCCTAGCTGTGGGTCTTTCCTTACCAATCCATTAGTCAAGAACGGATTGATACCACAAAATTTAGCAAACATTCTTGTACCCCCACAAGCAAGCAACAAGTCACAGAAAAAGAACAGAAGATTGGTTCCAGAAGCACGAGTAATTAGCGGTGGAGAAATGCTAAGGCAGTTGCAGGTAGTCAACATTTTCGGTTACATTATGCATCTCACGTAGTGCTACATTGTATAATATATAAATTAAATTGCTAACATGATAGTCTGGACATACACGAGTTGCCATGCTCATACGGTATGTTACATTTCAACACGTCACACAATAATAAAAACGATATAGTTACACGCTTAATTGTATATGTGTTAAAATGTTACATGTTCCTACATATTGGATATTGCAATTAATACGTAATAAAAGAATTAAATCAAAAAACATTTCTATCTTGATAAGATTTGGTTTAAAAAATGCCAGGTTTTAATTTTATGTTGTAAAATGTTATAAGGAAAAAGATGAATTAGAAAAGAAAAAGCTAGAAGATCGTGAACAGAGAAAGGTAGAAAAGGAGAAAAAGAGAGAAGAAAAACAGAAGCTGGAGGAGGAGAGGAAAGCTAAGAGGCAACAACTCAAAGAAGAAAGGATCGAGAAAAAACGAGTGCAAGAAGAAGAGAAAAAAGAAAGACAACAGATGAAGGAACAAAAGAAAGCAGACAAGGAAAGACAGAAGAAAGAACACAGTATCTATAAACTTAAGTCAAAGGTATATTTATAACATGCAACACACTCATAATTGAACGTCATTTTAGTAACAATTTTTTTATTAAGTTTTGATATACAAGTTGTATTCATTATTGCAGCATAGAAGTAGTTATCAGTGAAATACGATGTACTTTCTTTCATTTAGGTTAGCCAGGCAGAGATAATGGCCGCTAGGCAGTACGTGTGCTATGTTTGTGGAGAAGAGGGGGATGTGATGGACGAATTGAATGGAGTAAACTGGTATGGGTGTGATGAGGAGACATGTGGTAGATGGTACCATGACGGGTGTTTGAATAAAACAGAACTTGAAATGGTGTTGGAAAGTCTTAATGAAAATGAACAATGGTTTTGTCAAACATGTAAGCCATGGTTGTATGAGGAGGAATGATATGTGTATGTGTGAACTGCAGATAGACAGACAGTTAAAGACAGCTACAGACATACATACATGCAACAGACAGATGGGCGGACGGACGGACGGATTGGCAGACGGACGGAATCACGGACGAACAGACAGACAGATGAAATAGTTATTTATGAAGTAATTTGATTTTTTATCTGTATGAGATAAAGATACCATAATCACCGGACTTTTGTTTCTTTTTTATTTCTACATTAATTTTATACATATTCCATATTTCGTTTCAGATAATATACTCATTATGAAAGCTGTATATCTTTAAAAAAACGAGTAAAAGAAACAGGCACCATGAATGAGAGAAATCAATTCAAATGTCATAATCAAAATGTATAACCCTGGTCCCACATACAATTCTTCATAACAGCGCACAGCGCACCCGTTTCGCACCCGTTTCTTGTAGCGGAATTTAGAATCAATTCCAGCATTATTTCATTGAAATTCAGTAATTTAATAGGAAAAGCCTTGTCATACATATAAAACAGTTCAAATTTTAAGTGATACACGTTCTATGTTAATTTTATACTGAAATCAGCAACAAACATATTTAGTACATTATAACCTAAAACATGTGCCCCCCCCCCGGACGGGCCTCGACATAAAGTGCTATAAATAGATATCTATTGGGGATTTCCGGGAATCTCGCAAGTTTACTTCAGCTGCAGAATGGATCAACAAGAATAAAAACAAGTTTTTTAGGTAGGAAGTGTACTTTTTACATTAGTAAACAAGTGTCCGGATGATTGAACGGACGTTGCATATTTTGGGGACATTTCACTGGTTATATTTTGACCCGTTTTGAACATGAAAAAAAGTGAGTGACCTCCGTAAATCATACGAATGTGTAGGCAAGAGACCTAAGTTTGTTCTGCGTAAATTTCATGTTCCTATCTTCAGTATTGGCAGAATTATTAAGAAAAATGTCCCGTTTCTGTCCGGATGATTGAAAGAAACCAGTATGATTTTATCGTTCAGCTTAGAACATCTGCTGTAAAATACGTTGCAGGAGGGTCAGTAAGGGTAAAGAGATGCGCCCTATCTCCATTGACACCAAAGTCCACCAATAGTCAGTCATGTGTACCAATTTCAAAATCCAGAAAACAGTTGAGACTTGAGTCTCCAAAGAAGAATGTTTCTGTTATAGATGAAGTTAAGGTTAATAATATTGATGAATCTGTTGATGAAACAATAGAGCAAGACCATGGATACAGCAAACCAATTATCCAGAAAATGTCAGACAGTAATCCAGTAATATGTTCTTTAGAAAGCATTTTCAGTGATTTCATACACTTGAGAGATGACAAGCATATGGATAAAGAAATGTCTGTCCTTCAGGATCTAAGGTTAAAGGCATCAACTTTAACCTCCAGAACAGCTGTTTTTGGATCTGTGTTATTTAAATACAGGGACATTAACAAGCTGGAAGACAATGTATCCCATTTTCTTGATGAAATCATTGATGAGATGATTCAGAGGTAAACCATTTCATTGACAAAATTTGTTATGTCTCTTATTTCGCCCCTGTAGTTCAGAAGTAGAATACTTCCTGTTCATACTGGAAGAGACCTGGGTTCAAATCCCAGCAGGGGCTTTATTTGGAGAGTAATGTCTTGAGACCAAACTGAAATTCTGTGTCTCCATTTAAGAGAGTTTATAGCTTGTATGTATTAAATCCAAGAATTGCATACACAGAGTTAAAGCCTGGAGATGAACAATCCCTACAGCCTGTAAATGTGGTGTTTGACTTACTGCATTGTTTATTAAAGCATAACATTAATCAAAAGCGTTTAATTCAGTAATATGTTTGGAATGGTTTGTAGCAGGTACTACTTATTTTAAAATTTTCTTAATTTAATTCAACATACCCTATACATCCTTATAATAGCTTTCATGAAAAACATATGTTTTGATTATTACAAATACAATACATGAAATATGGCATATTTTAGGGTCCCGTTTCTGCTGAAGGTAATGCTATCTGTCACAGTACCAGCTAACGAGCAGGTGAAAGCCTCCATTATTCCAGTCCTTGCTTCAGCATACAGCATTCTTATGAAGCACAAGTATGACAATTTGTCTGCATATCATAGATTGACAAGTGTCATTGCTATTAGGGGTGGCTTAGATGAGAGAGTAAGTATAGGCAATGCATGATGCTTCATTTGAATTCAACTGTTCAACTGTTCATGAATGTTATAAATCTGTTACAGTATGACAATAGCATTCTAAATATCAATTCATTTCAATGAAACCTCCATTAAATTTTATAGAATATGTTGTTTACTTGAAGGGTCTATATATCTCAAATTTGTGAATATGATAGATATATAGACAGATGGTAAATACTCTATTAATAAAACAATAATTGGGGGAAATTATACTTTTCTGAATTGGTAATAATAATGATATTATGAAGTTGTTGTCATACATTTACAAAATACAAATTTCATGCAAAACATGCCAGGTCATAATACCATTATGTCAGAATAATTGACATGAATATAGAGCAGTTTGTTTCTTTTTTTTTGTCAAAATAAAACTTTTGTCAAAACTGAAATGAAGTATTATTTAGATGTAAAAATACAAATGCATGTACATTTAGTATTAAAACAAATATGCTAAACTTCTTCAATATACATAAATAAATTGGAAGGTAATCTGGCAAGTTTGTTACTGAACTTTTGATTTTTTAGTTACAGTTTATATTTTAGATTGCTTCTGTTAAACACAATTTTGCTTAATGCTGTTCATTGTTTTGGTTTTCTTCCAGTTTCAATATCAAAACCCTCCCATTCACCTGTTCTTGAGAGTCTTGGTCATATCCATGCTGAGAAAACAAACATATAAGTAAGTTAGATAGATTTACAATGAATGAAAAGCTCATCAGGGTGGTATAACTTTTTACTGTCTTTTACTGTCTTTTACTGTCTTTTATAGCTTTGACTCTTTTAAAAAGCAATAGTATATAAATTATATACACAATTCAATCTGATTAACACACTGATTTTGTATTCATATGTTTATCTAGGCAAACATGATACATATTCTTACTCAACATCAGTATGAACCTGTAATTATGAGCATTTACAAGTAATAAATTTCGAATTTACAATTAGCTTTATTTTGATTCTTGGAAATTTCAGGCACAAACAAGGTTCAACCACCTTGGACTTATGCTATCATGGACTGCTAGAGTGAACCTCCAGGACAGCATTCAGACAGTGTCTGAAAAACTCATTACTGACAAGTTGAAACAAAACCCACTGATTAAAATAACTGGTAAGACTTAATATATTCATAGTATGATTGAAAGACAAGAAAGTACTAAAATTATGTGACAAGCAAATACTGCCTTTTTTTAAAGCCCATGGAAACATGACAGACACACAGACAGGCATGTCTAACAGTCAGTGAGTTTAAATTTGTGCACATAAAAATTAATTCAGTTCCTAAGTTGTAAAAGTGTATTTCATCTATCAATTACACAAATTCATCCATATCATAAGTTTAAGGCTTTCAAAACACAGAAATAATTTGAAAGTCTTGGATTTTGCATAAAGATTGCTGTTCAAAGTAATGACTCTTAAAGTTTTACCATAACTGGCAAACACGCTACAAACAAGCAAGGTGGTTTCTGTATGGAAATAAAAGTTTGTATGTTTTTCCTAAATGTGCTGTGCTCTTTAGTTAATACTAATTTATTTTAGCTCGATTGTGAAGAAAGCTTGTAGCATATAGAGTCACTCGAGTCCAGTTCCTAGAGAAACCAGTACTGGTGTATTATGAGGAAGTACAGTCGTGACCCCAGTTGGGCTCGAACTCGCAACCTCCATGATGAGCGGCCTACACCTTAACCTCTACACCACCGCTCCCTGCTGTGCTCTTTGAATTTAATGTAACCTCTCACAATAATGTCCATTGTATTTTATTTTGGTTTGCAAGTTCAACATATGACTTTCATTATCATAAAGTTGTACGTACATGTAAATGAGCAATATATAAACTTTATATTTATATGATTGCAGGAGACAACTTGGATATATATGTCAAGACATCTCACCTAAGTAAAGAGAGAAGAAACAGAGACCTGCACATGTTCACCAGTAACATCATATTCAGCAGAGTTGCTACTATTGATATGAGTACTTCTGTCCCAAATATTGACATAACAAAATTGACATGTGAAAGTTTCATCATGACTGAAATTGAAAAGGCAAAGTTCTTAGAAGCGTACAGTGTGCTACTGGCTAGAATCCTTTGTAAAGTCCCTGCTTTTGAGCAGTTCAGAAAGCTGGTACCTGATCATTTGCCACATGAATTCAGCCAGAAAATGTCCAGCAAGTCTGTTGTATATCCACTACAGATCATGATGAAGAATGAGTCCAAGCATGAAGACTGTTTGGCTATCATGGACAGCTATGAAGAGGAGCTAATTAGCCTTTATACTCGTGCATTCGGTAAAATATGTTAATCTCTCCAACACAGATTTGCACACACACATGTACCAACTCACAAGTTTTTCCAACACAAGAGAGGCAATGTGGAATAATTTGTGTCTTGCCATAAGGATACTACCGTCATGTTTACAGCATTCTGTAGCTGATATCTCTTATTTATGTCGTTTTTATCTTTTTTGCCCATGTAGTTCAGAAGTAGAATACTTCCTGTTCATACTGGAAGATACCTGGGTTCAAGTCCCAGTTGGGGCTTTATTTTGAGACTGACACATTTCGAGACCGAACTGAAATTCTGTGTCTTCATTTCTGCATTGCTTATGGTTTGATATTACATTATTTTTTATGATAGTGAGTGTAAGGAACGGTAACTCTGCAAAGGAGATTGTAAAAAATCATGCGATACGATTTTTTTCGTAATGGTGGTTCTCTTGGCATAACATTGGCGTTTGATCGTTTCGTCTCCATTTCTTGTGGCTCAAACATGTGCACCCATGTTTCGTCACCTGTTTGCAAGTTAGAACCCGACTACAATGTATTACAGTTTTGGTGTTTTTTTCTCCAGAAGTTCCCGGGCACATTTATTCTTGCATAACGGATCGGCATTTCCGGTGGTTTTGCTCATGCCGGAAAAACCGGTCTGGCACCCCTCCTATGCCAGACGACTCTCGTGAATTACTTATGACGTAACGTTATAAACAATGTGACGTCACTTTCCTAAACACAACGTCGGAATATCGTTTGTTTTTCATGATAATTCATCATTTTGATAAGTTTGCATTTAGAAATCTACTTTAAAGTACAAGTCGGTATGCAAGAAAAAAGGTTTCCATCATAAACACTTAGCTCAGATAGAAATATCCGTCACCTCGGGTAACTGTTTTGCGGGAACTCGGCAGAGCCTCGTTCCCGCCAAAACAGTTACCCTTGGTTACGGATATTTCGATTTGAACCTCGTGCACATGACAGAAACTATTATGACGTTTCTCAGTGAGCAAATGAGGTACCCGTCTAGCGCAAACAATGCTTCTTCAGAATCATTTGTATGCTGCCTTCTGATATGCCAGTACTACGGACATCCTGTTCCATCACAGCCTTGACAGCAAAGATGAGAGGTTTAAGGTCAAACAAGGCGGGGATCATCTTTGAGAGACAATTTCCAAGCTTTATTCAGCCTAAATATTGTACGCATTGACATGGACTGAGGTCCATACAGTTCATCAAACATCTGCTTTGCATTTATACCAAGTGCGGCACATGTAGCCACGGAATTAAGTCTCTTCGTTCATGTTACAATGGAAGTGTAAAGAGTATATGACTGCATATATATTACGATAATTTGAAAAGCAATTTGCACGAAAAAACTGGGTAAACAGAATTGATGTGCAGTGAAGCGTTTCAAAATATACCTGGGATAAATCTACAGAATCCCATTTGTGGCAAAAGATTTTGCAGGAGCAACTCTTGTATTTTAAAGTAATTAGCAGTAAGTACAAGCATCTCGCTGACGAATGTGATCACAGAACGAACTCAATTAGATACTAAACAAATATGTCGCACTGTAAAATCTTTGGGCAACCAGTTTGGTTCAAAATTTGAAGCTAGACACATTCAAGAAAAGCCCTTTGAAGTAAGGAAATATGGTCTTTTGCAATATAATCTTGGCACTTGTAAGTCGTCTGAGATAGTTTTGATCAGAATTCGGATCACTAGGTCATCGAACGAGAAGCCACCACAGAATGTTTTAGCAACTTTCCAAAGGCAATTATCACTCCGGTAGAATGTCACTCGGGTCAATATCAATATAGTTACGTTCATCATTTTCTTGACATTCTCAAGATTAAAGTGTTCGAGAATTATTTACAGTCTTTAAAACTGTCGCATAAGGTTTCATGCTATAAACGACTGCTGACTCCAATGTGATTTTATTTGTACCTGACCCAGGGTTCGGTAGTATTACCACTGGTCACTGCGGAGACGTGAATGTTGAGATCGGACCTGCAACAAAACTTGTCACCATGCAAGCTCTATTAAATTCTCTGTCATGTTGCTCGTGCTACACTTGGTGCTGAAAATCCTGATGATTAACGAATTATATCTTACACTAGTAGTGCTCAAGTTCAAACCTGAATGTTGACCCTGGCTGCAGCCGCAGAACATCAAACTATTATAAGCCATGACAGACGAGGCACGAGCTACTGAGTTTGATCCTGTGTTTCGAGAAGACTTTAACCTATGATAGTAGTGACCTCAATTAGGCAGCCTCCTGCCCTTAAAATCATTTATGATGTATCATGACTCACTTTTGTTTTTAATAAATACATCTGTAGTAAGCAGCCACTCTGTATGCATTCCTTGACTAGTTGTTTAAGACAAAATTGACTATTTGCAAAATGGTTTCTAGTTTCATAAATTTCGCCATGTTCCGAGCTCACGAACGATGCGGTCTAGAGCACCTGTTAATTATCCATATGGCCATTGCCCCCAGAAGAGGTTAGTTTTCGGGGATAATGCAATGTACAGAACGTTTCCCAGTTCCAAAGACACCCCTTGATTATCTTTTACATATCACGATAAATGAGTTTGCGTTTCATCTGAAAAAACTTAGTTATGTTTGTAGAGGACCGGGGATCGAACCTGCGATACCTCTACATAGAGCATTCGTCAGGGTTCTATAACATATATATAGTGCATTTACATGCCAACGTCGCTCGTACTCCAAAACAGACTGACATTTAAGATTAGAAATGGGTTTTTACTTTTTGTACTAGTTTAAACTCGCACAGATTAAGATTGCTTATCCAGATAACAAACTATATGTGTATGTATAATAGATATATTGATCATCGATTCATTATCAAAAGAGTACGTAATATTATAGCCATTTGATAAGATTATGTACGCATTAACATTGTAAAATAATGCAAAGCAGGTATATATGTACTGTGTTATATTTATCGGACAGGGATACTAATTTAGTACTTTGTGTATGAATTCCACAAACATCGCTTGTTTAAAACGAATGAATAATGAACGTAGAAATGCTTGACGGTGATTGCAAGGTTATTTCATGTGGCTTCCATACAACTGACTCCCTAGGTTCGTATTTCAATATTGAAAGGCGCACAAATGATCAGCAATTACCACAAAATGCTACAAGGAATGCGGTTAGACTGGCATTCAGTCCTTACATTTACTATTTCTTACTCAATTAACTCTCTTTGCTGCCCAAAATGTTCGAGCCTTGTTAGAAAAAAGGCTGAAGTATTTTGCTTGGAGTTTTAATGAAATATATTTATCATCTAGCCTAGTGGCGAGGCCAGGAATGCGATGTTCGTACTTGCTTCCCATTCGTTTTTCGGAAAGGTTTGTCTAACATTGAACATCTAAATATTCTGGAATACTTGCACAGAACTACTTGAATACCTGTTAGTGCACAGGTACTGTTCGTAAACATGTTTACCCTTTTCTAGATAATGTCTGTACACATTAGATGTGATTGAAATCATTACGTCTGAGAGGAGAAACTATCTCACTCTGTTATTTATTTCTGGCTCTTAGAGGTTCAATTTTGTCATGGGATTTGGCACAAATTGCTGGCAAAATATTTACAGGTAGATCCGGTTCTTCAAGATGATTAACAGCAAGCTGCTATACGTAGCACATTGTATGTCAGTTGAGGTATATATTTAATTAGTTACATGTATTAATTAGAAAAAACACCTTTATTGAGAATACTATAGGCCGTCACGAAGGTTAGATATTTAAATTTATTCATTCAAAAGCATGTAAAGTAATAATTAAAAACAATGACATTATTTTCGATATTTAGTTAACAAATGCTTAAAGGTATATACATGTAGTAGTAAGTCATGAAAATATATGCAGGCCCGTCATAGCTCTTAATTTGGATCCATATTTTCCTGATTGATCATGTCAGTTCATCAATAATTATTCATTTGATTATTCACATAATTATACATTTGCTTATTCACACACACGTTTGCTCGTCCAACGGCCAACCCAGTGAAAATGTACTATAACCCCCGATGTGAATTGCCAACAAGCAAACACATCATGTGATTACATGACTGTGATAGTATCTAATGAACAATTGCTTATCAATCTTTTTATTGAAGACATAATTAACGGTTATGATGAATAGGGGCGGCTGTGACTTTGGGGAAGATAGGTAATCTGGTTTTGGTTCATGTAGCTCTTTTAGGGTAGTGTTGCTTAAAAACAACAATAGTGCCTCCGAGGACAAAAGAATAGCCACATAAACCCAAAAAGAACATCAGCACCAGTAGTATCTTATGCACGGACGGGCATCGAACTTACACGAGCCAGCTTGGCAGATTTCTCAGAGATTATTTAAATTAGTGAGCACTGACTAACAATTTCTATAAAAAGCTGATAAAACTGATATATTATTAACCGCAAAATGACAGCTGAAACTATGGTGCAACATGACCGACTTCTTGCTGAGAAAAGTGTCTACTAGTAAGTCTTCTTTGTTGCAACGGCAAATTAAACGGAAGTAGAACGGAATTTCAGTTTATTTATTGAGTTCTACCGTCACTACATACCTTATTACTAAGGCGTTACAATGGGGAGAAAATGCTCATGTTTGTCATAAATATATTTGAGCAAGAAAATAGTCTTTATTTCAAATCTGTTTTCTTTTCAGGAGAAATTATATCAAATAAATACGCATACGTGTTCCGTACGGTCGAGTGGTTAACGCTCTGCACTACCAACCGGAGGTCCCCCGTTCGAATCCCGGTTTGGGCACAGGAAATTTCACAAACGCGTTTCAGTGTTTCCCACCCATCTTCAGATGAACTGGCTAGAAACCCAAAGGTTATCTCGCGTATATTGGTGCTTTGCACCTGGCACGTTAAAGAATATATAGGGATATATTCGTAAAGAGCTAGTGCCTGGTATATCAGGATTCCCTTGTATCTGCATCTGTCTCTTCAATCTGCGCCTGTCAGAGGTCTTACCAGTTTTACCCGAGGAGAAATCCTAGGGTCGGCTGGTACTATATATTCAATCTAAACTGAATAATACGTGTTCTATCCTCTAAGCAAACTGTCCTCTTAACCTAAATAGTCTGTAACTGGTGGCCTTACATCTCAAGTGTGGTGTCCGAAATGCTGTATATTTTTTTAAAATAAACTATGTAAGACTGGTATTGTTTTTACTATGAATTCAGTTTAGTTAAATTAAGAGCATCCGGCACGTTGCATTTCTAACTCGTCTAACAAACTTTCCATTTAGGACCGAACAACAATCAATGAAAAAGACAAACAAATATAAAATGAACAAATAAATATCATTCAATATTATAACACCGCAACACAAAACTAGGTTCAATAAGTTAATAGCAAATGATAGTATAAAGTCAACAAATTACAATAAATGTTAATATAACAAATTTAACGGTATATATATGTAAACGAATAGATCTATACACTGAAAGACATTAAGGGTTAAATCGTCCATAAATATAAATGCTACTTCGAGCAAATCATTATAACCACTTTGTCTTTTTTTCATGTCGTAACTTGAACACGTTTTGATAGATAAAGCGTCCATGTACATATACCCTATCTATATATACTAAGTATACATTATCTCTTATCTCATTTTTGTAAATTCTTGCTCAGTCCTCTACTGCATCGACACGACCTTCAAATGGCGTTGATTAAATTTTGCACGTGCCTATGCATATAGATGAAGAACAGCTATACACTATTAAAACTTTAAATGAATCCATAATTCTATTGAAAAATCATAACTTAATAAACTTGAAAACTACTATGCACTGATCGTATTATGTATAGCATAAGTTTATAGAGGCTATACGTGCGTGTCATACATCATGGTATGGTAAAACCCGGTGTCCGTCTCTGAGATGTCAGTCTCTGAAATGCAGACCTTCCTCCAAAGGTACGGCAATATCGTTCAAGATTATATCGTCGTCAAAATTTATACAATGAGACAATATGACCGATGCTTTAACTGTAATGTCACCGAACACGGCTTGTGACTGCTTCATTAGACTGTCCTTGAGAGATCTTTTGGCTTCTTCCGCTTCGTCTTCGTACATAGGGACGGAAATGAACGTATGAAGTTTGGTTCCTCCTTCTACATAACGCCAACGTATACTTTCCAACTGATCGCGTGCCATAATGCCGGGTCCCAATGGAATGCCGTTCAGGAGTCTTGGTAATTTTTTCAAGCATGTATTTGGAATAGGTGTGTCACTATAAACTGACTGGAATGAGACTTGCAAGAGAAAACAATATTTTTCATCGTCTGTTTTTCTCTGATTCTTCACTAATTTTGCCGCCTCACTTGAACTGATGGTGAACAAAGATGACGACATGTTTTTTGCGTTTTCGTTCACAGACATTGGTCGAATCACACTCACGGTGCGGACAGAGGGAACACGAAAACTGGAAAAATGGGCCTGCTGTATTTCTGTCCACGCTGCCAGTTTGACTGTCCTCAAAACCTATTCCGATACCTTTTCATTTTACTTCCCACGAACTGTTTTCACTAACAACGTCCACTACGACTGTCGGTGGTACTTTTATTGCTAAATTACAGTCAGCACTTTGTCCTCGGATAAACCTTGGCTTAAAAGTAATCCAAAATGATATTCCAAAGTTTTCGGTAATTCACAAATAAATCGGTTAAGTCAGGAATCAAATTCTGCTCTAGTTACCTATATTTTATACTGTACACTGTGACCATACATTATAAACACTGGCACATGAAAACAATTAATAGAGCGCTACGCGTCGAACAATATACAACTATATAATCAGCTTTCAGGAATGCTCTCTTGTTGTGTACATATTGTTTTTATATGAATGAACATAAGGAATATAGGTAAGAACACATTTGCGTCAGCGTTAGACTGCAATCTATATACTACACACATTTAGCCAAGATTATGTATAGATACAAACTACGACCGAATTACCTGTTGGTTTACCTATAGAAATGTGCCAAAAGGCTTATCCGTAATATCTAATCAGCAAATGCAATATGTATTCAATAAGATATTGACATAACACATAAGACAAAATGAGATCCGGGGGTAAATGTATAATTTAGCCTTCGGTTGAAAGAAAAAGTCATTAATACAATATGTCTTAAATTCAAAACACATAATCCAAAGCCGGTATTATACTGATTATATAGTAGCTGATAATGACTTTAAACGTCGTAAACTTACTTCGCTACACATAAATCACGAGTCACTAAAATAATCATAGCTCCTATTTAGTGTAAACAAAAAAGCAACGGATACATAATCTGATAAAGGCCACTGATCACTTTGCATGATACATTTATTCCTAGCACTTATATCAATAACCAAAGTTAAGTTTCTAAACTGACATGTACGCAAAAATCTTATCTTTGGTTTTTTGTCTAAATCGAAAACACGTATAATAAATATTGATTTCGTTTTAAACAGTGTCAAAACTCATGTAATTAAATTTTGCAAAAAATGCCTCAAATCTATGAAAGTATTAGGTGCCGACTTCACAAGGCTAAAAGTATCATTCTTTTATACTATACAATGTTAATTACTGTCCTATAGCCTGACGATTGAGCAAATACAGAACGGTGTACCCACGTCTAGGAAAAAGAAGTAAAATGGGGAAAAAAAATTTCTATGCAAAACAAAGTCTTGTATATTTGCATGATGCCATAGATGTAAAAAGAAAATCACATCTATATGATTTCGGTTATTCAAATATCATTTACTATATGGCAAAAGTGCAAGGTATGGTTAATCAAGCTCTTGTGGGTACCCAGCAGTCAGTCTATGGACTTCAGTACCAAACCATTGTAGAGAAATATCACGTTAGTGCATGATTTCTATTTTGGGACGTGATAAGCCGCAGGACGGATGCATACTTCTCAATGTATGCTGTGATAAGGTTTCCACTGTTACTATGCTATATTAAATGTCTTTTTCACTTATTTCAACTTCTTACTTTAAAGTTATTGATTTAGATTGCTTGTATTATCTGCGATTATTTCAGTTTTGCATGACTATTGATTAGCCGCCCCTTAGTTTTAGTGATTGTTAACTAATTTCTCGCTTTATTTATCTACTGATTTTTGCAGCGTGTCAGATTTAGTTGCTTCTTCAGTTTGTAATTCAAAAGGTCAACGCAAAACTGCCCGATCTGCTTCTGTTTCTATATACATTTAGAATACTTTCGCGTGTTTCCCGCGGTATGTTTATTTGTGTTCTGGGAGATTTGGGATGACAATCGTTTTAAAACCATTCCATAAATTCATATCAGTTTCAATGTTTTGTTTCTTTTCCTTTGACAGTTGTCTAGGCCCGTTTCAAATTCAGCAATTAATACAGCTTTTGACATTGAGTATATAATAACCACAATTGCCTTTATCAGTGTTACCAAGTTCTTTGTATAAGTTGAAATTTCAGTGGTAAGTATTATAAAATGAGATACAGTGTTTCCAACCCACATGGCGCTTGGTATCGTAAAGGCAGAAAACAGGATACCCCTCCCCCCATCCAACTAAGTTTTTTGTCCATTTGCTAATATCGAATGGATTTTCTTCAGATAAAGCGGAGGGTACCCGGAAATTGAAGGATTATCAGTATGCCTTGTGTCTTTTTAATGCTTTTGTAGATTTTTCCTGAGAACGAAATTCAGTTGCGGAAAAGTCGACGGTCGTTGTGGTATCCTAAACAACCGTTCATAAAAAACACGATTTACATGAAATAATAGAAGCAATTAAAGTACAAGTTTCCGATGGGCCCTCCAATTTCAGAATTATTTGAAACTTCTTTTGTACCTAAAACAGTATTAAACGTGTTTTTGAGTTCCTGAAATAGTAAACAACCCGATATTAAAAAGTGCATCGTAAACACTAACTAGAAAACTCAGCAGACATGGTTCATAATTTGATAGCTGTAATTATTTGAGTAGAGAATGGACGTAAGGTGACAAAGCAGTGCAAAGAATAACTGAAACATTGATATCTAAGTATTTTAATTCTATCTGATTAATGCAAAATACAAAAATACAAAATACAAAAATATATTTAAATCTAAAATAAAGATAAAGTTACTAAAACATTTTATTAAAACACAGACTCTTGAGCATTCTGGAAGGACTGTCAAGCTATGAACGATATTTATTACTCCACAAGTATGATCCTAGGAGAAGTCTTTCAACGACACCTAGACATCTTAATGCAACATGCAGACTCATTCAGCACTGTGCCAAAACATTTTTTTCGAAGCTTTCGACCGGGTTTGATTCTGCTCGGTCTGTTGCAGAAAAAGCACAAACAGCCAGCAAAAGCTGGTTATAGCACTGGTTGAACCGTGGTGCTAGATTTTAGCACAACATCATGCAGGAAAACATTTATGAGATAAAACCGATACGTTTTTGAGGTGATGTCATATGCCTGAGAGAAAAATCATATATCAACAAGCAAAGTCCCCGCCACTGAAAAAGGAACAGCATGAAAGTGTATTGGTTTGGCCGCTTTAGAAAAAAAGAAGCATTTTTAAACTTTCACAAGTCTCAATGGGTTACATTCATAAAGAACTGAATTGGTGTAAGTTAAACAAAATCAGTACTATTAGGTTCAGAAAACAAACATCAAACATTCTTAAGTTTCTGTATGTGATATATAAAAAAAACCTGTTACACCTTTTTAAGGGCCTCATTCCCCCCAAAAAAAATCCATTTTCTAAATGTTCAGTTGTTAGCAACCACAAAGTTATTTACTTGTGCAAAACATAATCAAATTCTAGCAAGCCTTTTCAGAAAACAAGAGCTGTCCCTCACAAGTGACAAATGCCCCCGAAAGAGGTGTCTCACAGTCTGTGTCCTCTCCATGTGCTCAATAATTGTGCTATGTTATTTTAAAATCCTTCCATCCGGACATAAATGTATGCATATAACCTATAAACTCTAAGTGTGACCTTGACCTTTGAGGTAGGAAGGTGGGTCTTGCACGCGACACGTCGTCTTGATGTGCTAGACATTTGTGCCAAGTTATTTTAAAATCCTTCAGTGCATGACAAAGTTACAGTCCGAACACGAATGTGTGGATATATACAGGTTTCCATTAACTTCAAACTCTAAGTGTGACCTTGACCTTTGAGGTGGGGACATGGGTCTTGCACGTGACACACCGTCTTGATGTGCTTGGAATTTCAAACCTGAAAATACTTTACCTTTATGTATATATGTTAGTTATGCCATAATGTGCGGACACGAAGAAATGTAAGGCCGGACGCACAGGCGGTCGTCCGGACGCACACCCATACGAAGGTGTTATTAGGTGGTATTTCCATTGTTCTCGAACAATAGAGTGACCACTTAAGTAACAAAAGAATGACCACTTAAGGGACAAAAGACGGAATGAAGACAATAGATTTCTATTGTCTTAGGCCACACCTCCTACCACCCAAGGTACCCATCATGCGTGCGGACGGACGGACAGACGGACGGTGCGATTTTAATATGCCACCCTTTGGGGGCATAAAAAGCATTTTTAAATACCTGGCCCAATCCTCAAGGGTCGGGTTTGGAGTGTGGGAAGGGGTGTAGGGGGTGAATATTTGAACGAGTGATCAATATATTATTTGAGCCATAAGGTTGAATGTTGATAGCCGAGAGATAGAATTTTAAAGCTTCATATTGAATGATTAAATTAAAAAAAAAACAATGAAAAGAACAGTTACTCTTTATATGTTAATACAATCCTTAAAGTTGCGCATGCGTCGCGGCATTATGCTATTTTATACTTATTTAATTAAATTTCATGAAATTCTATCAATTGGTTCCTTAGTTATGGCTGCTGACGGACGGACAACGCCAAAATAATCTCACTCCGCCTTTGGCAGGGATAAAAATGAATAGTTTAAAAGTCAGTATGTCCAACTATATTTTAGCTATCAGCAAATCAAATATAACCTTTAGTTTCAGTCCTACATTTCAAAGGCAACAATTTTACACCGATCTGGTGATTTTCTCTAGAAGGAAAGTATCTTAATTGTTTTATACACTACGCTAACCATTTATTTTATACATGTACACTAATTTAGTCCTATTAAAACAATCATACTTGAAAGAGTATTTATAAAGCTCCGACAAAAAATTCACTGTGTTTCTTCCATTTCCAACATTCCAAACACATAGACCACGTAAAATGATACGAAGGCCATTATGGCCTTATATCGCTCACCTGAGTACCAGTGCCCTTACCTAGGGAAGTCAATTGTTGCTAAAGGGAGTCAGTAGTTGCGAAGGAAGTCACTGGTTGCAAGTGAAAGTCACTGGTTGCTAAAGAAGTCAATGGTCACTAAAAGTCACTGCTGACCATTTTAGAACATTCCTGTCAAGTTTCATCAACGATGCCCTAGTGGGTTTGAGATAAGATGTAATTCGAAGCAAATGTGAACGACGGACACCAAACGACGGACGGACGACGGACATCCAACCATCCTAAAAGCTCACCCTGAGCACTTCATGCACAGGTGAGCTAAAATGTTCTGGTTATTATGGGTTGTGCTTGAAACATATTCTAAAGTTTCGTGTTGTATGTTGGTGCAACATAGCCAACATTCTCATGCCCATGGATATTTTTGACTTTGCCATTTTTAAT
This sequence comes from Saxidomus purpurata, assembly GCA_022818135.1. Taxonomy (NCBI): domain Eukaryota; kingdom Metazoa; phylum Mollusca; class Bivalvia; order Venerida; family Veneridae; genus Saxidomus; species Saxidomus purpurata. Next base: position 19,051,004 of record JAFMSR010000002.1, on the reverse strand, counting down.
GTCTGGTTGGATTTCCTCATTCAGAGAGAGGCTTGCAATTCGTTCTTTTCTTTTCTCTATGTTGTCAAAATCCTCCTCTTGTACCTGAAGTAAGAGTTGATAAAACATTCAGAAACACCATTTTTAACTCAGTTACATTAATACAATGTGAATCATATGACCCATTTCAAGATTCGCAACCTAATCACTCCTATAGAGTGGCTGCTGTTCATTTCGGGTCTAGCTGTCTGTGCTGATCAAAGTGGTAAGTAAACCCATGATGTATGCCACCGTTATCAATTTGTTCTTGCTCTGTCCTAATGCACAAAACCGCCTAAAAGTGCCGACGGGAGGAAATGTAAGGTACATGTATACTGTTGACCTTTCTAATACCGTGACCTTTGCAGTTATTTGAATGTGCAAAGTAGATACGAAAAGCGACATGATACATTCTAAAAACTATTTTAACGTTGAATGAAGGACGGACAACTCGCACGGATATGTGAAAAGAAAGAAATATGTAGTTACCTCTCCATGCCTGACTCCGAAGCGAAGTGGTTTTCGCCATTTCTCCGGAAGATATGGGAAGAACACGTCAAAAACGGGACAAATTAACTTTGGATTTAGCGTCTTGGTATCTGTGACACCTGTAACAGAAATAAAGGAGCACACTAGCAACTCAGTCTAAAGGAAACATCGAAAAAGGGACATCGATATATTATACATATTTTCCCATGTACCCGAAGCAAGACAAACTGACTTTCCGTAAACTCATACCTAAAACATTTTTTCAACAGTAGTTTCGTTTGATGTTGAGCAAATTTAGCCAGAATTAAGCATTATGACAATAACGATTATAGTTGGTAACCGTAATGAGACTTGACTACTACATATGTGACAAAAGAACTCACTAGGGATGAGACTTGAATACTACATATGTGACACAATAACTCGTCAGTGATGAGACTTGACTACTGCATATGTAACACAAGAGCTCACTAGGGATGAAACTTGACTACAACATATGTGACACAAGAGCTCACCAGTGATGAGACTTGACTACTACATATGTCACACAGGAACTCACTAGTGATGACACTTAATTACTACATATGCTACAGAAGGTCTAACCAGTGATGAAGCTTGACTACTACATATGTGACACAATGACTAACCAGTGATGAAGCTTGACTACTACATATGCTACAGAAGGTCTAACCAGTGATGAAGCTTGACTACTACATATGTGACACAATGACTAACCAGTGATGAAGCTTGACTACTACATATGTGACACAATGACTAACCAGTGATGAAGCTTGACTACTACATATGCTACAGAAGGTCTAACCAGTGATGAGACTTGACTACTACATATGTGACACAATGACTCACCTGTGATGAGACTTGAGTACTAGATATGTGACACAAGAACTCACCAGTGATGAGACTTGACTACTACATTTGTGTCACAAAAACTCACCAGTCATGATACATAACTACTTAATATGTGACACAAGAACTCACCTGTGATGAGACTTGAGTACTAAATATGTATCACAATGACTCAACCGTGATGAGACTTGACTACTACATTTGTGTCACAAGAACTCACCAGTCATGATACATAACTACTTAATACGTGACACAAGAACTCACCAGTGATGAGACTTGTCTACTAGTACTATTTTTGATATAATATGACTCACAAATGTTGAGACTGGACTTTTAGTTTTACATACATGACACAATGACTGACCTGTGATGAGACTTGAGTACTTGATACGAGACACAATGACTCATCCGAGATGGGACGTGACTACTAAATACGGGATTCAATGACTCACCAGTGATAGGACTTGAATTCTAGTACTACAAATGTGTAACAATGACTCATCCGTGATGAAACTTGACTACTAAATATGTGACACAACGACTTAAACGTGGTGAGACTTAACAAATTAGTTTTTGACACAATGACTTACCCGTGATAAGGCTGAAAATAAAAAAACAACAACAACTCTTACCACGCCTATACAAGACTGAACTAGTATGTATGTGACACAATGACTCATCCGTGATGAGACTGGACTATTAGATATATGACAAATGACTCACACGTGATGAGACTGGACTATTAGATATGTGACACAATGACTCACCCGTGATGACCAAGAACTAGTACATATATGACACAATGACTCACCTGTGATGAGACTGGACTAGTAGATATGTGACACAATGACTCACCTGTGATGAGACTGCACCAGTAGATATGTGACACAATGACTCAACCGTGATGAGACTGGACTAGTAGATATGTGCAACAGTGACTCATCCGTGATGAGACTGGACTAGTAGATATGTGACACAATGACTCATCCGTGATGAGACTGGACTAGTAGATATGTGACACAATGACTCACCCGTGATGAGACTGGACTAGTAGATATGTGACACAATGACTCACACGTGATGAGACTGGACCAGTAGATATGTGACACAATGAATCAACCGTGATGAGACTGGACTAGTAGATATGTGACAAAATGACTCACCTGTGATGAGACTGGTCTAGTAGATATGTGACACAATGACTCAACCGTGATGAGACAGGACTACTAGATATGTGACACAATGACTCAACCGTGATGAGACTGGATTAGTAGATATGTGACATAATGACTCACACGTGATGAGACTGGACCAGTAGATATGTGACACAATGACTCACCCGTGATGAGACTGGACTAGGAGATATGTGACACAATGACTCACCTGTGATGAGACTGGTCTAGTAGATATGTGACACAATGACTCAACCGTGATGAGACAGGACTACTAGATATGTGGCACAATGACTCAACCGTGATGAGACTGGACCAGTAGATATGTGACATAATGACTCACCTGTGATGAGACTGGTCTAGTAGATATGTGACACAATGACTCACCCGTGATGAGACTGGACTAGTAGATATGTGACACAATAACTCACTCGTGATGAGACTGGACTAGTAGAAATGTGACACACTGACTCACCAGTGATGAGACTGGACTATTAGATATGTGACACAATGACTCACACGTGATGAGACTGAACTAGTAGATATGTGACACAATGACTTACCCGTGATGAGCAAGGACTAGTACATATGTGACACAATGACTCACCTGTGATGAGTCTGGACTAGTACATATGTGACACAATGACTCACCTGTGATGAGACTGGACTATTAGATATGTGACACAATGACTCACCCGTGATGAGACTGGACTAGTTGATATGTGACACAATGACTCACCCGTGATGAGACTGGACTAGTAGATATGTGACACAATGACTCAACCGTAATGAGACTGGACTAGTAGAAATGTGACACAATGACTCAACCTTGATGAGACTGGACTAGTAGATATGTGACACAATGTCTCAACCGTGATGAGACTGGACTAGTAGATATGTGACACAATGACTCAACCGTGATGAGACTGGACTAGTAGATATGTGACACAATGACGCACCTGTGATGAGACTGGACTAGTAGATATGTGACACAATGACTCACACGTGATGAGACTGGTTTAGTAGATATGTGACACAATGACTCAACCGTGATGAGACTGGATTAGTAGATATGTGACACAATGTCTCAACCGTGATGAGACAGGACTAGTAGATATGTGACACAATGACTCACACGTGGTGAGACTGGACTAGTAGATATGTGACATAATGACTCACACGTGATGAGACTGGACTAGTAGATATGTGACACAATGACTCACACGTGATGAGACTGGACTAGTAGATATGTGACACAATGACTTACCCGTGATGAGACTGGTCTAGTAGATATGTGACACAATGGCTCAACCGTGATGAGACTGGACTAGTAGATATGTGACACAATGACTCACACGTGATGAGACTGGTTTAGTAGATATGTGACACAATGACTCAACAGTGATGAGACTGGACTAGTAAATATGTGTCACAATGACTCACCTGTGATGAGACTGGACTACTAGATATGTGGCACAATGACTTACCCGTGATGAGACTGGTCTAGTAGATATGTGACACAATGACTCACCTGTGATGAGACTGGTCTAGTAGATATGTGACACAATGACTTACCTGTGATTAGGCTGACAATCATACCAACAACAACAACAGTGACCACGCCTATACCAGAGTACCAAATATATGACACCGTGTAAAGACGATTTATTCCTCTGTAAAAACAACACATACACTTCATTTTGGATAATGTGATAATAGCGCATCAGAAGACTGAAATTCATTGGGGAATGTAAGGATTAAATCCTTTTGTATTTATGATCAACCATTTTATGCAATTTTAATTTCTTGCTCTTAAATATTGATTTTTTTATTCAGATTTGAAGTTGTACACTGTTTATCTGTGCTACGCTCTAGTATTTATAGAGTAGACTGTTATCGGCCTGATATTTGTTTAAATTGCTTGAAAGAGAATAAAATAAAATATGTCAATTGAAATATTTGCCAAACCCTGACAGAGTACCAGTATACAGTAAGGCTCGCCACAGAGACAACTTTTATAAAAACATAGACATTTCAAAGACTATTTGTGAAGACATACGTAAAGAAGATGAAATTTTCTTAGAAAAATGTCTTACTCATAGTCATCATTGATATCGTTTGGTTTCAGGAGACTGACGGCAACATCTATTGGCAGTGGTGGGGCTTTATTTGAAACATTCCAGTTACATCCAGTCGTGTGAACTGCAGGTTTTACCGTAACAGTGGTCTTTGTGATCGATGTACCAAGTCCAATCCATAACAATAAACACACACTTGTAGTAATCCCTATCGAACCACCCTGCAAAACGTATAAACACGAACACAATAATGACTTGTTACACATACACAAACAAGAAGGTCATAATGACCCAAATCGCTCATCTGACTACAACTACACTTTCCGATGTAAAAGTTAAAGCTGTAGAATGTTTTCATGATGACTTCGAACTCTTTAGATTTGGGTCAGTATTGAAAATGCATTGCAAAATGAACCATACCCGTTAGTCGGCCAATAGCTATTCATATCAAATTATATTTGTATTGCCCATACCGACAAGAAATAAAATTTGTATTTGTATTTTATTAGCGTTACGGTGAGAATGGGACAAGCCAATTCAAATTTAAGTCATCATTGAAAAGGTCCGAATCAACTAACGCAGAAACTCGTTTGTAAAACAGCACACATGATCGAAATTTCATAAGTGTAGCTTCATAAACAAAACGTAGGCCAAAAGGTCATAGTCAAGGCCATCTTTGACAGTTGTTCATGTGAGCTAAAATGAGGAAAAAATGTGTCTACTATATAATTATAGATCCAAACATTAGGAGAACAAGTGCCTCGCTTAGAGCCATGCTTTTTGTAAACAAAGGTCTTTCTATTGCTAGGTCTGGCAGCATTTTGCTGAGAAGCAAAGCAGAAATGTTTGAGCAATTTTGTACAGGAGTGAAATAATTTGAATAAAATCTAAGGAACATTCTCGGGATTGGCCCATTACTTAAGGAGATATCGTTTAATGGTTATTTTCTGTTTTTATCTCTGGTCAACATTTTGTCCAGCAGAGTGAAACAGTTTCAGCATTTTCGGAATAAGACTTTCCTAGGAACAATTCTGTCAGGGTTTCATTGAAATTCGCCTTTGATGTTGTTCCAAGGCTTTTCTAATTTTCTTTAGCTCTGGCTGCAATTTGGTGCAGCGGACCGGAACGTTTATAGCATTTTTTGGTAGAGGACCGTGTAAGGATTATTTTTGTTACCGTAAGTCTGGTTGGATTGGCATAGTGGTTTTAGAGGGCATGTCGTTGTTGACGACGATCGACGACGGATCATGGACATCAAGCGGTCACAATAAAACACGTCAAGCTCATTGTACTAAAATTTGTATAACTAAGGAACTGCTTTATTTTAAATGATCTATTTATTTTGTTAAAACGTTATTATCAACAGTTCACCAACAAACATTTGTATGAACATGCGAGATTGTAACAATTTTTTGTCCTTAATCTCGGTAGTCAAAAACAATTATAGTTAGTCTGAATTAATTTAGCCCGTGAACGCTTTCTAAATTGATTGAAAGTTTTACCCATTTATTAGCCCAAGGAAAGAGCATCCCCAATGTAAACATTCCAAGCAACGGGCCTCCAAGTACTCCAAACAGCACATAGGCAAGCTGGAAATAAACAGCGCAAAGATTAATGCAATATAGACTGTAAGTCAATTTCTATGAATGGCAAAATGATATATATATACGAATACGAACCTTAAATGTTTTTGTGACTATATGCAAACTTAGTTGCAGTGACAAGTTATTCAGAATTGGTCCTTTGAAACAAAAAGAAAAGAAACTTCATTACGTTGCGATTTGTAATATTTCCTTTTTTTCTATTTCATGTTTACCGTCTTGAAATGAGTTTTGTCAATCGGTAGGTTTCAAATGTCATACTATTTTAAGAAAATTGTACCTAAAAATACCATTTGAACCTGCTCGCCCACAGTTTCTGATGATTTTTTTAATTTCTCAAAAATGATTTATCAAAACATGAAAAGTAAAAATAAATGCAAGAATCAACAATTTGAGAAAATATGTTATAATGTTGGTTGACTTGGTTTGACGGCCCCGTTAAACTATATGTATATAAGCGTTTACAATGCTATATAATTTGGTAGCATATAATTTCAAAATTACAGAAACACTTTACATGAATTTATACTGGAATCTTGTCATTGAATGAGTCGTTCTAAAGAATTTCAATTTCAGACAATCAAATTCTGAGGACGAACAGGTTCAAAGTATTTCAGAAATCATAGTCTTAGGATCTGTTTAGGGTACTCTGAAACGATAGACAATGAATACAAAAACAAACCTGCAAAATCATGTTTCCAACCTGAGAGACGATAAATGCGAAGGCTAAGGACAAACACCCGAAGAAAATCACTGCAACATAGGAACATAGGAACGTCCGTGATAAATCGAAGTTAACAGTAAATGGATTCAAGCAGCATCGTGTTCTGTTTTTTTTAATAACTAAAACATTCAATGCGTGCAACCTGTGTTATTTCGAAAGTAAATTCTAAATCATTAAAACAATGTATTTTGTACTTCAAATGAATCTTTGTCTTAGTTTTGCATGTAAGTTTAGTGATGCTCAAATGAAGATGCACGTTGTACTCACCAAAACCTCTTGAAAGCCAAGTTGCACGTGTATTAGACATTTTCTTGCAGCACATTGGTTTCGCGAAATCTTGCAATAGTACAGCGGCAACGGCATTTAATCCAGATGATATGGTGCTGTTTGATGGGAAAGAAAATAGTTATCGACTGTTGTACGATTTTCAACACTACAACTGCAAGTTTTTTGTTCACAAATTACCACATTTTAATAAAGTAATACATGTATACCTTTAAATTAAAGTTTCCGGTGTGAGTTAACATTTCTCTCCAAGGTACTTACTTCTGTTTTTCTTGACCTCAAATGCCAATGTTTACGATGAAGGTACGCTTAACGAAACATCTAACTTTTAATTACAGGTCTATAGTTTTTGATTATAAATGTACGACATCAATGAATGTAAAAGTCACACAAAACAAGACCAGTTAACAGTTTTCAGTGTACTAAAATTCGAAATGTATCCGTACCGTACGTTTACTTTTGTAACATTTGATATGCGGCGACGGCGGTCAACTCAGTTCATAGACTTTATCTCTTTTTTTTTAAACAATATTAAAAATATACAGAAACTGTCTGGCAAAAATTCTAGTCTTGATGAAAAAGAACTGCTTGTGTATAATGTACTTTTAGTGTATTGTAAAACAACGATAAATGCCGAGGTAAATCTGTCCGTCCGTCCGTTGCCATAACTAAGGAACCTCATGAAACTTGAAATACAATAGGATAATGCCGCGGCGCACGCGCAACTTTCGTCAAGATTGGCTTAGTATCTCCAGAGTTAATGCCCTTTAATTTTATTTTTCTTCTATATTCAATATGAAAACATTAAAATTCTATTTCTCTGCAAACGGTTACCAAAATTTAATTGCAGTTGGCTCAAATAATTTTATGACCACTCATTCTAATACCCACACCCTGCCCCCCCTCCTTTTTTTTTTAGAAATGAGGCCCACAAGGGGGTGTAGCACTTTTCTTAAATATTCTATATAGAAACTTGAGAAATTTTGTTTTCTGAAACTTACAGTCCTGACTTAATTTAACTTGCAACAAATAAATTCTGTATGATTGTAAGATGCAGAATAAACAATTTCTCCTCACATATGAGGTACCAATGAGGTGGCGAAATTTTAAAACTGCCTCTTTAGTTTGAAAAGGCTTATCAGAGTCACAAATATAATAAATTTTGTATTTTTTAACAACGGAAAATTAAGAGGCTGGATTTTTACAGAAATGAGTCCCTTAATGTAGTGCTTTCTTACAAAATTAATCTATATATGAACTTTAGAATTTTTGTTGTCTGAAACAAGTTGTACTGATTTAATTTAACTTACAACAATTAAGTCCTTTGTGACTGTAATTTGAAGAAAAAGGTATCCTTTCGGAGAGGAGGCGGCTCCGAACTTGACAGAAAAAAAACATTTTCCAGTTGTTCTTCTTCAGTTATTTGTTTCATTTGGCGGGGGATATAACTCACTGAATTTACTTGTTTCAATTGATTATCGTATAAGACAAATACTTTTTACCAATTGAAGTTCACATCGCATAGACAGTGGCGTAGTAGTAAGATATCGAACTTAAAAAAGTTATAAATACTGTATATAGGTTCGAGACCTGGCTAGATGATCTTAATTTTTATTACATGTACATTGTATATAAAAGTTATTTATAAATAGAGGGTTTTTTTTATAAAATTTATGACACAATTTTATGTAACGTTTTCGTTGTGTTTTTTTTACATTCTATGATTTCTGTTTACCCCCCAATATAGGTCTGCAGAAAACAAGAAAAATGATACTACATTTCCTTTAACATACGAATCTTGACGGGTTAATAATGTCGCAAACTCTTAAAAATATAGTGCATATAATTTATTACCTTGTCAGTTACTTAGAGCAGACGAAATTTAGTAACATCTCTCACATTCACCCGTAATATAAAAGCTTCGTCTGTTTAATCATGTTGCTGATCAAACAGGTGTGAAAAACCTGTCTCAACATCAAAAGTTGAATAAAAGGTTGCTAGCAAAAAGTTTTCCTAATTTAAATGTTATTGACCTTGTAGAGTCTACTTGATATGGTACAGTCTGGAGCAATAATATAGTATATATTCGTCCCAGGTACTGTTTACAAAGTCAATTTGTAGTAAAATGGTTTGAAAATAATACATTAAAATTACAGGGGTAAAGCTAAATACCGCGTATGGTCCCAACGGTTATCAGATGGATGGAACGTACCTGGGACTGTATAACACAGAACTAATTTTAAGTAAGATGCAGTGTCCGAGTCCAAAGGTACGTTTCGTTCATCTATGATCATCGCTAGTTTGTCTCATTGCTTCATGGGCTAACTAAATATATATACATTTTTGTGAAATCGTACAGGAGTTGCTATTGTCATAATTTTCGTGCCAAGACGTATTTGTAAGAATGTAAATATACTTGATTAAATCAATTAAATTTCAATACTACGATTCAAAGGTCACTCTACACACTATACCAACTACAGGCTATATGACTAGATTTGTGCGATGTAGTGGTACTCTGCAGGCGTCATTCCGAGCACTTACCTAAGACTGCCGCTAAAGACTGTAGAAAGTAACAATCCGGGTAGTCCGTGCATGTCTCCCAATAAATCCATGGTCCATAATGGAACAAGCTGGTAAAAAGTACAAAGATTATGGTATTACTGCCGAAGTTTCAGAATTTTCACATATTGAAAAGAATACAGGAAGGCAGTGAAAGTGGTATATTTAGTTGTGAAGCTCAAATAAAACGAATCAAGTTCCTCCACTCTGTACTCGTATCAAACCTTTATTTTTTCCGATATCGATAAAATTGATAGGCGGTGGCCAGATTTTTAAAAAGAAAACATATTTTGTGCTGGCTGTACGTAGCCCCCTTTCCAAAACAGTATGGTCTTCTGAAAGTATATAATCCATTTATATATGCATATTTAAACATTAAAATCTTAATGTACATGTATAGTTATTTGCATGCCAACGAAACAGGTAATGACATATTGCAATTCCTGAAACATGAAACCAGTTTTTGTAGTTAAAGTTACCAGTGTCTGACATTGACATGTATGTACTGTATAGATAAAAGTAGGTATGTGCTGAAATAATCTTGTTTTGTTTAATGTATCAAGAAAAGGACCAACATGTTGTACGCTGAACCATAAAAAATTGAAGAGCGAGTTTGGTTGCATGCGACTGGCGTGTCCTAGCATCAGTGTCGTTCTTGGATGGTTTCAGCAATTCTGTCGATCCCTTCCCTATTTCGTATATCTTCGTTCGAGATGGTGCTTTGCAAGAAGATCTTGAGAATGCACCTCAAGGACCGGGTATAATAAACAATTTGATAAATTGCATCTATTTAAGTGTGAATAACAGTTATAGTTATTAGTAACGTATTGCAAAATAAATGTTTTGACATGATATCAGTGATTTGCGTATGTTTTCTTTATATAAACCTTTTGTTGCTCTCAAATTGATAGCTGATTTGATCGGACTTTGTTTATTTTTCATTTTATTCCTGTAGTAACCATTTAGCATATACATGTATATTGTAATATTGCAATCTTTACAGTTACGTAGAAAAGTGAAAGGTATACATATATGTTATTGATATAAACTTACCAAATACGTAAATTCTTAGTGAATGAAGACTTATTTCATTAAGTGGATGACTTATTAAACAGAATTTCAATTGTCTTTTCTTGTTGTTTTTTACTGTAACCGTCTGTAGCGTACTGAAATAACAGCATGAACACTGTACTTTTAGGGGGTAACTGTAATTTTCTAATGCCCCAATGGTCAGCATGCAGACAATGTGAAAATGTTTAGCAGATATTTGGCTTTCAGATACATGTAAATAGCGAAACTCCCCCTTCACCTACTGGCAGGGATATCAAAATTGCAGATGTCTCTTCATTGATGTTTAAAATGTCCTCAGCTTATGGAGTATATGTTTGAAATATTGAACAACTTTACGTTTATTTGCATTTGCTATTGCGGAGTTTGTTAAAACATCAAGGCTAAGCCACAGAAGCATAACTGGCAATTTTTTGGAAAACTTTAATGAGCATAGAACGGAATTCCGTTAGGGCCATCTACATATTCGCCTTTGAATAAAATAACCTAAAACGCGAAAGTACGATGACGAAAACGCGAAGCTACGATGACGAAAATGCGAAAGTACGATGACGAAAACGCGAAAACACGATGATGAAAATGCGATACAATTTCGCGTTTTCATCATCGTACCTTCGTGTTTTCGTCATCGTACTTTCGCGGTTTCGTGTTTTCGTCATCGTACTTTCGCATTTTCGCGTTTTCGTCATCGTGTTTTCGAGTTTTCGTCATCGTGTTTTCGCGTTTTCGTCATCGTACTTTCGCGTTTTCGTCATCGTGTTTTCGAGTTTTCGTCATCGTGTTTTCGCGCTTTCGTCATCGTACTTTCGCGTTTTCGTCATCGTGTTTTCGAGTTTTCGTCATCGTAGTTTCGCGTTTTCGTCATCGTACTTTCGCCTTCCGGTACGCATGCGCAAAACAATATTAACAAAACAAAACAAGTGAATCCTTGCAGTAGTCTTAAAGATATGACTTGAACATATTTTTATAATATAAACTAAGGGGGATAATACAAGAGTTATATGAGCTGGAGTTATGGTTTATAAACACTGCGCTAATGTACACCTAATAATATATCCATGCTCCATGTTCATACTATAACTTCAAAAGTTTCGAGGGATTGCTTTGAAACTTATTTGAAAGATAGGTAGGGGGTGATGACAGGAAGTGCATTAACTAAGAACCATAACCCTTTCTTGCCAGATTTTTAAGTTATCTCCCCTTGTGACTTGTTTTTTCACATTTGCTATAACTTACTATAACTACAAAAGTTCAAAAGGATTGCTTTGAAACTTGAAGTATATAATGTATAGGTAGAGGGTGATGAGGGAGAGGAAGTACATAAATAAGAACCATAACTCTTGCCAGGTTTTTAAATTATCTCCCCATGTCACTTGTTTGTGATAAAAGGACAACTTCAACACTTTGGCAGGGGTTCACTCCAAATTTGGACCATGTATACTTTATGAAGTGTATAAAGCAGTGCACAGGAACAATAACTATAGCTTGTATAGTTCTTAAATTATATCACTTAATTGATTTTGTAAAATAAATGCTTGCAGCATAACTTAAGCACTTATTAACTCCAAACATGGAGCATGGATATATTATTAGGTGTACATTAGCGCAGTGTTTATAAACCATAACTCCAGCTCATATAACTCTTAGTTTATATTATAAAAATATGAACAAGTAATATCTTAAAGACTACTGCAAGGATTCATTTGTTTTGTTTTGTTAATATTGTTTTGCGCATGCGTACCGGAAGGCGAAAATACGATGACGAAAACGCGAAAACACGATGACGAAAACTCGAAAACACGATGACGAAAACTCGAAAACACGATGACGAAAACACGAAAGTACGATGACGAAAACGCGAAAACACGATGACGAAAACGTGAAAACACGATGACGAAAACTCGAAAGTACGATGACGAAAACTCGAAAACACGATGACGAAAACACGAAAGTACGATGACGAAAAACGCGAAAACACGATGACGAAAACTCGAAAACACGATGACGAAAACTCGAAAGTACGATGACGAAAACGCGAAAACGCGAAAGTACGATGACGAAAACACGAAACCGCGAAAGTACGATGACGAAAACGCGAAGGTACGATGATGAAAACGCGAAATTATATCGCATCTTCATCATCGTGTTTTCGCGTTTTCGTCATCGTACTTTCGCGTTTTCGTCATCGTACTTTCGCGTCTTCGTCATCGTACTTTCGAGATTTCGTGTTTTCGCGTTTTCGTCATCGTACTTTCGAGTTTTCGTCATCGTGTTTTCGCGTTTTCGTCATCGTACTTTCGTGATTTCGTGTTTTCGCGTTTCAGATTATTTCATTCATAGGCGATGGCCCTAACGGAATTCCGTAGCATAGCAATATTAATTTGCGTGTCTATATATACTATTCGTGTTGCTCTACTGGTATAATATACAGACCCGGTTGTGAAAATCACATGTTGAACAAATTGCAAAAAGCCACCTAGGTATTTTAAACCGATTATAAGCAAATACCATTTACAGCATGTAAAAAATATTTAAAAGTCACGCATTGAACTTCCGAACAAAAACATTTTTGAGTCTTTTTGTCTATGAAAGAAGATGCATTACCTGGTCTGCTTTACTGATGATACCAAATGTGACTGGATCACACTCAGCGTAGAATGCGTACATAACAACGCCGACCAAACAGCTCAGTATAATAATAGACGCCATGCCAGGAAGATTCAGCCAGATTGCTCTGAAAATTAAATACGCCATTCGATACTTTTGATGATTGGTAATTTCTTAGAATATTTCACGGGTCCCTGACTTCACGAAAAGGAAACATAAGGTACGCTTATATGTTCGTTCTTGTCAGTGAAATGTAGGGTGTTTCAGGTACCAAGCATCCGGGCATTTAAATTCATAAGTCGGGCTCAAGTCATTCCCGCCTTTTAAAATAGTGCATCGCTAAAACGTCTTATCTTTTATGAGAGCCTTTTGATTAAATATTTTGTTCGGTGAAACCTATGGAACTCGCGAACAGACTAGAGGGTCAAAATTTTACTGTTACTTACAACCTGGACATGTTCAAACTTCTCACGGAAATTGCTCTTTGAACTTGTGCCTGATTGGTCCCGAAAACGGCACACCAGAAAATTCCCCCTCCTATGACTACGTTCCACACTGAATGACGTAAACGTGGATCCGGGTTAAACCTGGAAGAGTAGAATTTTAAGTATGTCAATAGGGTAAGATCTGGCTGAAATTTTTTGGGAAATGCATAAAAGGATTACGAATAGCACAATTAAATATACAACATATACTTCCCAGACTAGATGAATTAAAATACCAGTTGTCATTTCATAAATCAAATTTGGTTGTTGGCTTATGTGAGACCTTTTTATCAGAATCTGTAAATGATAGTTACTTACGTGTTAACAACTTTGTATTTGAAAGAAGGGACAGGAAATCTAGCAAAAAAGGCGGTGGTTTATTAGTCTATATATCGAAAGATATCCCATACATACGTAGGCCTGATATTGAACAAAACGAAATAGAATCACTATGGATATAAATTAATTTCCCTAACATCAAACCGTTTTTAGTGAATTTTGTGTACAGACCGCCTGCCTCAAAACAAACATGGATCGAAATATACGAAACGCAAATAGATACGGCAGATCGGTTGAACTACGAAACATACATATTAGGCGACATGAATATTAATTATTTACAAGCAAATTCGGCAAGTAAATATAATAACAAAAAATGGGAATCGTTAACTCAAAAATTTGGATTGATGCAATTTGTAAACTTTCCAACTAGGGTTACAAAATCGAGCTCCACCATAATTGATCATATATATAGCACAAGTCCGAACTTAATTAAAGATGTCTATGTCTCGTCATATAGTGTAAGTGATCACTACCCAGTAAGTTTTACACGCGTTAGTAAACGCACCAACCATCATAATAACAAACATGAATACATAAGTTATCGCTCTTATAAAAACTTTGATGAAACCCATTTCAGAAATACATTGGCCAATGCGACATTTTCAACCATTGAAACCATAAATAACCCGAATGATCAACTTGATTTATTTTATAACATTATTAATGAAATATTATCCAAACAAGCACCTGTCAAATTAAAAAGAGTAAAACGCAATACACAACCAGGATGGTTCAACGAAGAAATAAAAATTGCAATTTTTGAAAGGAATAAACTTCAGAAGCAGAAGAATTTCCCCAAATATAAAGAAATGAGGAACAAGGTAACATCGTTGATAAAGAAAAGCAGGAAATTATTTTATAATAAAGTAGTGAATGAAAATAAAAATACAGCGTTTATATGGAAAACATTTAAACACATTGCTAATAATGACAACTCTGTTTGTGACGGTATTCATTTGCCCAAAACGCTACGGTATGGTAACGAAACTATACAGGGCGACACAAATATTTTAAATGCTTTAAATGATCATTTTATCAATGTGTCTAACATTATACAGAAAACCAAGCTTGATAAAGACCACTTTTCCCATTTGAAACAATACTTAGATGAAAAACTAAAACATAATTATTTTGATATAGATTTTATTTCACCATTTGAAGTTAAAACAATTATTGAAAATTTGGATGTTACTAAATCTACGGGGCTCGATGGAATAGGACCAAAGCTACTGAAAAACTGTGGGGATTACATTACCCCAACTGTAGCAAATATAATAACCAATAGTATTTTACAAGGAATATTTCCAGATTCACTGAAAGAAGCATATGTCATTCCTCTATTCAAAGAAGGAAATAAAGCAGATCCATGCAATTATCGACCTATATCAATTTTATCAACACTATCAAAAATATTTGAACGCCATATTTCTAAACAACTACATACGTTCTTCAATAAGACAAATATTTTACATAAAACACAATCTGGTTTCAGACAACAGCACTCTTGTCATACTGCCTTGACACGACTAATAGACACTTGGCTGAAAGACATTGACTGTGGAAAGTATGTGGGGACAGTGTTTCTTGACTTGAGAAAGGCTTTTGATCTTGTTGATCACCAAATATTATTGTATAAATTAAAACTGTACCATTTCTCTGAAAGAACAATTAAACTTTTCGAGTCATATCTAAGTAACAGGAAACAAAAAGTTAAGGTAAACAATTCTTATTCAGAAACGTTACCCATCCACTCCGGTGTTCCACAGGGTTCGATCCTTGGTCCTTTATTATTCCTTATTTATATAAATGACATAGCTTTATCCTCACAGACAATTAACATCGACCTATATGCAGACGATTCGACTATGTATAAATCAGACTGCAGTATAAATAATATCGAAGCTAATCTCCAAGAAAATTTAAATGAAATTACTAGATGGTGCAAACTAAACAATATGTCTTTACACCCAGGTAAATCAAAGTGTATGCTTATGTCAACAAAATAATGAATGCCCAAGAATTGCATTTGTCGATAGACAATATTTCTCTTGAAAATGTTAAAGTGCACAAAGTTCTTGGTGTTTTAATTGACAATACTTTGTCATGGAAAAATCAAATATCCAAGGTATGCAGTAAACTAAATTCTAAAATAGCACTGTTAAAACGAATACTTTTTTACTTGTCTGATGATATGAAGAAGATGTATTATAATGCATACATATTGCCATGTTTTGACTACTGTTGTACAGTTTGGGGCAAGGGGAGTTCAAAATCAGATGTTAACAAAATTCTAAAGATACAAAAAAGGGCTACGATGATTATCTTAAATAAGCCGGTTTTAACATGTTCCTTGGATATGTTTCGTGAATTAAACTGGCTTACGTTTGAACACAGATGTGCATATCATATGGGTTTGCTTATTTTTAAATGTAAAAAGCAGCTCTTACCGATTTATATGTCAGAATTAATAACATTTTCAAGTAATAGTACTTACAGACTCCGTTCTTCAGAACGAAATGAACTCATTCAATTGAAACCACGTACAAATTATTTAAAAGATACATTTAGCTACAGCAGCAACGAAGTGTGGAAAAAGATACCCACTGAAATAAGAAACTGTACAACAGTCATATCTTTTAAACAGAACTATAAGAAATTCCTATTCCAACTTCAAAATCCAAATTAAACTGATATTACTGTAATTTTGCTGTCGGATATATATTGAATGCTGATGTTTAAAAACTTTTTACTATTGTGTTTAACTGTTTAACTGAAACATGTGTGACTGATTCGAAATTTTTCCACTGTATAAATGCATACATCATTAGTTAAAAGATGAGTGTTTGTCGGGTTCATTTATGTCATTTATGTTTTGTTTCATAATGCCATTTTTATTTCAGGATTGTTTCTTTTTTCTTTTCTTTTTTGAAGGCCACATTGAAAATAAGTTAATGTTTCGCATGTCTTAATGTGTTAACCTTCAGTAAATAAAGATATTATTATTATTATTATTATTATTATTATTATTATACAAACAATTTTTCTGTTTATTATGTCCCCGAAGGGTGGCATATTAAAATCGCACCGTCCATCCGTCTGTGCGTCCCCACTTACACATTTGTGTCCGGACTGTAACTTTGTCATGCATTGAAAGATTTTAAAATAACTTGACACAAATGTCTAGCAGATCAAGATGATGTGTCGCGTGCAGGACCCATGTCCCTACCTCAAGGGTCAAGGTCACACTTAGAGTTTGAAGGTAATGGATGCCTCTACATATGCATATATACATACATTCATGTCTGGACTGTAACTTTGTCATGCATTTAAGGATTTTAAAATAACTTTGCACAAATGTTCAGCACATCAAGCCTATGTGTCGCGTGCAAGACCCACGTCCCTAGCTCAAAGGTCAAGGTCACACTTAGAGTTTGAAGGTAATGGATTCTTCTATATATTGCATACATTTGTGTCTGGACTATAACTTTGTCATGCATTGAAGGATTTTGAAATAACTTGGCACAAATGTCTAGCACATCAAGCAACGTGTCGCGTGAAAGACCCATGTCCCTAGCTCAAAGGTCAATGTCACACTTAGAGTTTGAAGGTCATGGAATCCTCTATATGCATATATGCACACATTCGTGTCCGGACTGTAACTTTGTCATGCATTGAAGGATTTTAAAATAACTTGGCACAAATGTCTAGCACATCAAGACGACGTGTTGCGTGCAAGACCCACGTTGCTACCTCAAAGGTCAAGGTCACACTTAGAGTTTTTAGGTAATGGAATCCTGTATATAAGCATACATTTGTGTCTGGACTATAACTTTGTCATATATTGAAGGATTTTAAAATAACTTTGCACAAATGTTCAGCACATCAAGCTTATGTGTCGCGTGCAAGACCCATGTCCCTACCTCAAAGGTCAAGGTCACACTTGTCACACAGTGTTTAAAAGAAATGGAATACTGTATGCATGTAACTCTGTCATGCATGGAAGGATTTCAAAATTACATAGCACATTTATTGAGCACATGGAGAAGGCACAGACTGTGAGACACCTCTTTCGGGGGCATTCGTCACTTGTGAGGGACAGCTCTTGTTTTATGTCTATAACTCTACTATTGCTGAGTTTGTTTCAATTAACCCAAAAGTAGCATTATTAAAACATATTATATACTTCTTGTCTGAGGACATGAAACGAATGTATTATAACGCATATATTATGCCATCATTTGACTATTGTTGTACTTTGTGGGGAAAGGGAATAAATTGCAAATCGGATATTAATAAAATAACGAAAATTCAAAAGAGAGCGGCTAGAATTATATTAAATAAACCATTACGAACTAACTCATGTGATATGTTCAGAGAATTAAAATGGCTTTCGTTTGAAAATAGATGTAATTATCACATGGGGCTACTTATTTACAAGTGTAAAAATAGGCAAGTTCCAAATTGTATTTCAAATCTTATAACTTTTTCAACCAACAGCAGATATAATCTACGTTCAAGTGAACGTTTTGATATTGTTCCTGCGAAAACAAAGATCAGTTTATTTGAAAGATTCATTCACATACAGCAGCGCAAATATATGGAGAACCATACCACCAAGTATCAGAAATCTTCCTTCACTTAATTCATTTAAACACAACCACAAAAACATGCTATTAGACGAACAGACCAAAGCATAAACTGTTTAATGTATTCATCGACTGTTTTATCGTGCTTCGTATTATAGCATTTATGTCAGTTACTTGAATGTTTTCTTACTGTTACATTTGTGATACTATTGTGTACTTGCCATTGAACTTATTTAATTAATCATAATAATTATTTAAAATCTAAAATTAAGGAGTGTTTGTCGGATGTACATGATTCATATGTTTGTGTCTGATATGTGTCTTTTTAATTATGTGTTTCTTCCACTTGATAGTTTTGTATTTGTTTTGTTTTCTTTTTAGTTTTATCGATGGCCACATTGTAAATATGAATATGTAATTTGTTACATAACTTAATGTGTAATACCTTCGTAAAATAAAGAAATTATTATTATTATTATTATTATTAAATGTCTCAAATCGCGGGAAACGTCATCAGAAAGCACAACGAACATGACGTCATTTTAGCGACGTCATCGTCGTATGGTTTCCGGCGTTCGTTACGCTCGGTATATATTTTGACGTTAAACCGGGTAGAAAATTTTGATAATTTTCTCTGAGTGGACAGTGAGTTTATCGGGATATAATTCACCGTTATATTTCGATAAACCACCAAAAACCAAATAAATAGAGGATAATTGTTGGTTTCGGTATAATATCACGTTATAATTTCACCGAGTGGGCACCAAAAGTCATATTTTCACGAGTGGCGCATCCACGAGTGAAATTATCATGATATAACACCGATAC
The DNA here is from genome assembly GCA_022818135.1 of Saxidomus purpurata. Taxonomy (NCBI): domain Eukaryota; kingdom Metazoa; phylum Mollusca; class Bivalvia; order Venerida; family Veneridae; genus Saxidomus; species Saxidomus purpurata. The sequence continues at coordinate 19,031,292 of JAFMSR010000002.1, read as the reverse complement.
CAACAATTTTTCTGTTTATTTTATGTCTCAAACTCAAGCTTATTTCAATAAAATGTCGAAAATCGCGGGAAACGTCATCAGAAAGCATAGCAAACGTGACCTAATTTTAACGACGTCATTGTCGTATGGTTTCCGGCATTCGTTACGCTCGGTAAAATTTTGGACGTTAATCCGGGTAACGTATTTTGATAATTTTCACTGAGTGGACAGTGAGTTTACCGGGATATAATCCACCGTTATATTTCGATAAACCACCGATAAACATGAAATAAACAGATTTACTCGTCAGGAATTTATACGTGAACCTTGCCATTCGACTATTCGTTCTACAATATGATATTTTCAGAGAGTTTGGAGATCTTTATTTTTGCACCAAAATCGAAGAGCGAGCAGCTATATCTCATTTATTTCCCTTGGGTATCTTCTAAGAAATAGAAATTTATGATACGTGTTTTCATATCATAACATTTTAATGCAAAATGTTATGACTTTTTATAGACTTATCAATAACACATAAGTTTAATAAACCACAAGTTTTACTCATAACTGAGCATACCATATGGAATTCTAGTATAAGTGTTTTAAAAAAGCGATATGACACGGACTTGTAAGATGTATGAAGTCCTAACTCAACTATATGTAGATACAAGTCTCATACTTTAGTTATTACTGTCAAAGGCGTAGTTAGGGACACAACCGAAGTACTCCCATTTTTGTGTAAGGGGTGTGTGTGGGGGGGGCGAAGCCCCGCCGCGAATTTTTTTAAGCCAAATATTATGTAAATAATTAGGACGTTTAAAACTTATTTTATTGCATTTATAAAACACAAGTTTACCATTTGTGATTAAAAATAAACCGATACTGTTAGTGTACCCGAGTGGCCATGTACCCCCTAAGGCACACGCTTAACATCATTTTTAGGCCATTTAAATTTTTCATTTTTAAAATTCGAAGTACTACCGTGAGTATGTTAGTATGCCTGCCTACGCGCCTGACTGTGGTAAGGTTATTAAATGCTTTACAATACGTACTCAAAGATAATGATTCTTCCATTTTTGTCTGCAATATCCCACGCCTTGTCCAACCCTCCTAGCACCTTACATCCTTCTATCAGAATGGTCAACATGCCAGCAAAAACTATCGTCATTTGTACTGTATCGGCCCATAAAACAGCTTTCATACCACCCTAAAATGATAAACATTACCAGTTATCAGTCATATATATAAGAAGAAGGAATGCTTAGTTATATACTTACGCTTATCACACTGAAATTCCAATAATTGATAGAAAGATATCTTCATTTTAGAGCAGTGTCCATCTATCTCTTGCTACTGTCTCACAGTTGTCGTGAGTATTATGGACAGGGTGAACGCCAGGTCTTAATGATAACAGAGTATTATTCTTCCAGTTATAGAAAGATTATGGCAAAACAAGATTGTTAAAAAAGTTAACATGAGTATAAGATTTAAAAGTTAAAAACAACTGCTGTATAATTAATAGCTAAGATGGGCCACTGCCTGCTTAACTGATTCAAGATCAGACAGGGCTACAATATGTGCATAGGACGATGGAAGTCCGAGTTGGCATTGGTTTGGCAAAGAGTAAGAGGATGTATATGCCTAGTTAACCTGGTTGGGACTTATAGATAATTGGGTATGTAACAAGACTGTGGTATGTATTGTAGTACATAACCAATTTGGCAACTAAAAGCCTTTTCTCATGGGTGCTACAGATGTGTCGTGCCGTGGGAGAGGGTAATAAAGTCAGTCTTTGGAAAAGCTTAAAGCCATATTCGGAACTCAGAAGATGACACACAAAAGTATACGAGAGAACGTATAGACGTCACAGATAGAGGTAAACGGGATAACTTCCCAGTAATATGCAGAACTCTAGTCCACAGTCTACTAGAGAACCAATGCTTTGGATTCAAGGCAGACAGCATTATACAAAAGAACTTACCAGTGCTGTGTAAAAAATACAGACAGTGCTTACTGCCAGCACAGATCCCCAAAGTGACAAACCAGTGACTGAAAATAAAAATAATGTTCGAAAACAGTACATTTTCATCATATGAACATGACGACGGCTATTAAACTTTGACATCAAAATAACTATAGTTTTTTTCGGCCAAAAAAAATAATGTTCCGCCCATCCATCCCCGCATGGAACTTTACAATATATGTGTTATATATTGAACTGTTTGCAAAATTGTACATGTTGTACAATAAAAAGGTCAAAATCTATTTACACCGATCATTCATGTGCAGTTTGGTTGAAACCCATTAAGTCGTTAAGGAAAAATAGCGCAGACATCGTAAAAATTGACAAATCAAGGCCAACATCTACACTTAAAATCAATGAACCGAAACAGACTAATGATAAAAAAGTAGATCTAGAACTCATCAAGGGCAATAACTCCGCTAAAAGTCATTGCACCGGAATATGCTGATGGTTCAGACCCAAGGGCAATAGTTTTATCTAAAATAATTGAATCGGCATGAAACATTTGCTGCTTTGTGTGTGTGTGTGTGTGTGTGTGTGTGTGTGTGTGTGTGTGTGCGTGCGTGCGTGCGTGCGTGCGCGCGCGCGTGCGTGTGTGCGTGTGTGTGTGTGTTTGTAAGGTGGGGGGGGGTGTAATAATAAATGTTGGTGAATTTGATAATGGTGAACATATAGCCATCATCTTCATATAATGGTACAACTCTATTAAGAAAAGCAACCCGTAGCTGAACATTTTCAGGTTAACATCCAGATAATTGTTTTCAAATGACGGCAAATACAGAGGTTGCAAATTTCCTAACTATGGTTGAAAATGTCATGTAAAGTATTGTAGGATAAACAGTTTAGTGTATAATGAACGAGTTAGTTAGATGATTGACATATATGTTGCTTTCAGAGGCCCGGGTAAATCTAACACATCTATGTGGCAGACAGAGGTCAATTTAATAGAACACTTGCATACACTGTATTCCGCACGTATTTCCACAAAGACACAAAGCAAGTTGCGCTAAACTTAACATAAGTATAACGCAGTTGTTAACTTACAGTCCAATATGACTACCTGTAAAATTTTAATCTAGAAATTATATCGTTTACACTAATTTCAGAATGCAATAAGTTTTATAATTTGGGGTAACTTACCTGCATTCAAAGCAAGAGATGGGGCGTATAACACTATAGCCATGTAAAACATCTGTAAATGTAAATATCAATCATGTCAGGATATGAAAATATTTAAGAAAACGCAGTGTTATTTCAGGCCTGGAGAACGGTGCTTTTAAGTTGTTATCGTCTGCCTAATGTTACAAATGTAAAGGAACGCAAACAAAACACTTGTGAGGAAATAACCATGCACAATGATCGAAATAACAAAAACAGATATTTTGGTGAATAGTTAGAATGCATTTTGTACATTTCAATGGCATGTCATTGAAACTTTTCTCAAAAATATTCCCATAAACGAGGTCTTCACCACATTATATGTTGCAACCAAACAACAAATTAATGGTCAATATTCTTCGTAGTTGGGCAGTAGTTCAATTTTTATCATTTCATTGAAACAAACCACTTTAAAACCTTAACTTTCAGCATTGTCGTTCTATTTTAAGTGCATGGGCGACATGAGGGTCAGTGTGACACTAACACATTTTGATACAAGGCACCAGAATGCGGTCAGGTTTTGTGAGTACCAAAATGCCGGGTATACCATACAACAAACAGAGTGTTTTTATCAGAATGTTAAAACAGCCTTAATGTACCTAAAATAATAAATATTTTTTTTTTCAAGAAGAGCTTACATTTCGAAATGTCCCTTTTGTGCACAATCTGTCAATGCAACGATCTTCTATAATAGATTGCTATCCACCAAAAAAATGTACAAGAAGTGTAACAGACGACTTAACGGCGCTACAACACGCAGTCTAATTGGTCATTATTGTACATTTAGTCTGAATCTTTGGGAACTGTTGAGAACTATTTTAATTAAGGTATCATTTTAAGACTTTTATTTAAAACTGCACCCAAGAAGAAATAAATTACCATCAATGTGAGGTAGATGATGCTGGCTATGATACGCGTTGGTCGTCCAAAACGCATTTCAGCATACTGAAATATAAACATATTTTCCAGGCTACAAGCATATGTGCAAGCTAATACATGCACATTGTATTAATAAAAAATTGATTCATATTGAATAAAAAACATTTTCATAAGTTAATTTTATCAAGCAAATAAAACTGTAGTTCAACATACTGCAACAAAAAGGACCACAAAAAAAGTTTACTGGGTCTATAAGGTATGAGCCTCGTAGTCCTGAGGTCTACGGCCGACCCTAGCATTTCTCCGATAATGCTGTCACACCTGACTTTATTGTTTGAAAGGGGAGTTTTTGATAGGAGGTGCCACTTTCCGAATTTCCAAACGATTTTACTTTTTCGTGTCAAATAAAGGATAGAGCTGCGGCAAGTACATAGCAGTTAACTGCAGTTTGCCACGTGCAGCAGAGAAAGATGTACTGAGTAAATATCAAACTGCAGTTGGAAATAATCACTGCAGGAAGTCGTCACAGCGCTAGTTTTCAAAGGACGTTAAATAAGAAAAAATCCTGTCACGTCGCTCGACACAGACTTCTTACTATTCCGGGCGATGCTATTATTTTCCCGTCTATTGAACGTGTCAGCACTCTTCGAAAAAAAAAAACAACAACATCCCTCTTTATCGTTAGGAGATATGTATATAAGAGTATATATATACTATATATATTATGTAACACTCTTACACAAAATATGATATCTGCCTGTTATAAAGTTATTTCATTGTCATCTATAATAGTATTAAACAAGTTGCTGATAGCATATGTAACAAGATATTTTTTGAATTCATTGAGAAACTGTGGCGGCTTGGGAGAAGTAATAATCCCCCCCTCTCTCTCTCTCTCTCTCTCTCTCTCTCTCTCTCGAGGTGCCAGCGACCATGGTTATATAAACTACCTGAAATACTTTATAAACGAGCGTTACTCCCAAGAACAAAAAGAAATAAAAAACATTAAACTTATAAAATTAATCAATTAATTTCAATGCTCCCTTCAAATGAAACAATGTGTCTAAATGTTTTTAGAAGAAAAAAAAATTACAATGTAGTACAGGATAAAAAATGTGACCTTGATTTTCCAGTTGGGTTCATATTTAGTAGTGGATGGCCTTTGCGACACGCTCGAGCACAAGCTTAATTATTTGGCTAAATATTAAAATTTACTAACTTTAAAAAAAGTAAAATAGTAAACATGAATATGGTTGAAATTGTAATGTTTTTATTGTGACCTTGAAAAAAAATAGTTTGAGGGAATTGAACAACACGTCTGCTAGCTGTGTAAAGTATAAGAGTGGTACATCCACGAGCAATTTAATTAACATGGGGCAGCTTAGGAATAAGAGCGGTAAATAACCAATACATACTCTGAGAGTTCAAAATTTTAGCAGCATATAACTAATGGATAGTTCAAGAATTATAGCGGCACGTAACTTCTGGGCAATTCAAACACTAAAGAGACGCATAACCGAAGTGAAGTTCAAAACTTAGAGCGGCACATAACCCACAAAAGATAAACCTTGAATAGTTCAATAATTAGAGTGACATATAACCAATCAACAGCGAAACATAACCCATAGGCGGTTAAAAAATTAGAGCGGAACACAATCGGCCATGGACAGTTCAAAAACAACGGTTGACAAAAACTCCCGGTTTATGAGTATTTCCCACCCCGGTGTGTATACTACGAAAACCCGGGTTTTACTTGGCAATACTGGGCATTACTAGGTAATTAAAATTTGACCTAAAATAAATTGAAGCAAGACTAATATTAGTAGACTTACAACTTGCTAGCTGAATTCTTTTTAGTGGATTCGTGGATAATTTATTAGGTGTTAAACTTTAACAAAATCAGTGTTTGTCGGGACTTTGTCCATTGCCTAAAGTTGTTATTGTAATCAACATATCCTAATATACATGTATGTGAAATCACTTTACAAAACAGTTAATCTTCAGTAAAACAGCAAATGATTCTCTCTGTAAACCATGAAGCCTCATTGTCCTACATGGAAGAACTGAAGACAAAAACAAAAACAAAACCCAGAAACAAACTTGGAATACCAAAATATGCAAAATTAGTATTCTGTTATCGCATGCTCCGAGGAGTTGCATGAACTAAACGGCAACTGACAATATGTTGATTCTCTATATGTATGCTATCATAAATAACGTATACGTTTGTGGTCAAAGTTTCATATGTATTCACATTTTAGTGATTTCCATGATAAATTCAAAAGCAAAAACTCATATTACACGGTATTGCCAAATTCAGGGAGTAAAGCCCAGCCCGGAGGTCAATACTTTGCCAAACTTGTGAAAAACCAGAGCGGTAGATAACCCATGAGCAGTTACACAACAATTGAGCAGCTACAAAATTGTAACGGAACTTAAGTCAAGGCTGTTCAAGACTTTAGATGGACAGATCAAGCATCAAAATAGCATATATTCATTGAACAATTCAAAATTTAGATTAGAACTAAATCCAAGGGTACTTAAAACCTTAAAGCGACATACAAAAATGTATATCCCATGGACATTTCATGATTTGGAGCAGCTCAAAACAATGAATATTTAAAAGCTTAGAGCGGAATATAACACACGAGCAGTTCGAAATTTAGACTTAACACAACCAATTTGCTGCTCAAATTTGGGTCGCACACCCCCATCATTAATTCAAAACTTAACGCCATTCAAAACATGTAATTCACTAACCAAGAGCGGATGATAACCATATACTTTACGAAACTTAAGCAACGAACAGTTCAAACCCTATAGCTGCACATATCCAATGGACAGTTCAATACTTTGAACGACATAAAAACTATGAGCAGTACAGAAACTAGAGTGGAACAAAAGCAATGGGAGGGTTCAAACTCATAGCAGCACATAACCCATATACACTTAAAAACTGGAGCACAGCAAAACTCACGACTACTTTAAAAACTAAAGCCGAATGTTACTCATGTGAAATTCATAACTAAGAGACAAAAACATTTAGAGCGGCACATAACACCAAGGTAGTCAAAGAATTATAGCGGGACATAATAATAAGGTAATCCGAAAATTTGAGTGGCACATAACGCTTAGGGAGTCAAAGAATTATAGGGGCATATAACCCATTAGCAGCGACCTGACATCTAACAATCCTATACATTGATGGAAATGTATAAAATGAGATTTAGAGAAGTAATAGATATATCTGAGTTTGTGTCCTATGTCAATGAAAAAAAGATCAATTCTTTAGAAAACAGTCCCGGATCTGAGCACATTAACTTTGGGCAATTGAAGGGTAATGTAAAGGGAGCTGTTTTTCATTCTTTATTCAGCTATCTCTCTTTTCAGGATTTTTCTTCTAACACCTTACAATGCAAGACAGATTATACACAGATGTTTGAATATGCGAAATGCATCACAGTTATAAAAGTTAAAGATAGTCTGTTAACAGCTTCAGCAGTAGTAATTAACAGACGTGGATAGTTTGCCTTCAGCTGCTTGCCGATCATGTGGTTGTAAAATTTACATAAGCAAATAAGATCTGTTGACATTCATCTCATTGAAAAATACCGGAGGCAATATTTGTAAAGTGACGACAAACACAACTGATGTACTATAGTTATCATACAGCTGAGGGGCTACGTATAAATGATACGTAAATACCAATAAAATCTCGCCGTCTTTGCCATTGTATTAGAGCTACTTCAATAAATATTTCGTATTTTATTTTTGTTGGCAATAAAAACCGGCTTACCTGGCCAACAAAAAAATAAAAATTACCTCGAAGACGCTGGTTATTCCAAGGTTGTAGAACACGGGGATGAAGATATGTGCGGCCCCAAGAGCAGTGATAATGAACGCGATCGAGATCCACCAATACATCGTGCTATACACGTAAACTTCCGCTGGCGTTCCAAGAATAGTAATAGCTGAGATAAAACTGGACAATAGTGACATTGCCACCGGAATTGGATGCATTGATCTTCCGGCGAGTAGGTAATCTTCTGTAGTGTTCTTATTCCTATCTTTAATGGCATAGAAAATTCCGATTGCAGCAGAAATGGCTAGGGTACAACCAAAAACAGCATAATCCGCCGCATGGAAAGTTTTCGATATTCCAGTTTGGTAGCTGTATGGCCCAGAAGACATTGTTATTTTTTTTTTTTCAAAAAATATCCTGTCTATAAAATTGAACACAAACTCCTCTTGTTCAAATTTATAATCCTCGCGAACGCAGTATGTTTTTCAAATGTGTACAGATGTGTCTCAGTTTACTTTTGCTGTTTGCATTAAATTGTAAAAATTAAACAAACGTGAACTTAAAACCTTCTCAAACTATGTCTTCACATCACGAAATGTAAACAGTTAACGTTGTTTTCATTGTAACGTGAATCACCTACGCAGTGTAATAAACTGCTTGACACGTTTTCCTTAATTTGTATTTTATAGTGTGGGGCATTGGCAAGGATGTAGTTCAGTTAACATTACAAATGAATTGTATCGGGAGACAGGTGATCTTGTTTGTAGATAAGCTTCCATGTCAAGATAAATACAAGTCAAATGTTTGAACGCCGCCAAATGGAGTGGGGGTTGCGATAATTAGTAATGTTGGATTTAATGTATGGTGATTAAACCAAACCTAATCTTTTTACACTCTAATTTTGTATAAGGCTGACCATTTGTTAATGTTTAATGCTAAAAAAGATGATTCTACGTCAAGTCTATAGGCATTGTTTCCTCTGTATGGAAATTGGCTGCTGTCACATTATTGAATTACAAATCATTGAAATAATAATTTTTTTTTATTTTCCTAAGTCTAGAATACTAACATATAAATTTGCTTCAATTTATATTATTCTTGTACGAAAGAAAAATTATTTCCAGGATATAAATTAATTTGTTCCCCACTATATAAAAAAAATAAAGTTAATTCCACTCCGGCGAGGTTTCGATCTCTGATCTCCCGCGTGCCAAGCGGGGATACATTCCACTGCGCTATCGAGGCATCGAGTTTCATAGCGTATAACTTCGTTATTCACCAATACAGACGTTTGTTTCGGAATGGCGGTACAACTTTATGTAAACAAACGAATTTAACTTCCCAGACACTTTAAATTCATAAGCTTGGTAGTTTCGTAAAGTATATTCAAATATCTGTTAGAAAAAAAATTCAAAGTCGGTTTAAAAGACTATCTTCAGCCGCTACCCGTCGGCAGAATCTCAGTCGTTCGTAGTCATTCGTTTAAAATTGGCTATTTCCGTACAATTTAGACTCGGCTATTTCCGTAAAATTTAGACTGGTTCGCGATCTCAAATCAAAAGACCGCTTGTTACAAAGACACACTGTGAAATCATTCTACAGTCTAAAAGTAGTTACGTCACCCCATGGAAATTTTACTTTCTGCATTCCAATATACGCACCGCCTCCTGGCGGCGCGTAATAATTCAGACAGACGAGAGGTTCTTGGTGACACTATATATATTCGGGGGGGGATTATTTGACCATGCAATGTATATCTAATCGTAGAAATCGTAAACTTTTAGTCTTCATAATGGGTATAAATCAGCAGGAAACTATTTCGTGAACTGTATTCGTAGATATGCTTCTTATAGATTGTAAAACATGATACAATTTTATATACTTGACGTATGCAGCTGCACACGTATACTTCAAACGGTATATAGATATACCCCGCAATCTAAATTTATCGTCACAAAGGATAAGTACACATATAAATGCTAATTTAGTATGTTAAATTTAAATACTTGTACTATAGAAGAAATTTTAACAAATACATGATGAAATATAAAACAATCCGTAGCACACAAAGCAGTGCAATTTGACCAGGATACGATACGATACGATATGATCGGATGGGATTGGACGAGAAGGGACGGGAATAGGAGAGGAGAGCGATGCGATACGATACGGAACGATACGATAATAAACATTTATTTTATGTTTTTCAGTGAATTATAGAGTTTTCTCAGTGAAATAAAAGTGATAATCCACAGTTTTGAAACAGTGGATTACCATTTTTATTTTTCACTGTTTTGCAATCTTTAACCCGGATTTACGTCAAAAAGTATACCGAGCGTAATTAATGCTGGAAACCATGCGACGATGACGTCGTTTAAATGACGTCATTTGCGCTATGTTTCTGGTGACGTTTCCCGCGATTTTCGATATTTTGTAGAAACAAACTCAATAAAAGTAGAGTTTTAACCATAAAATAAACAGAAAAATTGTTGGTATCGGTGGGATATCACGTTAATTTCACTCCATGAACTTCATCCAAAAGTTGTTATTTTCACTGTGGCATGGCGCCACCACGTGATAATATCACTTTTGGTGCTCACTCGGTGAAATTATAACATGATCTTACACCGAAACCAACAATTATCCTCTATATCTTAATTTAACACGTATTGAAATACCATATTTTAAGACATTGAAGGAGTGTATTGTGACAAAGCATTTATAATTTAATATAATACAATTCGGTTTCTTATGATTCTAATTGAGAATGGTCATACATGTATATAATACATATGTTACTATATATAGTAACACTTTTGTATAGAGAAAAACGTTCACTACAGATACTTTAGCTAACAGAATGATTGTTTTAGATGATAAAATGGTCAGAAAGTGCGTATGCAAAATAATAATTTAATAAAAAAAGACGTGAAAAAGAGCACTCATTTATTCTGTGAAATTTGGTTCAACTACTGATTAGGATTTGAAATGCTCACATCAAAGAGACTTAACTGCTCAAATCCAAGACGTTGGAATGTGATCACAAGATGAAGGTCAATGTCAATGTAGTTAAAAACTTGTGTTTCAGATTGCAAGTTTGTAAATGAACTTGCAATAATACAGCGCTCAAAATGTACTTTTAAAGAGCTAGAGTTTTGTCTGAAAAAACTAATGTCGGTTGTAATTCTAAAACTTCTGTAAAAGCAGCCGTACAACCCTTAGGCAGCACAGATGGTACACAAAAACTAAATGAGTATGCTAATTCATTAAAAGTAAATTCTCAAAATACTTCGGACAGAAATTTGCCTGTGCTGATGTTTATTTCAAACCGGAAGTGGTCAATGCGTACTAAAGGTGATTTCAGTTCGGATATTGAAACATTGTACATCTGCTAATGTTAAGCTAATTCGGAAGAGGTTAATAGATACCGAACGTGACTTCAGTTCGCTAAATGAAACTGTACTGACAAGAATGTGTTAGAATGTCATACTTTCGGTATCTGTTTCAGCAACCAACTGCTGTTACAGTTTGGGTTGGTGTACGCATAAAGGCTTGTATAAAGATCTTTAGAATAAGAACCATTACATTTTTTCGGCTTTAATGAAACTTGTATCTTGCACCCACGAATGCACAGATCTGCAGAATAGTGCACATACTTGTAGGAAAAACAGGTTGTAAGCATATTAAAAAAAATCTAAGCTTCTGAAAGCAAAATTAAAATCTGCCACAACAGTCTTAACGCAGCCTAATTCAAATTTGGATAATTTATCTGCATCTAATCATGAGATAAATTATCTTCCCATATTTTCTTTATATTCAAGTCAACTCACGAGTTCTTTAAAATATTTTCATTTATCTTATACGTTTTAGCTTGACTTTGTACAATCACTCGAATTTTAGTGTAGGGATATTATAAGAATATACTCGGTGATGCGATTCTGCTTTATTTGCAGTCTGCAAGAGTACAACAAATAACGTACGCCTTGAATGGGCTTTTTAAACGACTATTACAATAGCATACGACCGAAAGAGAAATGACACGGTAACATATAGATATTTCACAGATTTTCTTCAGATAAAGCGGTAATGCTTTTATAGATTTTTTCCTGAAAACGAAATTCAGTTGCGGAAAATTTGACGGTCGTTGTGGTATCCTAAACACTCGTTTATAAACAATAGGAGTAAATTAAAGTGATTCTTTGCAAGTTTCTGATGGGCCCTCCAATCTCAGAAATTATTTGAAACTTCTTTTGTACCTAGAAACAGTATGAAACATGTTTTTTGAGTTCTTAAAAAATAGTATGGTTAACAACCCAAAATTTAAAAAGTGCATCGTAAACACTAATAGACATGTTTTATAATTTGATACCTGTAATTATTTGAGTAGAGAAAGGACGCCAAGAGGCGACAAAGCAATGCAAAGAATAATTAAAACACTGATATATAAGCATTTTAATTCTATCTGATTAATGCAAAATACAAAAATACAAAGTACAAAAATATTTTTAAATCTAAAATAAAAATAAAGTAACTAAAACATTTTAGTAAAACACAGACTCTTAAGCATTCTGGAATGACTGTCTTGTATTACTCCACAAAGTATGATCCTGGATGAGAGAAATCTGTCAACACCTAGACATCTTAATATAGACTGATTAAACACTGTACCAAAGTAAAACAGATTGAGAGTTTCAACTGGTTTGGATTCTGCACAAGTAGACACAGCCAATAAATCATGGTTATGTATAGCACTAGTTGAACCGTGGTGATAGCACAAACACCCAGCAAAAGCTGGTTATAGCACTGGTTGAACCGTGGTGCTAGATTTGCAGGAAAACATTTATGAAGTAAAACCAATACGTTTTTGAGGTGATGTCATATGCCTGAGAGAAAAATCATGTATCAATAAGCAAAGTCCCCCGCCGAATGAATCAAATAACTGAAAAAGGAACAGCTTGAAAGTGTATTACTTTGGCCGCTTTAGAAAAAAAGAAGCATTTTTAAACTTTCACAAGTCTCCAAGGGTTGCATTCATAAAGAACTGAATTGGTGTAAGTCAAACTAAATCAGTACTATTAGGTTCAGGAAACAAACATTCTTAAGTTTCTGTATGTGATATATAAAAAAACTGTTACACCTCTTTAAGGGCCTCATTTCCCCCCAAAAAATCCATTTTCTAAATGTTCAGTTGTTAGCAACCACAAAGTTAATTACTTGTGCAAAACATAATCAAATCCTGGCAAGCCTTTTTAGAAAAAAGCATTTTTAAATATCTGGCCCAATCCTCAAGGGTCGGGTTTGGAGTGTGGAAAGGGGGTGGATATTAGAAAGAGTGATCATTATATTATTCGAGTCATAAGGTTAAATGTTGATAGCCGAGAGATAGAATTTTAAAGTTTCATATTGAATGAATTAATAAGAAAAAAAAACAATGAAAAGAACAGTAACTCTTGATATGTTAATTCCTTAAAGCACCGCGGCATTATGCTATTGTATACTTATTTAATTAAATTTCATGAAATTCTATCCATTGTTTCCTTAGGTATGGCTGCTGACGGACGCGCAACGCCAAAATAATCTCCCTGCGCCTTTGGCAGGGGATTAAAATGAATAGTTGGCAAGTCAGTATGTCCAACTATATTTTAACTATCAGTAAATCAAATATGAACTACAATTTTACACCGATCTGGTGATTTTCTTCAGAAGAAAAGTATCTTAATTGTTTTATACACTACGCTAACCACTTATTTTATACATGTACACTTATTTAGTCCTATTAAAACAATCATACTTGAAATAGTACTTTTAAAGCTCCGACAGAAAATTTACTGTGTTTCTACCATTTCCAACATTCAAACCACATAGACCACGTAAAATGATAAGATGACCATAATGGCCTTATATCGCTCACCAGTGCACTTACCTAGGGTTGTGACTTGTTGCTAAACGGTATCAGTAGTTGCTATGGAAGTCACTGGTTGTTAGGAAAAGTCACTGGTTGCTAAAGAAGTCAATATTTACTAAAAGTCACTGCTGACCATTTTACTATAAACCATCATACCTTACACATACACATAGCCACGAAAGCTTTGGTGGAACTATGGCGGTCAGTTTTATCAGTTTGACTGACAGATCGGATTCTAGGTCATGATAAAATTTTGAACAATCTTGAATGAGTTCCAAATTAAGTTTAAAATAAAGGACACCATGGAAATAAGAACTTTCTCTTTATTGTGTTATCCTTGGTACTTGGTACTGAAAAAAATCCATACATACACACAACGATGCCCTAGAGGTTTCAGATGAGATGTCATTTGAAGCAAATGTGAACGACGGACACTTCATGCACAGGTGAGCTAAAATGTTCTGGTTATTATGGGTTGTGCTTGAAACATATTCTAAAGTTTTGTATTGTATTTTGGTGCAACATAGCCAACATTCTCGTGCCCATTGATATTTTTGACTTCGCCGTTTGTAATGTCTGGTTGGATTTCCTCACTCAGAGAGAGGCTTGCAAGTCGTTCTTTTCTTTTCTCTATTTTGTCAAAATCCTCCTCTTGTACCTGAAGTAAGAGTTGTTGCAACATATAAGTACTATTTTACTCAGTTTATTTAATGTTTTCCAGTGCATTTTAGAGTTTTCTAAGTGAAAAAAAGTGATAAACCACAGTTTTTGCAATCTTTAACTCGGATTCTAGCATAAAATGTGCTGTTTTTGCCCATTTTGCCGGTGTTTTAACAGGAGAAAAAACGTGTGTTAACGGGGAGATTCACGCGCCGTTATAACCCGTTTTCATTTATGCGCAGTAGAGGGCCGTTGTAAACAATGGACCTGTCTCCCAAGTCTTACATCATGTACGGCGTCAACAGTGCCGGGCTTAAAAACCACTGGTGACGTCATAAATTTGACGTAAACAACACGGACGTTGTCCCGCACATTATTGAACGTCGTACGAGTAAAAGCGTTTCATTTTTATTTTAATGATTTTTTATGTTATTTATGCTAGAACGCACGTTTTTTCGTGTAATAACACCTGCAGAAACCCTCTGGATATGTTGGTGCCCTCGCCCTTACGGGCTCGGGCACCAACCATCCCTCGGGATTCTGCAGATGTTGTAACACGAAAAAACGTGCGTTAACCCTACAATTATGTCAAAAAGTGTACCGAGCGTAATTAATGCTGGTAACAATGCGACGATGACGTCGTTAAAATGTCGTCATTTGCGCTATGCTTTTTGATGACGTTTCAACAAACTCAGTAAAAGTAGAGTTTTAACCATAGATAAACAAAAATGTTGGTATCGGTGTAATATCACGTTTTTCTTGCATACCAGATGGAAATATCTGCAGTTTTTACCAGTGCTGGAAAATCTCTTCTTGCATACCAGATGGGGATATCTGCAGTTTTTACCAGTGCTGGAAAATCTCATCTTACACCCCCCCGTGTAAGACGACTTACGTGCTTACTTGTGACGTAACGTTATAAACAATGTGACGTCACGTTATAAAAAATGTGACGTCACTTTCCCATACATAACATCTAAAGAATGTTTGTTTTTATATCAAAATGCATCATTTCGGTAAGTTTGTTTTTAAATATCTATTTCAAAGTGCAAGACGGTATGCAAGAAAAAGTTTCTTCCATGAGATACTTGGTTCAGATGGAAATATCCGTCACTTCGGGAAACTGTTTCGCGGGAACTCGGCAGAGCCTCGTTCCCGCCAAAACAGTTACCCTCAGTGACGGATATTTCCATCTGAACCTCGTGCTCATATAAGAAACTAATAATCTTACACCCCCGTGTAAGACGACTCACGGCTTACTTGTGACGTAACGTTATAAACAATGTGACGTCACGTTATAAACAATGTGACGTCATTTTCCCATACATAACATCTAAAGAATGTTTGTTTTTATATCAAAATGCATCATTTCGGTAAGTTTGTTTTTAAATATCTATTTCAAAGTGCAAGACGGTATGCAAGAAAAAGTTTCTTCCATGAGATACTTGGTTCAGATGGAAATATCCGTCACTTCGGGTAACTGTTTCGCGGGAACTCGGCAGAGCCTCGTTCCCGCCAAAACAGTTACCCTCAGTGACGGATATTTCGATCTGAACCTCGTGCTCATATAAGAAACTAATAATTCCACTAGTGAACACCAAAAGTAGTTATTTTCACTCGTGGCTGCTGTTCATTTCTGGTTTAGCTGTCCGTGCGTATCAATGTGGTAAGTAAACCCATGATATGTCTGCCACCGTTATCAATTTGTTCTTGCTCTGTCCTAATGCACAAAACCGCCTAAAAGTGCCGACGGGAGGGAATGTAAGGTGCATGTATACTGTTAAACTCTAATGACTCTAACGCTGTTAATACTATGACCTTTGCAGTTATTCGAATGTGCAAAATAGATTTGGTTGATAAAACTACATGCAACTTAAACGATTCTAAAACTATTTTAACGTTTAATACAAGACGGACAACTCGTGTGGAAATGTGAAAAGAAAGAAACATGTAGTTACCTCTCCATGCCTGACTCCGAAGCGAAGTGGTTTGCGCCATTTCTCCGGAAGATATGGGAAGAACACGTCAAAAACGGGACAAATTAACTTTGGATTTAGCTTCTTGGTATCTGTGACACCTATAACAGATATAAAGGAGCACACTAGCAACTCAGTCTAAAGGTCAGCCCGGTTAGCTCAATCGGTAGAGCACGAGACATGTAATCTCGAGGTAGCGGGCTCGAGTCCCGGGGTTGACCAATTAAAATTACTAACAGTCTTTCCGATGAGACAAAAACCGAGGTCCCATGTATGGGTGCTATATACCTGGAATGTTAAAAGAACCAGAGGTGTCTCGGGAATTGGGACGCGTGCTGTATCTTGCACTATCTTCCGAAACCTAAAATAACTAACCTCCTCTGGGGGCGTTGGTCATATGGGAAACCGGTACCGACGATAGAAACCCTTATATACCATACTATCAGTCTAAAGGAAACAGCGAAAACTAACATCGATATATTATACATGATGAGACTGGCCTAGTAGATATGTGGCACAATGACTCACACGTGATAAGACTGGACTAGTAGATATGTGACACAATGGCTCACCCGTAATGAGACTGGACTTGTAGGTATGTGACACAATGGCTCACCCGTGATAAGACAGGACTAGTTGATATGTGGCACAATGACTCAACCGTGATGAGACTGGACTAGTAGATATGTGACACAATGACTCAACCGTGATGAGACTGGACTAGTTGATATGTGACACAATGACTCAACCGTGATGAGACTGGACTAGTAGATATGCGGCACAATGACTCACACGTGATGAGACTGGACTTGTAGGTATGTGACACAATGGCTCACCCGTGATGAGGCTGGACTAGTAGATATGTGACACAATGACTCAACCGTGATGAGACTGGACTTATAGATATGTGACACATTGGCTCAACCGTGATGAGACTGGACTAGTAGATATGTGGCACAATGACTTACCCGTGATGAGACTGGACTTATAGATATGTGACACATTGGCTCAACCGTGATGAGACTGGACTAGTAGATATGTGGCACAATGAGTCAACCGTGATGAGCCTGGACTAGTAGATATGTGACGCAATGACTTACCCGTGATGAGACTGGACTAGTAGATATGCGGCACAATGATTCACCCGTGATGAGACTGGACTAGTAGATATGTGACACATTGACTCAACCGTGATGAGACTGGACTAGTAGATATGTGGCACAATGACTCACCCGTGATGAGACTGGACTAGTAGATATGTGGCACAATGAATGGCTTACCCGTGATGAGACTGGACTAGTAGATATGTGGCACAATGACTCAACCGTGATGAGACTGGACTAGTAGATATGTGACACAATGACTTACCCGTGATGTGACTTAACTACTAACCGTGATGAGACTGGACTAGCAGATATGCGGCAATATGACTTACCCGTGATGAGCTAGGACTAGTCGATATGTGACGCAATGACTTACCCGTGATGAGCCAGGACTAGTTGATATTTGACACCATGACTTACCCGTGATGAGCTAGGACTAGTAGATATGTGACACAATGACTTACCCGTGATGAGCTAGGACTAGTAGATATGTGACACAATGACTTACCCGTGATGAGCCAGGACTAGTAGATATTTGACACAATGACTCAACCGTGATGAGACTGGTCTAGTAGATATGTGACACAATGACTCACCCTTGATGAGCAAGGACTAGTTGATATGTGGCACAATGACTCACACGTGATGAGACTGGACTAGTAGATATGTGACACAATGACTCACCCGTGATCAGACAGGACTAGTTGATATGTGGCACAATGGCTTACCCGTGATGAGACTTGACTAGTAGAGATGTGACACAATGACTCAACCCTGATGAGACTGGACTAGTTGATATGTGTCACAATGACTCAACCGTGATGAGACTGGACTAGTAGATATGTGGCACAATGGCTCACATCGTGATGAGACTGGACTTGTAGATATGTGGCACAATGGCTCACCCGTGATGAGACTGGACTAGTAGATATGTGGCACAATGACTTACCCGTGATGAGACTGGACTAGTAGATATGTGACACAATGACTCAACCGTGATGAGACTGGACTAGTAGATATGTGGCACATTGGCTCAATCGTGATGAGACTGGACTAGTAGATATGTGGCACAATGACTTACCCGTGATGAGACTGGACTAGTAGATATGTGACACAATGACTTACCCATGATGAGATTGGACTAGTAGATATGTGACACATTGACTTAACCCGTGATGAGACTGGACTAGTAGATATGTGGCACAATGACTCACCCGTGATGAGACTGGACTAGTAGATATGTGACACAATGTCTCAACCGTGATGAGATTGGACTAGTAGATATGTGACACAATGACTTACCCGTGATGAGACTGGACTAGTAGATATGTGACACAATGTCTCAACCGTGATGAGATTGGACTAGTAGATATGTGACACAATGACTTACCCGTGATGAGACTGGACTAGTAGATATGTGACACAATGATTCACCCGTGATGAGACTGGACTAGTAGATATGTGACACATTGACTCAACCGTGATGAGACTGGACTAGTAGATATGTGGCACAATGACTCACCCGTGATGAGACTGGACTAGTAGATATGTGGCACATTGGCTCAACCGTGATGAGACTGGACTAGTAGATATGTGGCACAATGACTCAACCGTGATGAGACTGGACTAGTAGATATGTGACACAATGACTTACCCGTGATGTGACTTAACTACTAAATATTTGACACAATGACTCAGCCGTGATGTGACTGGACTACTAGATATACGACACAATGACTCACCCCTGATGAGACTGGACTAGTCGATATGTGACACAATGACTCACCCGTGATGAGACTGGACTAGTAGATATGTGACACAATGACTTACCCGTGATGAGACTGGTCTAGTAGATATGTGACACAATGACTCACCTGTGATGAGACTGGTCTAGTAGATATGTGACACAATGACTTACCTGTGATTAGGCTGACAATCATACCAACAACAACAACAGTGACCACGCCTATACCAGAGTACCAAATATATGACACCGTGTAAAGACGATTTATTCCTCTGTAAAAACAAAACACACACACTTCATTTGAGATAATGTGGTAATAGCGCACCAGAAAACTTAACTTCATTGGGTTATGTAAGGATTAAATCTTTTTGTATTTATGATCAACTATTTTATACAGTTTAAATTTCTTGCTCTTAAATTTTGATTTTTTTATTCAGATGTGAAGTTGTATACTGTTTATCTGTGATACGCTCTAGTATTTATAGAGTAGCCTGTTAACGTCCTGATATATGTTTAAATTGCTTGAAAGAGAATAAAATTAGATATCTCAATTGAAATACTTGCCAAACCCTGACAGAGTACCAGTATACAGTAAGACTCGTCACTCAGAGACAACTTTTATGAAAACATAAACATTTCAAAGACCATTGGTGAAGAGTCTGAAGACATACGTAAAGAAGATAAAACTTTCTAAGAAAATGTCTTACTCATAGTCATCATTGATATCGTTCGGTTTGAGAGTGACGGCAACATCTATAGGCAGTGGTGGGGCTTTATCTGAAACATTCCAGTTACACCCAGTCGTGTGAACTGCAGGTTTTACCGTAACAGCGGTCTTTGTGATCGATGCACCAAGTGCAATCCATAACAATAAAGACACGCTTGTAGTAATCCCTATCGAACCACCCTGCAAAACGTATAAACACGAACACAATAATGACTTGTTACACATACACAAACAAGAGGGTCATAATGACCCAAATCGCTCACCTGACTACAACGATACTTTCCGATGTAAACGTTAAAGCTGTAGAAAGTTTTCATGATGACTTCGAACTCTTTAAATTAGGGTCAGTATTGAAAATACATTGCAAAATGAACCATACCAGTTAGTCGGACAAAAGCTATTCGTAGCTAATGTTATTTGTATTGCCCATACCGACAAGAAATAAAATTTGTATTTGTATTTTATTAGCGTTACGGTGAGAATCATCCTAATGCATCAGTGGTTTGCCAACCTTTTAGACAAACCCCATGAAATTATGTAATGAAATGCTCTGGACGTACAAGAATGGGTGAGAATGGGACAAGCCAAATAAAATTTGAGTCATAATTGAAAAGGTTCGAAACAACTAACGCAGAAAATCGTTTGTAAAACAGAACACATGGTCGAAATATCATAAGTGTAACTTTATAAACAAAAATGTAGGCCAAAAGCTCATAGTCAAGGCAATCTTTGACAGCTGTGAGCTAAAAGTGACAAATGACTTTTGAGGAAAAAATGTGTCTACTATATAATTATAAATCATTAAATAATCCCAACATTAGGAGAATAAGTGCCTTGCATAGAGCCATGCTTTTTGTAAAGAAAGGTCTTTCTATTGCTAAGTCTGGCAGCATTTTGGAGAAGCAAAGCAGAAATGTTAGAGCAATTTGAAACAGGACTTCAAAAATTAATTCCTGTGAAATTTGATTAAAATTGGCCCGATGGCTAAGTTGGAGATATTACTGTATTGTTCATTCTTTATCAGCTCTGGTAGCCATTTTGTACAGGAGTAAAATAATTTGAATAAAATCTAAGGAACATTCTTGGGATTGGCACATTACATAAGGAGATATCGTTTAAAGGTTATTTTCTGTTTTTATCTCTGGTCAACATTTTGTCCAGCAGAGTGAAACAGTTTAAGCATTTTCGGAATAAGACTTTCCTAGGAACAATCCTGTGAAGTTTCATTGAAATTCGCCTTTGATGTTGTTCCAAGGCTTTTCTAATTTTCTTTAGCCCTGGCTGCAATTTGGTGCAGCGGACCGGAACGTTTTTAACATTTTTGGTAGAGGACCGTGTAAGGATTATTTTTGTTACCATAAGTCTGGTTGGATTGGCATAGTTGTTTTAGAGGGCATGTCATTGTTGACGGCGATCGACGACGGATCACGGACATCAAGCGGTCACAATAAAACACGTCATGCTCATTGTACTAAAATTTGTATAACTAAGGAACTGCTTTATTTTAAATGATCTATTTATTTTGTTAAAACGTTTTTATCAACAGTTCACCAAGAAACATTTGTATGAACATGCGAGATTGTAACAATGTAAATGACATACGTGACATCTTTCATCTAATTATTTTTTGTCCTTAATCTATGTGTAGGAAGTTAGCAGTAGCAGTGAGCAGTAGCAGTGAGCAGTAGCTAAATTATAAAATGTGAAGTTGGCAGTAGCAGTAACACGGCAGTAACAGTAGCTTAGCAGTAGCAGTAGCTTGGCAGTAGCAGTAGCAAAATAATAAAACGTGAAGTTGGCAGTAGCAGTAGCTTAGCAGTAGCAGTAGCACAGCAGTAGCAGTAGCTTAGCAGTAGCAGTAGATTAGCAGTAGCAGTAGCAGTAGCTTAGCAGTAGCACAGCAGTAGCAGTAGCTCAGCAGTAGCAGTAGCACAGCAGTAGCAGTAGCTCAGCAGTAGCAGTAGATTAGCAGTAGCAGTATCTCAGCAGTAGCAGTAGCACAGCAGTAGCAGTAGCTGAGCAGTAGCAGTAGCACAGCAGTAGCAGTAGCAGTAGCTGAGCAGTAGCAGTAGATTAGCAGTAGCAGTAGCAGTAGAAGTAGCAGTAGCACAGCAGTAGCACAGCAGTAGCAGTAGCTTAGCAGTAGTAGTAGCTTTTAACTATATAAGCAATAATATGAAGTAAAACTCCCAAAATATGGCAGTTCTAGTGAAAACGTTGCAGTTTAGCATCAATTGGTTTAAAAAACTATAACATTTATTGTATAATAACAAACGGGATATAGTGTAAATCAGTCATTGTACATGTAAGTGTTATGTTTCATAAAGAAAGAAGAAAATGTTAACAGGTATAGAATGGTGTTTTCTAAAGTTTTCTAAGGTTTTGTTCATGTTCCTTTAATTCTGCAATCGATGACCGGCTGCTTCCGTAATGCTGGTCGAACACTTCCGAATGCTCCAGGTTATCGATAAGTTTCATGACCGTTCATAACTACGTAATTTAATATGATATTTCTTATATTTTCACTCTTCCCTATTTAACAGCGGAGATTTTCTGTGGTTGGTGTTATTAATCAGTTTCAGTTTTCAGTTTTTTATTCAGCAATTCGTCAAGTACAAAATTAAATTGTTCTAAGAATCAGGATAAATTTACAAGACTTTCCGTCCTTGATTTCAGAGCTTCATTTATATACTTGTTACATTTAGAATTGATTTTTTCAATGTAGATAGATAATTTACAATGATACAAAGATGTGCATACTGGGCCATGATGTACACATGTATTTCTTTCCCAATAATTGGTTTCTTATATTAGAGTAGAATGAACAGCACAATAAAAAGTGATATATTGATTCTATCCTATTAATAATATCATTTAGGAATTGGTGTTAATTTGTAAGACATAACATATGTATGTATTTTATTTCGATTCTACCGCGGACTTTTTCGTTGTTGTTGACTAAAAACCAATCGCCTTTGGATATGCTTTGATAATTTCTTTCATATCCGTTACAAATCACTGCGCAACCTCTCGTACCTTCATGGCAGCTAATACATTTTGACAATTGCCAAAATGTAGTATCGAGCCCATAGATGTAAAGGTACGATCTACGACATGATTTGTAGTATAAACATATATATTCCATGTTTCGATGGTTGCCTTTTGCAGTATCGGAATATCAGTGGAACATTTAGCATTAGTCACCGTCAGAGATTTCCTTTTGTCAAATTACTGTATAAATTAAATCTTATTCCGCCGACTTACCTCGGCACTGGAGCGGTCTACTTCAAAAGTACAAAAAAACATATGACCTCGAAATCGAACTGTATAATACATCAAGTAATTTTTAGAGCAATCAAGCAATTGCATCTTCATATTTCAAAATTTACAGTTTGTAATTTGATGATGGAACTCAAAAATATATTTTATTCGATATAAAGCTGAAAAGGTAATACATGTTTATCTGTGGGAAACAACCTCGAAATTAAGAGGCTTTTTTCTTCTATCAATGTGCATATATGCTTAACGAAACTTGTGACCATGAACACACAGAAGTATCAGTGAGGGCACTAGGCAATATTGGTCACTTTATAAATGATACTTAATTCAAATTTTAACGATTTTGAAAGTGAAACGTTTAACCCTTCATCTGATTCTTTACTTAAAAAATGTGAGTTGTGTGCGTTTACAATTTTATAAAAAAGACTATGCATGCATTTGTCAAGAGCGGCTATTATTCTATTCTTTACAAGCAAATAACTACAGTCCGCTGTCAAGTGACTATGTCACTGACTTGAAATCACTGTAAACTCTCAAATTGTACTGACACTGATTGAGGGTTATGGGTTCGAGCTCTCCTATCGACCATGTCTCTTTATGTGAGAAAGTTGTCAGTTTCGTACGGGGGATCGGAGTCTAATATTGGTTCTTCCCAGGAACGATGGTCAGGTAAACTGCCCGCCTGTAAACAACTGAAATACTGTTGAAAACGACCGTTAAACCTCGAACAAACAAACACAATGGGCCTGAACCAGTTCTTACATAATTTTGTCTTCGGGGTTATGTTGATAAAAGGCAGAACGTTATTTCTGAAAAATCAATTTTTGACTATCATTCGACATAATATTTCTTATAATAGATAAATTCGGATATACATGACTTGTACATGTGCATAGCGTGTGTGGGGGTCTTGTAAAACACAACAGACACTTTTTCAAAATGTACGAGGTTTGCCAAAATATGCGCATGAAAAGTTTGTAACTTGATAACAGAACGCAGTTCAGATTTGTTACTGATACAAATATCTTAGAAAACAGCAACTTTTCATTGACGATTACAAGGAATTTAATTGAACAACAAGTATTAGCATTTCCAACAAAAATAATGATGATTGCCGTCAGCCGAGTGTTCTACTTCAGTATGAATAGTAGAAAACTATTGACACCAAGATGAAGAGTGTGCTGTTGACACCAAGATGAATAGAATTTTATCAAGGTCCGTCCATGAGAGCATTTGTGTTAGCATATGTTCGTGGATGAGACCACGGCACATCTCTCATCATGCCTATATTACCGAAATGAGTTTTTTGGAGTCAAAAGTAGAAGAAATTTTACAGTCAATAGTTGCCTAAATTGTTTTAATTGGTTGCCGAAAGTGGGTCAACCGCGGCGAGATGAGATCTGTTTGTGCGGTTGACCCAAATAGTAATAGCAGTTCTGAGTTTTCTGCCCGGAAAGTACCGTTTGTAATGGGATATACCCAATGCCTTATACTAATGTCTGGTACATAGCAAATCAAGGTGCTAATATCGGCCTGTGTTTACGAAAAAGTATCCTGATCATAGTCTCTTTTTAAAGCTAAAATCTCTGGTTTCTGATAGACAAAATGTGATCATAAGTTTACTCAGTGTGAGTCCGTTACAGGCCTGAAAGATCAGTTTGTTCTGGAAATAAAGTTTTATAAGCACGGGACCAGAAACTCTCTTTTTTCATGATGGTAATGATTCAGAAACAAATCTTCAAACTTCACAGAATACACCATTCAAATCTCTGCAAATGATTGAACCATTTTACACAACCTTTACACTCTAAACTGTATCTTGTCGGAAGTCGGTCTAGAGTGATTATAAAAATGTAATGTTTACATGGGTGATTGATGTTTATTCTTGAATCTATATAACATCATCGATTCTTAAAACACGGTCAAATTTTCGAAAATGTTGAAAGTAACAGTTAATGATAACGACTCTGTGAGAAAGTTTGCAGTTCCATACGCAGGATAAAGGTCTCGTACTGGTCCTTACCAGGAACAATGCTGAGTTCAACTGTCCGCCTGTACATGACTGAAATAGTGTTGAAGAACGGAAGTTTAACTGAAACCTAACCTAAAGCATTAACATAATTATCGCGAAAGTCGTTTCTTATAGTGCCGAGTACTAGCATATTTCTTTCTGACGTACATGTCGTTTGTTCATTTTAACGATTCGGTACAAGACTTTCGATTTCAGTGTAATCATGTACGCACATTTACCTATCATGGTTGTTGTTTCGTTTTCTAAAAGCACTGGCAAACTTAGTTTACTTTCAAATCTTTAGCTGATATAGAACCATGATCAGTGTATTAATTACATTTGTACATCGCATTTAATACAATCCGTTTAGTGCAACAAGGTTGTAACTCATATTACAGTAAAAAGGAAAATATGACCGTGTTTGTACTAAAGAAAATAGGGTCATATAGACTGTGTATATCGTTTTCATACACAAATTATATATCTATTAAAGGTAAAACAATACATGTAGCACATGTTTCGGAAAACTGGGATTTTTGCAAGAGGTCATGATAGAATTTATATTCTATGCATTTAAGAAGCTGCTTCAAAACAAAAAACAAAACGCATTTACTTAGATATATTCTCGTAACAGAAGATTTTGGAACCGTCCTTTAATGAAAGCGGTATTTAACACCGCAAAACGACGTTTTGAAAGAAAATATAAAATTTATAAAGTATAGGGTTATGCGATGGTGAAGTGGTTATTGATTTGGATTACCAATAAAGAGATTCCCGGTTCAAATCCCGGCCTGCGCCATGGACATTTAGAAAAATGATCAGTGTTTGCCACCCATCTAGATATGAACTGGTTAGAAACCCGGAGGTAGTCTCGTGCAGATAAGTGCTACACCGTCCGGCACGTTAGAGAGCAAAGGGGTGTTTTCGTAAAGAGCTAAGCTGTGCACGTTATTACATTGTACCAGCAGATGTTACCTGTGTTAAGGCGACACATTCAAAGACAAAGATGTGTTTAAACATGTACGTCTTCCAGTTCTAACATCACTGAAATGTTTCTGCACTTTCTGCAGACACCGGAAAAAATTATTATTTTTAAGGCCTGTAATTTACAATTCGGTCCTGCATATACATACATATAACGGGAAGTATGGATTAAACTTGAAGTTATCCTTCCCAAGTCAACTTT
Organism: Saxidomus purpurata; assembly: GCA_022818135.1. Lineage (NCBI taxonomy): Eukaryota > Metazoa > Mollusca > Bivalvia > Venerida > Veneridae > Saxidomus > Saxidomus purpurata. The sequence goes on along the minus strand of JAFMSR010000002.1, from coordinate 19,004,860 downwards.
ACCTACGATGTACAGACTTTAGGAAAAACTTTCTTTTTTCACAGTATCTTATAAGTCATTTCTGTTGAAAAGTTTAAAGAATGGGTAATTGTTAAACACGGATTTACCAATATCATTGAAAAGTAACACGTAAAGAAAGAAGTCATACAGTGTCCACTTGACAGTCTCGTTCCCAGATAACACTAAATTAATTACATTATTACTTTCGCACCCATCACATTCAATCAAAATATTATTAAAAACCATATACATGTACATGTAGTTCATACAGTTTAACATGTCATATCATAGCATGTAATTCATAAAATAATCTTTTATTCCCGGGCTCCCCTGACATTCGAGAAATAGTCAAAGGTATGCCACTATAATGATTTACATTTTCAAAAACATATACTATCATTAAAATCAGACGGACATATCCATACTAAGTTGTTATTACTTTATTAGCACCGCGCATTCTGATGTTATAAACGCACATCATTTACGTTTATTTATAATGATGTCACAAATATCTTAGAAAACTGAAAATCTACTGCTACTGCTACTGCTGAGCAACTGCTACTGCTCAGCTACTGCTACTGCTCAGCTACTGCTACTGCTCAGCTACTGCTACTGCTACTGCTCAGCTACTGCCACTGCTGAGCTACTGCTACTGCTGTGTTACTGCTACTGCTGAGATACTGCTACTGCTACTGCTCAGCTACTGCTACTGCTACTGCTGTGCTACTGCTACTGCTGTGCTACTGCTACTGCTGAGCTACTGCTACTGCTACTGCTGAGCTACTGCTACTGCTACTGCTACTGCTACTGCTACTGCTATGCTACTGCTACTGCCAAGCTACTGCTACTGCTAAGCTACTGCTACTGCCAACTTCACGTTTTATAATTTTGCTACTGCTACTGCTAAGCTACTGCTACTGCTGAGCTACTGCTACTGCTGTGCTACTGCTACTGCCAACTTCACGTTTCCTACTGCTGAGCTACTGCTACTGCCTACTTCCTATACATCCTTAATCTGGGTAGCCTTTACGGAGAAAACGCCAAAAACAATTATAGTTAGTCTGAATTAATTTAGCCCGAGAAAGCTTTGTAAATTGATTAAAAGTTTTACCCATTTATTAGCCCAAGGAAAGAGCATCCCTAATGTAAACATTCCAAGCAACGGGCCTCCAAGTACTCCAAACAGCACATAGGCAAGCTGGAAATAAACAGCGCAAAGATTAATGCAATATAGACTGTAAGTCAATTTCTATGAATGGCAAAATGATATATATATACGAATACGAACCTTAAATGTTTTTGTGACTATATGCAAACTTAGTTGCAGTGACAAGTTATTCAGAATTGGTCCTTTGAAACAAAAAGAAAAGAAACTTCATTACGTTGCGATTTGTAATATTTCCTTTTTTCTATTTCATGTTTACCGTCTTGAAATGAGTTTTGTCAATCGGTAGGTTTCAAATGTATGGAAGCCTTGGAGGGCCACTTTTGAGTTTCGACTTACGGGTGTTTTTGACTTTTAAGTTATGACTTTCAACTTTTGACTTTTGACTTATGACTGCTACTTTCAGACACTTTAAGAGGAATGGTACTGCATAAAAAGCATAATGATCTGCTGTGACAATATAAACTGGGATTCGAACCTGTATTAAGGTTTTAAAATGATGTTTGTGCGTAGCACTGCAAACTTGTTTGCTGTAAATAAATGAACTAAGTTACTTTTGTCTTTGTCATTTATTTTAGTATCAATGAGCCGTTACGGCGCGTCGGGAGGCGACCTTGGGAGCCTCCGCAGTGAGCGGCGACGCAACTCTCGGCTCGGGAGGCCTTGTGGGTGTCCTCTTTCTTTAATAATAATAATAATAATAATAATAATAATAATCTCTTTATTTAAAGAAGCTAGCTCATTAAGCATAATGTACATAAAGCAACATATTTCTTATCTACCATGAGACCTTCTTTTAACAATGATAATATACAATGGAGAATTTTCTTTAAGCGGGGGTTGGGGGACTTGCCCCCCAGGCGTCAAGCCAACTATGAAGGAACTGTAAAAAAAAAATTGATTTTTTTTGTTGCTATGGTAACATTTTTTAAAAATTACTTTTTATGTTTTTATGTATCTATATGTTAATATCACAAGGTATACCGAAGGAAATTAAAGTGCTGTAATATGTATAAGTATATTGTTATATTGTTGGGTCCTCAGTAGCAGGTTCCTAGTATTACCTGAACCTGCCGCTGGAGGTCCTCAGTGAGGACCGTGTATAGGGTTAGGGTTAGGGTTAGGGTTAGGATTAGGGTTTCTTTTTTCATAAGTGATAAGTAATAAGTCAAAAGTGATAAGTAATAAGTCAAAAGTAATAACTAAAAGTCAAAAGTCAAAAGTAATAAGTCATAAATCATAAGTAATAAGTCAAAAGTCAAAACAAAAAGCGTGTTAAAACACGTTTTATTTTGTTACTATTGACACAAATGATGTATCTTATATATATATATATATAATTGATTTTATTAAAATCTTTTAAATAGAAATTGTATTTATTGAGTGTTGACGTGTTTATATTGTTTTAATAAAAACGCCAAAGAGGCAATACAGTAGTTCTAGTCATAAGTCAAAAGTACGGCGTACAAAAGTCATAAGTCAAAAGTAAAAAAACACCCGCAAGTCGAAACTCAAAAGTGGCCCTCCAAGGCTTCCATACAAATGTCATACTTTTTAAAGAAAATTGTATATAGAAATACCATTTAAAACTGCTCGCCCACAGTTTCTGGTGATGTTTTTAATTTCTCAAAAATGATTTATCAAAACATGTAAAAACATGAAAAGTAAAAATAAATGCAAGAATCAACAATTTGAGAAAATATGTTATAATGTTGGCTGACTTGGTTTGACGGCCCCGTTAAACTATATGTATATAAGCGTTTACAATACTATATACATTGGTAGCATAACATTTCAAAATTACAGAAATACTTTACATGAATTTATACTGGAATCTTGTCATTGAATGAGTCGTTCTAAAGAATTTCAATTTCAGACTATCAATTTCTGAGGACGAACAGGTTCAAAGTATTTCAGAAATCATAGTCTTAGGATCTGTTTAGGGTACTCTGAAACGATAGACAATGAATACAAAAACAAACCTGCAAAATCATGGTTCCAACCTGAGAGACGATAAATGCAAATGCTAAGGACAAACACCCGAAGAAAATCACTGCAATATAGGAACATAGGAACGTCCGCGATAAATCGAAGTTAACAGTAAATGAATTCAAGCAGCATCGTAGGTTTTGAAAAGTGTTCTGTTTTTTAAATAACCAAAACATTCTATGCATGCAACCTGTGTTATTTCGAAAGTAAATTCTAAATCATTAAAACAATGTATTTTGTGCTTCAAATGAATCTTTGTCTTAGTTTTGCATGTAAGTTTAGTGATGCTCAAATGAAGATGCACGTTGTACTCACCAAAACCTCTTGAAAGCCAAGTTGCACGTGTATTAGACATTTTCTTGCAGCACATTGGTTTCACGAAATCTTGCAATACTACAGCAGCAACGGCGTTTAATCCAGATGATATGGTGCTGTTATTGGAATGAAAATAGTTAATGACAGATTTATGATTCTCAAAACTACAACTGCAAGGTTTTTCTTCACGAATTACCATATTTTAATAAGTTAATATACCTTTAAATTAAATTGACCCACACAAGCCATGTTTCTCCCCTAAGTACTTACTTCTGTTATTCTTTAGACAAAGATTATTTGTTCAAATGCCAATGTTTACTATGAATTTGCGCTTAACGAAACATCTATCTTTTAATAACTGGTCTATTGTTTTTTTTTTCGACGTAGTCGTATACTTTTGATTTGAACTTCCGTTGGTATGGACGCGTTGCTAACCAACTTCGTTATAATGTGACCAACAGAATCTGCAAATTTTGGCTAGCGTTTCGGTACCGGAATAAGCAGTGTACGCCCGGGAGCCTTCTGAAACACAAAAGTGATATTTTTTATATTATAGTTATTTATAATAAATCATGTTGCAAAAAAGAAAAACAGAAGACGTTCTGTTAAGGTTTCTGGACAGTACGAAGATCAACTTTTGTATTCAACGAGGTGTTGTCCGGGGCCGGACATCTAGCGTCATTGATTATTGGCAACGTTTCGGTACCGGAATAAGCAGTGTACTGCCCGGGAGCCTTCTGAAACACAAAATGTGTTTATTACGTCACCTACGTCGACCATCTTTTTTTTTTAAAGATATTACTTGTTTATTATACATGCATTCCAAATTTTACATAAACTTAGTTTAATGCATTGTGTTGAAACATAACATATCCTTTATAGATTGTTGCATACAGTCGAATCTTTACGACATCAATGAATGTAAAAGTCGCACAAAATAAGTCCAATTAACAATTTTCAGTTTACTAAAAAAGCTCAGGGATAAGGTCACACTGTCCGTACCGTACGATTACTTAAAAACGAAAATAATATCAAACAGGGAATGCCACGTACCAAACACGCAGCCTCCCCAAAACGAGCCCCACAGCACCCAGAAGTTTCATGAACTTTTTGCCATTTAATATGCAGCGACGGGGGTCAACTCGGTTCACAGACTTTATCTATTTTTTAAAAACGTTATTAAAAATATAAAGAAGCTGTCTGGTAAAACTTCTAGTCTTGATAAAAAAGAACTGAATTGTGTATAATGTATTTTAGTGTATTGTAATACAGCGATAAATACCGAGGTCAACCTGTCTGTCCGTCAATCTGTCCGTCCGGTGCCATATCTAAGGAACCAATGGATATAATTTCATGAAACTTGAAATACAATAGGATTATGCCGCGGCGCACGCGCAACTTTCGTCAAGATTGGCTCAGTATATTTCCACAGTTATTGCTCTTAAATTATTATTTTCCTCTATATTCAATATGAAAAAATTAAAATTCTATTTCTCTGCAAACGGTTATTAAAATTTAATTGAAATTGGCTTAAATAATGTAATGACCACTCATTCTAATACCAACACCCTGCCCTTGGATTTTTTTTATAAATGAGGCCCTCAAGGGGTAGTAGCACGCTTAAAAAATATTCTATATAGAAACTTAAGATTTTTTTGTTTTCTGAAACTTACAGTCCTGCTTTAATTTAAGTTACAACAGCTGAGTTCTGTATGATTGTAAGATGAAGAATGAAGAATTTCTCCTGACTGTAACTTGAAGAGAAAAATTGACCATCGGAAATGAGGCCCCTGTAGGGTGGAGAAATTAAAAAAAATATATTAAACAGACAAACTTATATACTTTCAAGTTGTTCTTTTTCAGTTATTTGTTTCATTTGGCGGGGGATATAAACTCATTGAATTTGCTTGTTTCAGTTTCTTATACTTTTCATTTACTGAAGTTCACATCGCATAGACAGTGGCGTGGTGATAAGATGTTTTACTTGTATTGCAGGGTTTTACAGGTTCTAAACCTGGCCAGATGATCTTAATTGTTATTATATACAACTTAATATTCATAAATGGAGGGCTATTTTTGTTAAAGTTATGACATTACGTTAGCTACGTTTTCAGTTTTTCATGATTGCTTTTCCCCCTATATACCTACAAAAGATGAAAACCTTTAACATGCGAATCTTAAAACAAATTGTATGTCCAGATAACCCACAACTTCTTCAATATGAAAATATTTTATTTAATCAACAAAAAAGAAAAACATCACGCCTGATGAATAAAATTCGAACGGGGAACCCAAAGACATCAGCTTAAGGTTCTATCTACAGTGCTAATCGGTTCTTGAGTGTTGACAATTTCGGACATATTTTTGTTTATCAACACCGTTTCGTTTCGTGCACCTATGCTCACCGCTAGTTTGTCACATGGCTTCATGAGCTAATTAAATGTATATGCATTTTTGTGTAATCGTACAGGAGTTGCTATAACTACAGGCTAGATGCACTAGACTAGGTTTGACTAGATTTGTGCGGTCAGTAGTACTCTGCAAGCGTCATTCCGAGCACTTACCTAAGACTGCCGCTAAAGACTGTAGACAGTAACAAACCGGGTAGTCCGTGCATATCTCCTAATAAATCCATGGTCCATAATGGAACAAGCTGGTAAAAAGAACAAAAATTATTGTATTACTGCCGTAGTTATAAAATTTACACATATTGAAAAGAATACGGGATTGAAGTGAAAGTGGTATATCATGCTGTGAAGCTCAAATAAAGTGAACCAAGTCCCTCCTCTTTTATTTTTTCCGATATCGATAAAACTGATAGGGGCTGGCCAGATTTTAAATAGAATACATTCTTTGTGCTGGCTCTAACACCTACACCCGACAACATGATTTTCTGAAAATATATTCAAAGACCTATCGAATTAATTTATATATTTATAATATTAAAACATTTGAATAACGATGAAAAGTTATTTGCTGGCAGATTATTATGTACCAACAAAACAGGTAATGCTGTATCACAATTCCTGAAAAACGAAACAACCAGTTTTTATAGTTAACGTAACCAGTGTCCGACAGTGAAATTTCATAAACCGGTTTAAGCTCCCCAGTGGTGTTTTTGCCACTGACCGTTCCAAGGCGGTGCCCCACTGTGTTCCTTTAATTGTTCGTTTTGTCCTCGTGTGTTTGCTTTGTATGCTAGTGTGTGTTGGTAGTGTATGTGTGTGTGTGTGTACATGATTGTGTGTGTGTGTGTCGTGTGTGTGTGCGTGTGTGTGTGTGTGTGTGTGTGTGTGTGTTGGTGGTGTGCACTTCTGGGTGCTGTGGGGCTCGTTTTGGGGAGGCTGCGTTTTTGGTACGTGGCATTCCCTGTTTGATATTATTTTTGTTTTTTTGTACATATGAAATTATGTAGGTGATTTTGTTATAATGCATCAAATAAAGGACCAAAATGTTGTACACTGAACAATAATAAAACTGAAGAGCGAGTTTGGTTGCATGCGACTAACGTGCCAGCCAGCGCCAGCGTCGTTAGTGGATGGTTTCATCAATTTGCCGATCCCTTCCATATTTCGTATTTCTTCACTGGCATTTTTCAATGAGATCATGAGAATGCGCCAAAGGGACTTGTTCTAGAAAACGTGTACTTTCCGTTTAATGGTGACAGAATTCTTTCAGCACTATGAGTCTTACAGGAGGACAATGGTAACGTTACTCTTGATTATCCTGATCCCGGTGTAGGTTCTGTAGTTTTACATATGTGTTTAAGCATGTCAAAGGGTTGGTCGACTTTGTTGAACCTAGTGGCAAACTCACAATTTTCACAATCACCGTCATTGGTGACTTTGCTGCCCAGGTATGCAAACTCTTTGACGTCCTAAAGTTGCCTGCCTTGATCATGACTGGGTTGCTGTTGGTGGTGTGTTTTGTTACGACTTGTGTCTGTTTGGTGTTGATCTTCAGCCCTATATTGCTAGCTATTTCAACTGAGGTTCTCTGTCTTCTTTTGAATGTCTTGGTACCTGTTGGAGAATAGTCCTAAGCTTTCTGCATAATCCACATCTTCTAGGACTGGGTTCAGTACCAACTGTAGACCTTGTCGTACTTCTTATGATCCAGTCTTTTGTCAGGGGGGAAGAGCATTGGTGACATAATATCAAGTACATCCCTGCTTCACTCCAGTGTCCGCAAGGCTGTGTAAATGGACTGTTATGAATCTGTTGACACTCGAAATTCTCATATAGAGACTGGATGGCGACCAGTTTCTTTGGGATGTCGTATGACGTATGATTTTTCAAAGTGAGTCACAATGTAGACTGTCCAGTGCCTCCTCAATGTGCACAAAGTAGAGTGGGCCGTTCCATTCTTGCGCCTGATCAAGGATTTTTCGTAAAACAAAGGTTTATACATGATCTTCCCACTGTTGTTGTAATGCGCTGAAGTCGACTGAAACCCTTTTCTGTTGATGTCGATTTCTTCTTCTGTCTTATTGCTAAGCCAGTATAGTGGCACTGATCGTAATTTCTTGGGGGTGTGGTAGACGGTCGCCATGTCTTTCTTCTCAGCGGCAACACAAGTTCTACGTTCACAATCTACATATTGCGAATGGTATACTGGATCGGTCTTCAGTCTACGTTGAAATCTACTATTTTTGTGGCAGTCTCAGACATGGTCTTGTTAAAGTTGTCAATAGTGAGTGATGTTCCGGTTGAAAGTATACTGGATCGGTTCTTCAGTGCGACGTTGAAATCTAATTTGACTTCTGTGGCAGTCTCAGACATGGTCTTGTTGAAGTTGTCAATAGTGTGTGATGTTTCGCTTGGATATTATACTGGATCGGTTCTTCAGTGCTACGTAGACAACTGCATTGACTTTTGGGTTTTTCCTTGGTAAGATCGAAACGTTTGTTTCTGTTATTCCCGATCTTTGCTTTCCTCAGCTCCATGGTAAGCTTTCCCACTACTACGCTGTGGTCACTACCAACATGGGCATGTCTCATTACGCGCACGTCTTGGAGAGAGTGTCTCCACTTGCTGTAAACAGTTGATATAGTCTATCTAGCTTTTGGCTATTTCCATCTGGCAGAGTCAAAGTAAGTTTGTGAATGATCGTGTTTGCAAAGATGGTGCCACCTAATGCAAAACCATTCTCCTCGCATGCGTCTTTCGCGATTGTTAGTATTGACGCCTGTTCCGTGTCGACCCATCACTCTCTCCCTGTTGTATAATTGCTTTAAAATCGCGGCTGACGTCATGTCTGGGGATACCATCTAGAACCGCTTGGAGTGCGCTGCTGTAGAAATGGTCTTTGTTCTGTTTCTCAGCGTTGTCAATGGCTGTGTAGGCAACAGTGATTCGGAGCTTTGCAGAGTTAGAGTGTAGGCAACAATGATTGAGAGCTTTGCATACTTAAGAGTTTGGTTTGCGTGCTTTCTGTCGATGATGAGAGCAATTCCTTCGTGAAGGCTGTTATCCTGGCTTCCTAGCCATGTGATGACTCTGTTGTATTGACCCTGTCCACCTGACTTCTGTCATCCCCTCAAAAAGCTATGTCAATTTTATCTGTAAATGATTTGTTCTTCATATATGTACATTATATATAGGGTGCGTTTAATGTTAGTGCCATTTGATTTATCTGTTATTACGAAAAACAAAACGTAAAAGTAACATAGTTACTTGCAACGTAAAGCTTGTTTTAATAACCAACTGTAGCAAAATGCATATTTGGACTGCTTTCCTGACCACTTTAAACGTAAATATAATAAACAATTTGATGTATTACATCTATTTAAGTGGGAATAACAATTATAATTATAGGCATCGCATTGCAACGTAAAAAGCATGATATTAGTAACTCACGTATGTTTACTTCATATAAACCTTTTGTTGCTCTCAAATTGATAGCTGAATTGATCAGACTTTGTTTATTTCATTTTCATTTTATTCATGTAGTACATTAAAACCAAAATAATAAACAGGGAATGCCACGTACCAAAAACGCAGCCTCCCAAAACGGGGGGGGGGGGGGCCGCCCCCCCCCCCCCCCCCCCCCCCCCCCCCCCCCCCCCCCCCCCCCCCCCCCCCCCCCCCCCCCCGGGGGAAAAAAAAACCAAAAAAAAAAAAAAAAAAAAAAAAAAAAAAAAAAAAAAAAAAAAAAAAAAAAAAAAAAAAAAAAAAAAAAAAAAAAAAAAAAAAAAAAAAAAAAAAAAAAAAAAAAAAAAAAAAAAAAAAAAAAAAAAAAAAAAAAAAAAAAAACGAGGACAAAACGAACAATTAACGGAATTAAGCCTATAAATTGTAAAATGTTCTTATGTCCCAATGGTCAGCATTCACATGTTAAGCGGATGTTTAGTTTTAAGATAAATAGTTTCTGCAAAATGCCCCTTCATCTACTGATGGCTTTCCATTGATGCTTTAGATATCCTCTGCTTATAGACTTTATTTTTACGATTGATTATTTGAAATAGTGAACAAATTTTCGTGTTGTTATTGCATTTGCTAGTGCGGTGTTTGTTAAAACATCAAGGCTAAGCCACAGAAGCATAACTGACATTTTTTTTCTATATTGATACTATACGTGTTGCTCTACTGGTATAAAATACAGACTTTAACGAAACATTCCGGTTGTGAAAATCACATGTTGAACAAATTGCAAAACAACACCTAGATATTTTAAACCGATTATAAGTAAATACCATTTATTGTATGTAAACATACCTTAGTGTCGCTCATTGTGCTTCCGAACACCGCACACATAATGAATGAAAGAGGATGCATTACCTGGTCTGCTTTACTGATGATACCAAATGTGACCGGATCACACTCAGCGTAGAATGCATACATAACAACGCCGACCAAACAGCTTAGTGTAATAATAGACGCCATGCCAGGAAGATTCAGCCAAACTGCTCTGAAAATTGAATACGCCATTCGATACTTTTGATGATTGGTATTTTCTTAGAACGCTTCCTGGTCTCTGACTTCACGAAAAGAAAAACGTTTGGTCAATTTAACTATTCTCGATTGCGAATGAAGTGTTTACAATTTAATTTAAAGGCTCTCGAGACCCATTCCAGATGGAATAAACCTCGAAGAGAGAGAGGCAATGTGTTATTATTTGCGTCTTGCTTAAAGACACTACCGATATGGCTATTGTGGGGATCGAACTCGGGATTCTTAGATCCCAACAGGCGAACGCGCTACCACGGCACCACGATGGCTCCGTAAATTAGGTACGCTTACATGTTCGTTCGTGTCAGTGAAATGTAGCGGGTTTCAGGTACCAAGCATCCGGGCATTTCAATTCGTAAGTCGGGCTCAAGTCATTGTCACACAGTCTTTGTTCGTCAACTAGGAAGAATATGCTTCAAAATGTATCCGTTCTTCATAATAATTCACTAATTTATAGTTATCTTTACATAAATTATTAACGTATTTCTATGGTCGAGCATCTATAGGAGACATTGAATTAGTAAATAAGTGCAAGTTTGAAGGATTTCGTTATTTTACTTTGTAAGGAAACATGCACAAAAATTGGATATTTTTCATATAGGTATCCCAGAACTGAAATGACATTTTTTTAACAATAATTGCAACAAAAACACACTACTACAGGTTCTAAAAGCTTATACAGGGTGATCATTAATATATGATAGAATAACAAAATTCAATAAGATCTTTATCTTTAAAGATATTCAATTGGGCAATGTATATTATTTTAGCACATATACATAAATTTTGTCCTATGTGTAAAGTTATATGAAAACACATTTCCAATTTTTACAGCAGATGTTAAACATTGCCACCCTAATTCTCCAAAACCAACAATAAAAATATGACCCTACTGTCATGACTGTCCCGTGAGCACTAAACGCCACCAAAACGGTCGCCTATTCACTGCACAATGCCATCTCGTCGTGGAATTTAGTCTTTTCAGTACTTCAGTATATGAGATGTGTAAAGTTTTTGTAATTTTCTTCTTACTAAAGTTGGATTATCTCGAATTCATAGTAAAGTTTGATTATTTATGTCTAGAATCTAACTGCCATTTTGGAATTCCAAGGAAAGTTAGTATGACGTCATTGATGACGTCATCAACGTAACCATGACGTCGTTTGACAAAATTTTGAATTTTCAAGACAAAATTTATTCAATTTTCTTCAAATCAATACCAAAATGAGACCTCCAGTGCAAAATTTGACAAATTGACTGTGATTTCTTACCCTATCATATATTAATGATCACCCTGTATAACAGTAATTTGGTTGTTTACAGCCGTGGCCGTTTTCCTGTCGCATTTCGCTGTAGTATGTAATAGATACAGTACGAGTTTTGCTGTAAAAGTGTCTTCTTACAACCGTAAGAAGTATACTTTATACACAAGCGCAACTGAATTGTCCGAGGCGAAGCCGAGGACAATTTGGTTGCGCTTGTGTATAAACTATACTTCTTACGGTTGTAAGATGACACTTTTACAGCAAAACGAGTACATGTATCTGACTTATACGACGTTTGATTAGGAAACATGATTCTTGGAGCATTTCTTGCAGGATGTATTGAATTTGTGTGAAAAAAGAACTTTATTAAGTCATTTTTATACGTATAAATCAGTGCTGAACCTACAGATAATATAGTATCGGCCTAATCTGTTTTGTTTGTTTAAATGTATTTTTTGCACGGGGAATCCGCCCTTGTTTCAGCAGGACCAGAAATGAAGTGGTTGTGCTTACACCATCAAATAAACGATGTATTCGAAGGAAAAGGCTAATTCTTCCTTAGTATGTTTTAGTAAATTAAGAATATTTGGAAAGCAAGTGTGCGCTTGCAGGCATAGAAGATTACTTCACGGGTCACTCCTGAAAGGTAAATTATATACATTTAAGTAACACAATGCGCTATGCATGTACGTTTGCCTCCGTTATCGAGAGGATCGAGCCGCTAACTTGAAATCACTATGACCACTCAGATTAAGGGTCATGAGTTCGAGACCTGCTACCCACCATGTATCTTCATGCGAGAAGTTTAGCATTTTCATGCGGAGAATAGGAAACTGGTTCTTCCCCGGAAGGATCGTTGGGTAAACTCTGACTGTCCTATAATGTGCAAAGTCATTGTATTGCTATACAAACTTTGACGTTTACAAATGTATTTTTGAGAAAGTAAAATCATACGGATTTGAACGAAAACATATATTCAAAACATCAGAACTTGCCTTGATTGTCAACATAAATATTTCCGTCAACCTATGGAATGAACGTAATTGGTTGTATGTTACCACAACGCCACAAATGATATTTGCTTACTAAGTAATTAGTTTATTAAGGATAATGTGATAGTGATGTGATAGATATATGCGTACACAAAAGTTTACGACAATATGCGTGCAAGTAAAGATATAATCGTAACGGTTACGTTATCCAGTGAATTTTCACACAACATTGGATTTTTTTTATGTCTGTCAATGTGTGTGACGTTTTTAACTACTGTTCGTTTTACTCGTTTGTATTGATATCTGCATACAAACATTTTCTGGTACAAATATGTTTCTGGCGATAACTAGGTAACATCTTTGTATTACCACTTCAAAATAAGGCAAAAAAGTTAATTCCGTTGTCCCAGCCGACATTGTCAGATTATATCTTTTACCCTAATATCTATATAAGTGTTAATGACTTTCTACTTTTTTATACGGCCACTTTCAATACTGGTTCACGTGACGTTTCAGTCTTCTTAAAACATCTGACGTAACGAATCCGATGAGTTGTGCGCTAAAACTGGTCTTCAGCAGATATATTAGAAATGCATGTAGTCTAATAACGACTTTTTTCAAATGAAAAGAATAATCTTACAAATAAAAAAAATAACTAATATTACATTTTACATATATTTTAATTTTAAACTTACAGATTTCAGAGAAGCGACATAAGCATTTCTAGCACTATTGCTAATCGCTATCAATAAAAGCACGTGCAAAGCATGCGGTTATAACAAGATTATTTGTATATACAAACGTGTACAAAGTGTCCTACAAGCGTAAGAGGACACTTTTTGAATAGCTTTGCTGGGGGTATAGTCGTATCAACTATCATACACAGACGTTGTACACTACATAAAATCCGATACAACTTTAAATGGAATATTCTATTATAAATAACCGCTAAAAATAGGGGTGTACCACATACCTCAGTAGCCAGGTATCAATCGATAAATACAAACGTCAGTAAGTGTACTACCCGACCTTTATGAGTTGCATTAAAAAAAGTAATTAAATAAATATACATGGCTGTTTATCGTCCATAGTGAAGCCTTGATGTAATTCGTAAGTAACAACCGGAAATACTTCCGTGACTGTATAGAATACGATCCCACGATTAAAACGATATTATAATCCCATTCTTATGGTGTCAATGTAAAATGAACAAATTTAAATAGGTCTGTGCAGGCCCGAGACTTACATATACAGTTCCCTAGCCTCAATATTTCGACTGCAAGACCGACCGATTTTACAAACTGATATTACAGATGTCTGTCTTTACAAAGGGCGGCCGTCGTGTATAACAAAAAGCCCTGGCGCACAATTTGTTGGGCTAACAGTTCCCCGGAATGTGATCGAATGAGTAAAAAAGTTATTCTTCTGGGGTTTTTTTTTTGTATATCTACTCGTGTATACATTTTATAACATACATGCAATAATTCCGTGAACTTCTTGTGATTTCACCAACTTGCATGCAGCCAGTGAGTTGATATGCTTTAGAACTGTAATACTCATTTCTATCATAATAACGAATGACACCGAAAACATTGGCACGTGACAGTACATATAGCGGTCACACTGACGACATGTACATTCGTGTTAAAAGCATTCAGTTTTGAAGCACACATAGTTTGCCGTTTTCCCGTCGTTTTATTGTAATGAAATTCGTTAAATATATTTTCTTTATCATTCATTGTATGTTTTACACCAAATAGTAAAGTAAACATATATAGTTAAAGAGGGCTCGACACGTCCCGCTCTGATGCTTTTAAATTTAATTTATGTACGCTGTCATATGATTTTTTGTATTGCGAGCTATTAAATATCAGTGTTATTTCATTCACGAATTTCCATAATTTCATCATGTATAATACACGCTTATGTAAATAAAATAAACAAATTGTATAAAAGATAAAATTATCCGTCGGTCATGTCTTTCGTTTCATTTTCATGTCCAAATTTTTATTGATTTGCATTGTTGTCTGTTACTGAACACCCCAGCCCTTATAGGCTTTGAAAGTAAAAGCACAATACACATTCGAAAAGCTCCGTGTTCACTGTCGGGATTGCATTACATGTAGGCTGGAAATAGATACTGGGAATTTGATTTACTCATGAACAAGTAGATTTCGGCAGGCAGGTATGTTAAAGGCATTGGATTTGTCAGACGAAAACGACACTAGAGTGTTCGAATCACAGATGCTTGGGGTCTGGACCTCACCCCCTTAGGCCTGACCCTCGCCCCTGCTCACTGCAGTATCTTTTAATAAATCCTACAACTGCGTGTAAGCTAACCACTTACTGTTGCAATTCCTTATTCTACTTACCTACTGATCACATGTTTATAGTGTCAATGTATATAAATATACGTATCGTACAACATGGGACAAGAATATATTCCATACCACAAGCATCTGTGGTTCGAATAAATAACAGGTGCTGCTAAATCCGTAACGATCTAGTATTCAAATACTGATAATTTCAGAAATTTGACATTTTTTTTTCATTTTGGCAAAACGTGGTCAGGACGATGTGAATAGGCCTTTTTATGAAAAAAAATATAACAATAATCACCAATGATGTAGGATGGCATATGTTACTGCATTTATAACAGTAATTTAGCAGCAAATACTGTTCGTTATATCTTGAAGCAATAAATTGTATAAACATGTACAAATATTGTCATACACATGAAGACAATTCAATACGTAATCAAAAGTGTGTTAACTACTTCTAGCGTAAGGTTCCGGGAACATACATGTAATGCATTTATAATAGTTTATGCACTTGCGGTAGCGATTTTAAAAGATGATATCCTTGAATCATTCACAAAGTAATGGCCCCTGCAGGAATACTACCTTCTGATGCATATATTTTCTCCAATATAAACAACATCACCACGGATTGTAGCGACTTCAGACTTTTTCGGGTTTTTTTTTCGGACTGTCAATATTACAAATACACAGGTCACACGGTAGTATAATGTTGTGCTTCATTTTCATTTTTCGGAATTCAGAAACCTTCTTGTGACCTCGTAAGTAAGCTCGAGTCTACAGTTTCAAACTATGTTGAAGAAGATTGGTTTTACGGCAAAACCTATTAACAACTGTCAATTATAATTGAGTAACACAGGTATTTTATAGTGGTCTTGAATTGCGTGCTTCAAAAATGCTGTATCTCTGTTTCCTTCAAAGCTATTGACTAAATTGTCAAGCACTAGTAATTTTGAATCCACTGAATTTTTTACCTTGTACATACGATCTACCAAAGACGCAAAGAAAGGTTTTAATTTAGCCAAGGTTTGAAAGACCTTGATTTAGCGCATGTACTAACGACGGTAACGTACTAATGACACCCCTAATTTAAGCGGTAATTCTATAATGGATTCTTCCACTTGATGTATCGACAGATGTATCGGTTTTTTATCAGAAAGAAAGGTGTATAGACGTAGTGAAACTTATTTGAAATGCGACAGGAATATAGCCACGGCTGTATAATGTCAAAAGACAACGAGACTTCATTTAAGTGATAGTATCATTTTTCCACTGGTGTCCATTTTATTTTGGACAAGTTACCTTAAAGGAAAACGAAAGTAAAAAATAATTATTCCCAGGCTGTAGTCCGTGCAATTTTATATGGGTTTGCTTAATTACAATCAAAATTAATGCGATATTTTTTTGTAATTCTTAATTTAAACTGTAAATTTTTAGTCTGTCGCCCGGTCAGTGTAAGTCGCCATATTTGCTTTACTAAGTCACGTGACTCGCTGTGTGTGACGTCATAGTGCAATGTGCATTGATCAGTCTCGTCAGCCAGCAAAAGCTACCTTTTTTCTTTTAATTGCTGATAGTTAATAAACTAAGATAAATACTCCTTTCGTTATCTTTCATTAGCTTCTTTACCAATGTTGGCCTTTCCACAGTTTTCACGACAAATCCCATCTATATTTTCACCTGTTATGTACTTATAAACATAGAGATAAAACGCGAAGATTAATTTCATAAATTATTTCAATTTACGTCGAAAGTATTTGTGATGAATTTGCAAATAAAACACATATTTTATAATGGATGACGTAAGTTAACATAGTTTTCTCGATTATTGGTTAAAAACATAACTTCATTTTGCCGTGAACATTTGAAGCAAATCTATCCAAGACTGGTGCAGTTTAAAAAAAATCATAATTATTACAATCACGGTATTTTCCTAAATACGAGTCCAATATCTAGAAATTCAAAATTTTACTGTTACTTACAACCTGGACATGTTCATACTTCTCACGGAAATTGCTCTTTGAACTTGTGCCTGATTGGTCCCGAAAACGCTACACCAGAAAAACCCCCCTCCTATGACTACATTCCACACTGAATGACGTAAACGTGGATCCGGGTTAAACCTGGAAGAGTAGAATTGTAAGTATGTCAAAAGGATAAGATCTGGCTGATTTTTGCTTGCATTTTCGTATTGTTAACGTTTGTATGGTAAAATGTTATATTCAACAAGACCTTAAAGGTGCTCATTCAGTTCCTTGTGAAAAAATCAATTTCTAAAGGAAAATGCTGCAATCAACAAAGGAATTAACAATCTAGGTAGCAATTGAAAATGTTGGTGGGATTAGTATGAATATCTTACATGGCCTGCTGTGGTGGACTGGGTTGAAGCGAGGTTCCGATTTTCTTCCCCGCCCCCCCCCCCCCCTTTCCCGAGAGTCGGGACAACCCAGTCCTCTACAACAGGCCATGCACGATCCTCTTTCTTGCATACTTTACTTGATTTCATTGAATTTCTACGTGAAAACCGCTTAATAGGCCGTACTATGTTGAGCGGTTAAGTTGATTAAATATAATTCCCCGCAAGGAACCCCTTAGGGTAGGAAATTTGTTTGGTTCACACGTGAATTAACCACTGTTTATATATCTTGCGCTAAAAACATAGTGCTTGATCGCATCCAAAACTGTGCTATATGTACGTTGTGAAACAAAATTTTTTTAATTAAAATTAATCCTACGCAGATATTCTCCTGACGCACGTCCATGCGACTATACCATCGACATTGACTTAATTAACTGGGTTTGTTTATACCCTGATATCATTTATCAAGAGAAACTGTGACGACATTTACCGCCATTTTTTATTTTGAAAAACTTATGAATGCAGGTATGTTATTTGAAATGTGAATAGATTTAGTTGCTATACATTTCTGAAATTAAATGTTCTTGTTTGTGACACCATAAAAAGCACCATTTATTTGCGAAATCAACTCTCGCTTCAAAACTACATGGACATTCGTTACCAACAATTTTCGTAATTTGAACCGTTATTACGTACCATGAAAATTCGAACCATTCTTAAAAATGAAATTCCTGTTACATTAACTTGAAAAATATAAAACTGTGTGCTTTCTTATGAGCCCTTTGTTTACATTTACGAATAACATTACTATATTTCACATATAAACCGCTGTGAAACGTATCTCGGAAATAAAGTGTTCCGGGTACGAGTGTAATACACGAAAGTAGTTCGGATTCTGTCAAGTAAGCCCGAGATGTACTTTCCCTAGGGAAGTATAGGCTGATCTCTTCCCTCCGCGTGCTGGGATCCGCCCAATACTTTCCCCGGGGGGTATGCAAGAATATAATGACACCGGTACGCTATATGTTTATAATGAGATACATGTATTCGAATTTCAATATTATTTAGTAGCTTATATTTCAAATATACAGATAAACTTGTCAGGAATTTATGCTGGAATCTTTCGATTTGACTATTCATTCTACAATATGATATTTCCAGAAAGTTTGGAGAACTTAATTTTTTTCACCAAAATTTAAGGGCGAGCAGATTTAATACATTTTCTTCCTTCGGGTATCTTTTAAGACAGAGAAATTTATGATACGTGTTATAATATCATGACGTTTTAGTAACAATATGTTATGACTTTGTATAGACGTACCAATAACACATAAGTAATAAACCACAAGTTTTATTCATAACTGAGCATGCTATACGGAAAAGTATTGCTATATTTATCATTCCTGAAAAAAATGTATAAATCAAGAATAATTTTTGTACATGATTTTTTTTCAAGCTGGGATTACCGTTGTTTCCTATTTTATATTTTTTATTATATACTAGTATAGGAAACCGTTTGCATTTTCACAATCCGGTACTGATAACCCATCAATTTCTTTTATCGTTAAAGATTTATCATTTTACATATATATAGCCCTGGTTTTTGTTTTACAAATTATGCACTTGCACATACAACATTACATGTATATATAGCTATAGACTGTTAAAATGTTCCGCGTACATCGATATAAAACATATATGCTAGATTTTAAATCAAAAGGATAATTCTAGTATAAAATGTTAAACTATCGATATGACACGGACTAGTAAGATATATGAAGCCTTAATTCAACTATATGTAGATACAAGTCTCATACTTTATTATTGTGGTAAGGTTATTAAATGCTTTACAACACTTACTCAAAGATAACGATTCTTCCATTTTTGTCTGCAATATCCCACGCCTTGTCCAACCCTCCTAGCACCCTGCACCCTTCTATCAGAATGGTCAACATGCCAGCAAAAACTATCGTCATTTGTACTGTATCGGCCCATAAAACAGCTTTCATACCACCCTAAAATAATAAACATTAACTTCAGTCAATACCAGTTATCAGTCATATATATAATTGGAAGGTTTGCTTATTTATGTACTTATGCTTATCATACTTCTGACAAATTCCAACAATCGATAGAAAGATATCTTCATTTTAGAGCAGTGTCTATCTATGTGTTGCTACTGCCTCACAGTTGCCGTGAGTATTATGGATAGGGTGAACGCAAGGTCTTCATGTGAATAGAGTATAGTTCTTCCAGTTATAGAAAGATTAAGGAAAAAGATAATTTTAAAAAAAGTTAACATGAGTAAAAGAGTAAAAGGTTATAACAACTGCTGTATAATTAATAAATGAGATGGGCCACTGCCTGCTTGACTGATTCAAGATCAGGCAGGGCTACAATGTTCGGGGATTACCTATTTCATAGGACGATGGAAGTCCGAGTTGGTTTGGTAAAGAGGAAGAGAAGGCATTTGCCTAGTTAACCTGGTTGAGGCTTATAAATGGGTAGGGAACAAGACTGGTATTTCTTGTAGTACATAACCAGATTGGCAACTAAAAAACGCATTTTCTCTAAGGTGCTACATATAAAGCCAGTCTTTGGCAAAGCTTAATGCTATATGCTGGAGTTGGAAAAGATCAAGCAGGCTGAAATGGACAGTACATGTTATTAGAAAATCTTTCAATTCTGCATATAAAGATATAAACTAAATCAGAGATAAGAAACTAGTGCTTTTTACAAGACAAGGTAAAGAGTATTCTAAAGAATTTACGAGAGAACTCAGTAGAGGACATACACAAAAGTATACGAGAGAATATTTAGACGTCACAGAGAGAAGTAAACGGGACAATTTACCAGTAATATGCAGAACCCTAGTCCACAGTTTATAACAAAAATCAATGCTTTTGATTCAATGCAGAAAACTTTATACAAAAGAAATTACCAGTGCTGTGTAAAAAATACAGACAGTGCTTACTGCCAGCACAGATCCCCAAAGTGACAAACCAGTAACTGAAAAATAAAACTAATGTTCGTTATCAGTACATATTCATCTTTTGACGATGGCTATTAAACTTTGAATCAAAATAAGTACACGTTTAGCTTGTTTTTCGGCAAAAAAATATTATCTCCCGCTCATCCATCCAATGTCCTCTCTCCCCGCATGGAACTCATGTATAGGTTGCATATTGAAATGTTTGCAAAATTGCACATGTGGTTCAATAAAAAGGTAATAGGTCAAACGGTCAAAGTCAATATACACCGATCATTCATGAAGAGTTTGATTGAAACCCATTAAGTCGTATGAAAAAATCGCAGACATCGTAAACATTGACAAATCAATATCAATATTTACATTATAAATCAAAGAACTGAAACAAACTAATCATATGCAAAAGTAGATCTGGTAATCATCAAGGGCAATAACTCCGCTAAAATTCATTGAACCGGAATACAAAATGTATATTGATCATATGCAAATGTAGACATTGTGCTGATCACTCACGATTGGTTCGGTTGAACTACAAAGAGTGGTAAAGGAGTAATATCACAGACGTCGTAAAATTAGACAAACCTTGGACAGTTACTCCGCCTAAAATAATTGAATCGTCAAATGTCGACAATGTGTACAGCAAGGCTTGGGACTGATCAGTTATGCGAAGTTTGGTTGAAATCCGCAAAGCGGTGTAAGAGGATTTACACAGAAACATTTTGTGACATCTATCACTGGCCATCCAACCTGACAGGACTACATCAAAGTGTCTCCTCGTGTTAATGTTGACTAACTCAATAATAGTTAATATAAAGCCATAGTCCTGGGGAGGGTGGGAGAGGGGGGGCGGGGGTAATAACAAATGTTTGTGAATTTGATAATGGTGAGCATAATAGCTATAATCTTTATATGCTGGTACAAATAGTCTAGTTGACCTATATTAAGGAAATACATGTAAACCCGTATTGGCCCATTTTCAGGTTAAGATCCTGACTTTAGTATTCAGATGATTGCAAATACAAAGGTTGCAAACTTTCCAGACTACGGGTGAAAATGTCATGTAAAGTATTGTAGGATAAACAGTTAGCAGAAGTTGTCAGGTAAGTCATTGACATATATGTTGCTGACAGATGTACTAAAACTAACAGAAGACTTAGTGTGAACAATGTATTCCGTAAGAACTCCCACAAAGACACAAAGTTGTACTAAATATAAGAAAAATGCATGTTAACTTGCAGTTCAAAATAACAACATGTATGTAAATATTGAATCTAGCTGTTCAATCCTTTACAATAATTTCAGAATGCAATAAGTTTTGTAATTTTTGGGTTACTTACCTGCATTCAAAGCAAGAGATGGGGCGTAAAGCACTATAGCCATGTAAAACATCTGTAAATGTAAACATCAATAATATCAGGAAATAAAATTGTCCAACAAATCTATCTAAGAAAAGGCAGTGTTATTTCGGGCCTGGAGAAAGGTGCTTTCAAATAGATATCGTTTGCCTAATGTTACAAATGTAAAGGAACGCGAACAAAACACTTGTGAGGAAATTACCATGCACCATTATAGAGCTAACAAGAAAATATATTTTTAGTCAGTAGTTATAAATGCATTTCTATCATTTCAATGGCATGTCCCTGGAAATTTTGTCAAAAATATTTGTCTTTGGCACATTTTATGTTGCAACCAAGTTACAAGCCAATGGTCACTATTCGTTGAAGCTGAGCAGTTTTTTTGTTTTTATCATTTCATTGAAAAAGCACCTTAAAACCGTGACGGTCGATTTTCTGTGCATGGGCGATGCGAGGGGCAGTGCTACACCACAAAGTGATACTTATGCATTTTGATACAAAGAACCAAAATGCGGTCGAGTTTTGCTTGTACCCAAATGCGTTCAAAACGTGCATACGATTTGTCAAGGAACATAGAATGAAACGAAGTTTGGACTATTTACACTTATCCGGGTAATTAATGAAGAACTTATACTGTTTTTAATCTTTTTAGTCAAAACCCCCGTAGAGCCATTCATGTGCTTCGAATTTTACCTTTTTTTGGCCATGTGAATAAAAAATATTTATATACATGTATAGAAAGAAATTCTTTTCCAGAAGATGTATTTTGGGGACAAATATAACGTACAGAAGGAAAACAGCCTTTGTGTCGGATCGCAGAACCTTACGACAATCATTGACTGTTCTGGTAATTAAGTACGTAGTGATAATGTTCAAACACTTCTTAATCGAACCATGTGTGTGCATAATTATGTAGGTACATATGTAACGCATTTTGCATCTAAAACTATTGCCAACAAGAGCTGTCAGTAGGACAGCGATCTAGACTTTTCTAAGTGCTTGCCAATAAAACAAAACTTTGGCAGTAAAAGGCTAATCAAAGATTTGTATAAGCAGGGGCCACAAAAAGCAAGATATTAAGTCAAGAGTTTTCAAACATAATTGTTTGATATCCCTGAGTAATACAGCAATTTTTTGAATTAATACTTTAAGTGGTTAATGATATCTGTGCATGTCAGTGACAGTTGCACACACGACTTTAACAAGGAATTTCTAAGTGCAATCCAAAAAATCATTTTCACATAGTCATCTTCTCTTGCTTACAAAGAGATGCCATGATGGTACATAAGTATTCTAACTTTCAAAGTAATATCTAAAACGGTTAAGTCAACAAGTGAACAATTATGAAAAATTTAACTGAGATTCTAAGTCAAAAAGGGACATAATTCAAAAGAAATCCTTGATACAGTTACCTTCTCCTGTCTACATTTGGGGATCATAATGGTTAATGAGTATTCCAACTTTCAAAGTAATTTCTCAAAAGGTTCAGTCAAAAAGTGGACTGGTTCGAAAAATTTACACAGATTGTAAGTCGAAAAAGGGCCTTATTAAAAATATCCTTAGTTACCTTCTTCTGCCTACAGATAGGGGTAATGGTGCAAACAAATATATTCCAAATTTCACAGAAATATCTCATAGTGTTAAGTCAATAAGTGAATTTTACCCATATTTCATGTATTTTCAGTCAGAAAAGGGCCATAGTTCTGACAAAAACCTTCATAGAGGTATGTTCTCTTGTCTGTGGATGGAGATAATAATTGTATATATGTATGGTAAGTTTCAAAGCAATATCTGCAACAGTTTCGAAATAAAGTGGCGTGGTACGAAAAACTTAACCGAGTACAATGCACTGTCTAAGTCGATAAAAAGCCATAAGTCTGACAAAACCTTGACAGACTTATGTACTATTGTCTGTTGATGGAAGTTATGGTGGTTAAAACGCATTATAAGTTTCAAAGCAATACCTCTAATGGTTGTGAAATAAAGTGTGATGGTACGAACTTCTTAAACAAGGTGTGACACCAACGCAGACGCCGGGGCGATTACGATAGCTCCCCTTTTCTTCGAAAAGTCGGGCTACAAATGCACAAGTACCACCTCATGGTGTATCAGGGTAAACCATACAACGAGCAGAGTGTTTTATCAGAATGTTAAAACAACTTAAATGTAGCTAAAATACTTGATAAAATTTTTTTTCAAGAAGAGCATACATTTCGAAATGTATCGTTTGCGCACAAACTGCCAATGCAGAGATCTTCTATAATATATTGCTATCCACCCAAAACTAACAGGCTTATATAGGGAAAACTTCCAAAAAATCACAAGGCCCACAGGCATAGTTTATATATTTGGAATGTTATTAAGCATTGTGTAGTGGACCTCTACGATTTATGTTAAGATCATGACTCCTTGTATTATTGGCAATTGAAATACAGGTGCACCCAAGAAGAAATAAATTACCATCCATGTGAGGTAGATGATGCTGGCTATGATACGCGTTGGTCGTCCAAACCGCATCTCAGTGTACTGAAATATAAACATATTTCCAGGTTACGCGCACGAGTGCAAGCTGATACATATACATTGTATTAAAATAATTAGATCTATATTAAATAAAAACTTCTTCATAAGCTAATTTGATCAAGCAAATGAAAGTGTAGTACAACATACTGCAACAAAAAGGACCACAAAAAGGCCCTTCGGGGCAGGTTTACTGGGTCTTTAAGGTCTGAGCCTTTTGGTGCTCAGGGGTGTTTACGGCCGATCCTAGCATTGTTTCCATAATGCTGTTAAACATGAATTTGTTTTCTGAAAGGAAATGTTTTGAAAGGAGATGCCACCTTCCTAATTTCCAAACGATTTTACTTTTGTGTGCCAAATAAAGGATAAAGCAGCGACAAGTACAGTTCAGTTAACTGCAGCTTGCTACATGCTGCAGAGAAAGATGAAACTATCAAACTCCATTTTGAAACAGTCACTGCAGGAAGTCGCTACAGCGCTATTTTTAAGCATCAAAAGGGACGTTAAATTTCTAAATTATTCCTGGCACGTCGCTCCCATTACGCAATTTAATTGATTTCTTGGCATATTGGAGGTGAAGAGACTGATTCTAATTATTCAGTATCGGAGTACAAATAATGCAAGCAACATGCTTCTCACCATTCCGGGAGAGGTTATTATTTTCCAGTCTATTGAAAAGTGCCTGCACTCTTCGAGAAAAAGATGTCCCTCTTTAGCGTTAGGAGACAATACTCTTAGACAAAATGTGTTCTCTACAAAAATGTATAATGATATTTTGATGTCATCTATAATAGTATTAAACAAGTAGCTGATAGTGTATGTAACAAGATATTTCTTTTTCTCTGTATCTCTCTGAAATGAATCACGAAATGTATGCTTTATTTTTCTTCGGTTGATGCATTTAACGTAAAGAAATAAATTTAAAGTTGTACTTAAATCGTTTTTATCTGATGTTAACAAAATGTTTGTGTGAAACATTAGGCTGCATCGGGTGCACAAGTAGGTAATAGTTTGCAAATCTATTTACTTTGGTTGAATAAATTGAATTTAACCATCTATGAATAGGAGCGTATTGGCTGATATTTATCTGTTTATTAAATAATTAAAAAAAAACTTGAAGAAATAACCTTTAAAATAACTACATAACCGTGACTAACTCAGTAATCTTCGAAATAATACATGTTGTTTCTCTTTGAATATTATCCATGTATAACTAAACTTTGGTATTTCGTTCACTAAATGATAAGAAGTCTAGCTTAAAAAAAGTTCAAAGTGATTTTTACCAGAATACTATCATTTTAGTAAGGATGAAATGGAGTCCTATGTAACAAACTTGATGTTTGGTATGCTTGATTTTAGCTTCTGTGCCTCGTTTGTCACAAGTGCACTACAATCAAACTACGTATTTTAATAGTGGTCTGGATAACTAAAGGATTCATGAAGTGCAACCCACGCCCTACATCCCCATGGTTAAGGACGCTGACTTGCAATCACTGAACCTGTCATAGACCGAGGATTATTAAGTTGTGAGAAATCTGGCAGTTATATAAGAAAATGGGAGTCTAGTACAAGCCATTGCCAAGACGTTTGTTTGCTTTGTTTGTTTTTTTTTCTTTTGTGTGTGTTTGTTGGGGATGGATAAACGATCGTTGCAGTCCTATTACAGGCGGGCATTTTACCTATCCGTGAAGGACCAGTAATGGAACCCTTACAGAAAGTTAGCAACTTAAACTTATAAATCAATCAATTTCAATGCTCCCTTTATACAAGACATATGTATCTAAATGTTTTAAGAATAAACACGCGGAACGAACAAAAAGATGTGCTTCACGGCAAAAAATAAAGGCTACATCGTACTGTGATAGCTCATTTATTGTATCCCGCTGTAACACGATTCATTGAACAATGTTACTGTAACAAAATACTCGGTAACTTTAAAAACCACACTTCTTACCCTTGTCGTATAATGAGTTCATATACATGTAGACAATATATTACGGCACATACTATAGATGAGACGTGATTAACCCATTACCATTGCCGTTTCAACTGTGATATACTAATGAGCGTGAAGAACAGAAGCACTTCAATTAATGTATAGTGTGATCATGGCTGTAATATATCACAGGATAAAAAGTGTAACCTTGAATTTTCTGGTTGGGTACAAGTTTCTACAATAATCCATGCAACGTTCAAAACACACATAGCAGCACATAACAAATTGAAAGTTTAAGAACTAGAGAGGCACATATCTTCCTGGCAATTAAAAAGAGAGAGACACCTGTTGGGTAATACTACGAAAACCAGGGTTTAACTGGGCAATACTGGGCATTACTGGGTAATAAAAAGTTGACCTAAATAAATTGAAGCAATACTAATATTAGTAGTTTTACCACTTGCCAGCTAAATCTGTTTCGTGGATTCATGGATAATTTGTAAGGAGTTTAGAATTTAGAGTGGAACTAAATCCAAGGGCAGTTGGAAATTTAAAGCGGCATATAATCTATGAGAAGTTCAAGAATCAAGAGCGGCATGTGTCCCATGGACTGATCAAGATTTAGAACGGAACATATTCAATGAAGAGTTCAACATTTAGAGTGAACATAAAGCTAAGGGCAATTAAAACCTTAAAGCGACATATATCCTGTGGCCATTTCATGAATTAGAGTGGTTCATAACCAATGAATATTTAAAAGCTTAGAACGGAACATAACACACTAGCAGTTCGAAATTTTATACTTAACAGAACCAATTGGCTGCTCAAGAATGTGAGCCGCACAAACCCATCAGCTGTTTAAAACTTAACATAGTTCAAAACATATAATTCACTAACAGTTTACAAACTACAGTAAAGCGTATATAACATAGTGCAGTTCAAAACCTAACGCGGAACATAATCCAGGGACTGTTCAGAACAAAGAGCGGCACATAACCCATGAACAGTTCAAAACTGGAGCAGGGCAAAACACACGAGTCCTTAAAAAACTAAAGCGAAATGTTACTCATGTGCAATTCAAAACTTAGAGAAAGGAACATTTAGAGCGGCACATAACACTGAGGTAGTCAAAGAATTATAGCGGGACATTATACTAAAGTAGTCAGAAAAATTTGAGTGAAACATAACACTTTGGTAGTCCGAGAATTAGAGTGGCATATAACTTTATAGGTAGTTCAGAAATCAGAGCGACAGGAACATTGATGAAAATGAGAATATAATTAGATTAAGAGAAAGTAAGACCATGTATCTGAGTTTTTGTCGTATGTCAATGCAATAAAAAGATCAGGTAAATGGACCCGGATCTGAGCTTGTGTGATGACTGGTGAGTCACATTAACTTTGGGCAATTACAGGGTAATGTAAGGGAAGCTGTTTTTCACTCTTTATTCAGCTATCTCTTTCTTTAAAGACTTTTCTACTACCTACTTACAATGCAAGACAGATTATACGCAAATGTTTGAATAGGCGGAAATTTACCACAGTTATAAAAGTTAAAGGTAGTCAGTATGTTTTAATTAACAACATCAGTAGTAGTAATTAATAGAGTCGAATAATTAGACGCGTATAGTTGGCCTTCAACCGCTTGCTGAACATGTGGTGTAAAATTTACATAAGCAAATAAGATCTGTTGACATTCATCTCATTACCTGACCAAGCAAAAGAATAAAAATTACCTCGAAGACGCTGGTAATTCCAAGGTTGTAGAACACGGGGATGAAGATATGTGCGGCCCCAAGAGCAGTGATAATGAACGCGATCGAGATCCACCAATACATCGTGCTATACACGTAAACTTCCGCTGGCGTTCCAAGAATAGTAATAGCTGAAATAAAACTGGACAATAGTGACATTGCCACCGGAATTGGATGCATTGACCTTCCGGCAAGCAGGTACTCTTCTGTATTGTTCTTATTCCTGTCTTTAATGGCATAGAAAATTCCGATTGCAGCAGAAATGGCTAGGGTACAACCGAAAACAGCATAATCCGCCGCATGGAAAGTTTTCGATATTCCAGTTTGGTAGCTGTATGGCCCAGAAGACATTGTTATTCTTTTCTTCAAAAAAATATCCTGTATATAAAATTCAACACAAACTCCTCTTGTTCAAACTTATAATACTCGCAAACGCAGTATGACTTTTCAAATGTGTACAGCTGTACCTCAGTTTACTTTTGCTGTTTGCATTTTAAAACTGCAAAAGTTAAACAACCGTGAACTTAAAACCTTCTCAAACTACCTTATAAGGTGTTGGCTGTAAATAGTTAACGTTGTTTACATTTTAACGTGTGCTTGTCACCTAAAATCACCTACGCAGTGTAATAAACTGCTAGACAGGTTTTCCTTAATTTGTAGTCTATAGTTTGGGGCTTTGGTAAGGATGTTGTATAGTAAATATTACAAATGAATTGTATCGGGGGCCAGGTGATGGGATGGGATGGGATGGACGGGACGGGACGGTGCGCTTGTCATCTACGCATCGTAATAAACTGCTTGACAGGTTTTCCTTAATTTGAAGTCTATAGTTTGGGGCTTTGGCAAGGATGTGGTGCAATAAATAATATTACAAATGAATTGTATCGGGAGACAGGAGATCTTGTTTGTAGATAAGCTTCCATGTCAATATAATTATAATTCAGACGAGAGGAACGAAGAGCTTTGTTTTTGGTGACACTATATATATTCCGTGGGGGGGAGGGGGGAATTATTTGACCATGCAATGTATATTTAATCGTAGAAATTGTAAATTTTTATAGTTCTCATAATGAGATCAGCAGGAAACTATTTCATGAACTATATTCATAGATCTGCTTCATATATATTGTAAAACATGATAAAATTTTATATAAGACGTATGCAGCTGCACGTATACTGCAAACGATATATAGGTATACCCCGCAATCTAAATTTACCGCCACAAAGGACGAGTACATAATTATATAAATGCTTACTAGTACACCTTTCTAACTTAAACTGAAACGTTAACTTAATCCATACTTGAAATGAAAACCAGGGACTTTCTCAAATGTAATAAAAAGCTTTGAATCAAACTAGTACAATACCACAGGGGTTTGAGACTTAAATACATCAGCTGTAAGTATTTTTAGAGTTTGATCAAACAAACACATATCTGATTCACCTACGGAAGGAAATGCCAAGAATTCGGCCTATCGACTAATTCGTCTTTATCTTTCTTATAGAGTGCTATACCAGTATTCTGTATCTCAGAATTATTCTGTTAATCTTGCGAACTTTTCGTCCCTCTTACGTCACGTTTGACAGGGTGTCGATCGGGATGAATTTCCCCCCGCCGGGACACATGCATATGAAAATATAAGCTTCATTACCTTGAAATGTAGCGCATCATTAAGACAGCCCGGAAATCCCGACTCGCTTTACATACAATACCATCTTCATCTATATAAATTTGGTACGTATGACATGGAAACCCCTGTTACAAGAATGAAACTTATCATTGGCTCATTCATAGGATGAAATATATATTAATATATAATGAATTATATATATATATATATATATATATATATATATATATATATATATATATATATATATATATATATATTTATTAAATATATGTATATTTATTAAATACAGAAATTAAAAGATTACTGGTCCAGTACAAGTATACAGAATTCAGCAAGCACTTCTTTGTATCCCTGTGGTGTTGTGCACAATCAAACTTGTAAAGTCGTAATTTTAAATACTGTATAACGCTTTAAATATGCGGTACAAGTGGTTTATCTGTTTTGAATATGTCGTAAACTTGCCAAAATGGCAACAACCGCCAAAATGCAGTGCAAGACATATCGCGGACAGAAACTTAAAGGAATATTTGATGCTAAAATCGATTACAACTGTTCTGGCGTAAGGTTACCACAACAGCTGTAAAGCAATTTTACTATTCATTCCAAAAAGAGATAAATCTATTATTTCAGAAAAATACCATTCGTTTTAATAGAGATATCTCTTTCACGCTAAGAGATATCTTTGTAATACATAAAAATGTCTCCTGAACTTTAAGTGATATCTACAGTGATATCTATTTAACATGTAATGATGCAGCCGTTGTTTCCCTTTGAATTTCATACCGGTTATTTTTTAAGGTTACATATTGGCGTTGTACTGCAGCGATTTATTTATGCGTTGTTTTTATTTGACACAATCAGTGTAGCCAAAAAAACGCCCGCAAAACTGAACTGGAAATTGGTAGTTGTGTTGTTTGAGAAATCCCCCAATTTATTTCCGAAGTACGTATTACATTTACGGATTACGTTTAAGTTAGAAAGGTCTAGTATGCTAAATACTTTTATCATGCAACTACCACGACGACGACCCGATAACATCGGTTTGATATTTGTTGATAATGCGACGTCTCAAATAACAGGACAGTGTTATTATGACACTGTCCTGACATCACGTTTTCGGCCCCGCCCACTTTTAAGTTTTAAGCAATAAGATCTAAGATATTGTGAATTTCTATCACGCTACACTATAAATCATATTTTCAGATCATTATCTATCCATCTATAGCAATTTTGAAGCGAAATTCGAGAAAGAAAAAGTTGATTTTCATTTTTTTAATCCCCTTACTTTTTTCACAGTAATTTCTTATTATTTGTATGATATGAGCTGAAACGTTATAAACTGCCTTTTTAAAGTGTATAAATGCCTTTCTAGGTATATTTTAATGTTACGATTTTCAATGAAGCATAGCATTAACGATGCTGGATTTAAAACGCTGATTTAAACCGTTGATGACGTCATAAATACGTGAATCACGTGAAAATTGAAGTCAGCTGCATAATAAATAGAATACAAGGTTACTGTCTTTTGATAACAGTTGATATCGAACTTTGACGAATATCGACCGGAAAGCCTCGACAAGATCGGTTTTAGCCCGAGGGCCAATTTGAACCAAGTGTGCCAATATCGCCTTAAGGCACATCTGTCCCGTATAATAACCTTTTTATTTTATATGTTGAACATCGGTTTTGCTGAAAATGGGAAAAGATAAGACAAGTAGATACAAAACAAACATTCCTGCAATATTCTTTCTATTTCATGAAAATAAATACCATTCAATGAATAAATTATTCATACTATCCACAAAACATAAATAAATATGCATACCACCGAAAATCAAGGCAAATTTGATACTATATATAGTCACACATGCAATAACATCTGTTATCAAAAGACAGTAACCTTAGATATCTTAATTTAACAAGTATTGAAATACAATATTTTAAGATATTGAAGTAGTGCTTAATTAGGTTTTCAGTGTCTTATTTCAAATTCTTCTTAACTTTATTATAATTAAAGATCAGTAACTGTTGCTTAGTTTTATGTTGCAATATACTCCAGTCTTTCTAGTGCAAAGTTTGTGCAATATATTTAAGTAATTGTTTTCATATTTATTGTACATTGTGACAAAGTATTTTTAATTCAATGTAATACAATTAAGTATCTTCTAATTTTAATTGAGAATGGTCACATACATGTATTTAAGGTATAATTTAATTTTAGTCTTTGAGAAGGCATCTATATGTATGTGAATGAGACTATAATAAATAAAATATATTGAATCACTGAGTGGTAACATTTTCAAAGATTAACAAAGAAGCACACAATTTTAAGTGCTGTGTACATATGGTAAGTTAACAATATCGCCATTTGTAACACGTCAATGGCGGAAACCACAGTACGACAAAGCCAAGGTCGAAAACTTGAAAGTTGCCAAAGTCGC
The DNA here is from genome assembly GCA_022818135.1 of Saxidomus purpurata. Taxonomy (NCBI): domain Eukaryota; kingdom Metazoa; phylum Mollusca; class Bivalvia; order Venerida; family Veneridae; genus Saxidomus; species Saxidomus purpurata. The sequence goes on along the minus strand of JAFMSR010000002.1, from coordinate 18,972,879 downwards.
AAAAAAAAACAACAGCGAAGCAAAAGTCATAAGTCGAAACCCAGTGCGTTGTTGCGTCTTTTGACTTTACAAATGTTTGCGTTACAAATTGCGAAAAAGCAAAACCTGAGCTGAAGCATCGTGATACAGTATTCAAATTATATATAGTTGCAATATTCAATTTATCTCCCGTCTTGTAAAAAAAAACTTATTCGTATAAGCAGATGAGAATTGCACATTTTTTTTTTGGAAATTGACAAATCACAAGTTAACTTGAGTTCGGCTTTTAAGTCCGTCAATAAACATCAAACTGCTGATGTTAATTTCAAAGCGGAAAATGCATACTAAAGGTAATTTTAGTTCGGATAATGAAACATTTTACATGGGCTAATGTTTAATTAGGTCAATTCGGAAGAGGTTAATGCATACCGAACGTGACTTCAGTTTGGTTAATGAAACTGTACTGACAGGAATGTGTAAGAATGTCATACTTATGGTATCGGTTTCAGCAACCAACAACTGTTAAGGCTTGAGCTGATGTACGCTTAAAGACTTCTCTGAAGGTCTTTAGGATAAGAAACATTATTTTTATGACTTTGATGGAAATCGTATCTTGCGCCCATCGTGTGCACATATCTCCCGAATAGTGCACTTACTTTTAGGAAAAACAGGTTGTAAGTATATTTCCATAAATTCTAAGATTCTAAAAGCAAAATTAAAATCTGCTACAGCAGTCTAAACGCAGCCTAACAATTTAAATTTGGATAATATATCTGCATTTAATCAAAACAAAAATGATATAAATTATTTTACGAAATGTGGTCCGTAACAGTAGCGTATGTCTTAAATGTTGTCACGCTAGTCTGACAAACACAGTATTGATACTATTGAATGCAGTAGTGTATACTTCCGTGATACAACTATTTATATTCAAGTCAACTCACAAGTACTTTTAAATCATTTCACTTATCTAAATACATGTTTTTTCTTGACTTTGTACCAACCTCTGAAATTTGACAGTAATCATATAAAATTGTGTCATCCCTTATGATAAGCCATAATTTTTCACATCTGTTGTGAGTGTATAGCCAAATGGAGAATAAACATTGCTCAAATACGGATAATGTTAGGTCTAAGAGAACAATGACAACTATTTCAAAGTCAGATTACGCTTTGAACACAATTCGCTGTCGAAGAGACGTAACGATAGTCCAAGTTTTTGGTTCCCTTAGGTAAATGTTTGTCGGAAAAAGCACGAACAAAACAAAGCAAAGACCAAAACAGACAAACACGAAGCACGCTACTACATATAGCAATTTAACAGCAGTACACTGTGCTATACAGTGCTCGGATGTAGTACATTATTCCGATAATGGATAAAGGTTTAAAACTGTCGGTATGCAAATTTATGTAAAATATACGCAGAAAATTGAGCACTTTTGTAGCATGAAGATTATATGTCAGTAACTCATTGCATTTTTGCGAACATGCAATTTGATAGGGGATCTTAAAGCCAAATATAGAATAGAAATTACTCCGCTTCGAACTATTTCTTTCAGCGGAGTTGTCTGTATTTTTCTCTGGAACGGCTGTCTTTCGACAACCATCCCAAAGATGCGTACAATTCGTTGATGACAATGTTCTTTTCTGAGACATTTTGCACCTGAATTATTCACATCAATATTGGACAAATGCTGTTTCCAAACGTTCATGCCTACTTTAACCATTAACAGCTGTGTTTAAGAGTTGATCATAATTCAAACCCCACTGATAGCTGCATATTGGCAGCCTTCGCATTTAAGATGTTGTTCTGCTAGGCTGTCTGCACAGTGAATTAACTTTGATAATCTAAAACAAATCGTCATGTATTTTGTTCATCAGGCCTCACTGATAACTGTAAATTGGTTGCCTCAGATAGTAGATAGAATAGCACTGTAAACTTACTTTGATAATATAAAACAAATCGTCATGTATTATATTAATTCGCATTACTGAATCAGACCTCGCTGATAGCCCTCGGATGTAAGATGTTAAGGTTGTTTGCACAGTAAATCAATCGTTGTAATTTAAAAGATATAATACGTTTTGTAAAATTAGTTTGCATCAAACCATACATTTCAAACCTAAGCGGATTAAGTTTCCTTTCATGAAAATACAACCTGTCACAGCTTACGGAGCAATTCAAATCGAATGAACTGCATATTTAATGGACATATGACAGGTTTTAAAACTAGAAATGTGTCTGTTAAAATATAAATCACATGACTACATTGCTAGGCGGAACTATTCTTTCAGCATACAGTTATTTGATCTGCGTTAGCTGCATAGTGCACAGCATCTCGTGTGATCCGCAACTATATAGTCATTTCAAAAGATATTACCCCGGATATTCTGGTTTTCTTTTACATCTTAAATATATTTTGCACTATTGCTATATACATGTAGTATTAATGTTATAATCAACCATTGTGCGTTGGAATCTTTTAGCGTAGGAATAATTATCATATGAATACACACGGTCATGCGATGAGATGAGATCAGATCAGCTTTATTTGCAGTCGGCAAGACTACAACAAATAACATAAGCCCTGAAAGGCACACGATCGAAAGAGAAATAACACAGTAACATATAGGTATTTCTTATATACCTATTTTTTAACATTTCTGTTAAAATTATGCCGTGATAAAGAATGCCGGATTTGCTCGAGTTATGAGTGCGTCGCGGACATGCAAGAATTTTTATTGACCAACAGTAAACACACTTCGAAACAATTGTCGTGGGGGTACTAAATCAGATTTCTCCATGTACTTGACCAGTACTTACGGATTCGTCGGTGGCGATTTTTGCGGAAACTACATTGACAAATTCCAGGCCAACTTTGAATGAAATTGGATCGTGTTCACTTAAAACCTTGGTCGCTAAAAACTTTTATGAATGCGCTAGAAGCCACATTTTGTATCAAACTACATTAAACGTATCATGAAAATTTCTCAAAATGTTTGAATTGGTGATCTGTTTCAGAATATGGTGACGTTGGACCAAAATGAAAAGTCCAGGGTTTTCGAAATTTATTCCATCACCTCTTTGATGTTGATTCCATCCAACGTGAGTTTAAAGAGCAATTTACCAAAGTTGTAAGAACTCGTTTCGCAATCGCTGATAAATATATTAGCATAGAAAAGTAACCAGCTTTAATCAAAGGAAAACTTTGTTTCCACTCGTGTGGCCTCATTTTGTACGAAATTATCATAAAAGGTCGTCTAATTCTAAAACAGTCACTAGGTCACTTAGAACAGACATTGTAAGGGGACTAATAGACGCATTTATGCAGATGAAAACTAGTTGCAATGTATTCTTGGTCAAGATCGAACTTGGTCATATAGGCCAAGAATTTTGGCATTACGACTAACACCATTTAAAAAAGCAAAGTACTTGAAATACTTATGAAACGTGATTATTTTTATCTAACGAAAATTCAATCAGATGTGGGCGGTTTAAGCATTTTATTTCAGTCCGAAGATTAGAACTGGAGATCATCTTAATCCATCGTTTAATAGTTGTGCCATACGCAATAATATGTGTAAATAAGTTTCAAATAAATGCATCAACAATTTTTCACATATTTCACGTTTTGTTTGCATTTTTACTGTTTTCAGTCCTGTTTTATTCCCTCCATTAAAGTCAGCTATTTGACTTGATGATCTCCGCGCCAAGTAAAATATTGGCGCAATCCCAGACAATACTGATTTTTTAAGAAATATATAGCTCGGGGCGCTCCCACGAAATTGAAACAGTTCCCGGAGATGTGCTGGGCGGTATAATTCACAAAGGCGAAGCCACATTACCGGTTGGAAATGCTACAATTTCGACAAAGCACTCCAAACCATAGATCATTTCGATTTATGAATACTGTTGTAAACACTGAGGGCCTTTTTAAGTTATGTGGTATATTGTGTAATAAGGCACAAATAATCAGCGATTTAAACCGTGTCAGGTAAGATTAACTATATAAAGGAAAGTAACTGCTAGGAGAGTATGTTGAGCTCAAGACAGCATTGTTACTTCCACTGACAATATACTGAGAAGGAATTCTTGCGCATTTACCTTATTATAAATAGTGAAATTGCAATTTAAAGATATTGGTTAGATATAAGGTAGTATATGTCGCGGACTGATCACGAAAAGGTTGCAACTCTACATAATTTCTAAATAGAGTCATGAACGCTTGATAAGCTCCGAACGAGATCGCGTTAGTGCCACATCGAACTTATTGACAGCAAAACAGTTGACCACATATGTTGCTTTCTTTAAATACGAACTGCATTCAATCTGAAAGATTATTTTATAATTGAAGGGTTAGAAGTAGTTCGAATTTAAAAGTAGCAGAAAGGGGGGTAGAAAATAAGAGAGGATTTTCAAAATCCTCAGATAAATCAAAGCACTGAACGTACTGGTGGGACGGTTGTATTGGCATGTGTAGATTAAGTTTAGGCAAGCACTATTGAAATGTTCAACTCCATTACGTGAAAATGATCACTCAAAAGTCCAAGACTTGAAATTGATCACTCATGTATTCTGTGAAATTCTGTTCAACTACTAAGTAGGATTTGAAATACTCAATACGGGTTTTTCACAGACTTATCGTTCTTGCGTACTCTTCAGCGTTAAAGAGCACAAACGGTTATCGATCGGCGAATGAGGTTTCGGCCCGATAACGGAAGCGTATTACTGTTTTGATGTATCATGAATGAATAATCCTATGATTAGCGTGTATTTTGCTAAATAATTAACTTATTTCTACTATAAATTATATCCTTACTTAAATAAGTATATTTATGTAGCTTTAATTGTAGAAAATGATGAAATTATTATATGGAGGAAAGAAAAGAATCGCCGGCGAAGGCTTCATTTACAATTTTATGAATGTGCGTAAATGATTAAAGAAATTAATAAAACTGTACATTCAGCATTTCAAAAAAATATTAGTAATGTATTTCTTAATAAGTTAAGTAAATTCGTACTTGTATTAGAATTAAAAAATAAAGCAAAATACGTGGTAAGGGAGTTTTCTTTCTTCAAACAGAAACACTTCTACAGCGGATTTTGTGTATCAACTATTAATATACATTTGTACATGTATATACGGTTAACTGTAAATATTTTTTAATTACTTTATTATCTAAACAAAAGAATAAAGAAGTTATGAAATAAATGTCAATAAAACGTTTTGAAAAATGTCAAAGCGAACTTGGAAACGGAAGCAAATTATGATAAATAGTCATACGGCAGAAAAAGTGCCAAGCGGTATATCAGCAGGCAATCGATAAATATTGGGGATTAGGAGTTAACGGAAACAACTACGGTTCGGTAGAATCCGTGAATAACGGACAGTATCGATTGTACTTGAATATTGCCTAAGGGAGATATTGAACTTGACGAGTTACTTTTGTGCGTAAAGGGGAAAGTCTTCTGTTTTAATTTTTACCATTTCTACCAGAAGATATAAGGCATTCAACATTTTCATTCACATTACTCGCAAATAATAATAATAATTATAATGAATCGTGCATTTTGACTAATACTTGGGTTGAATTTAGTGTACATTTAGCTGATCTCTTTACACGTGCGTAATGTTTGCTCGTGAAAATTGTTGAAATTTGTAGACCTGTTATTTTCAAGTACAGAGGCAAGTCTGTTACAAAATCATGCTTTAAAAATGTAAATAGGTGACGTTAAATAGTGCGTCAACTTTTTTATATTTCCCAATCAGTTATTCCTGATCTGATAAAGACTGGCATTTGATTTCTGTAGGTTTGCTAATTTGAGAAATAGCACAGTTTCCTTTTCAGAATATTAAATAGATTTTGCATACTCTCGTAAACCGTAAAACGCTTGACGTTGAATGTCATTAAAAGTAAGTGATTTTTAATTTTCAAATTATATGGTCAAATATATTTTTCCTACAAAATTACAGCTGGTTTGTAACACTGTCAACATTGCTTAAAATTATAATGAACATTTTAGAAGAAATAAGGATTTATTGTGGAAAAAACTTCTCCATTTCTGCAGTAAAATAACATCTGTTAAATTTTTACAGATGTTGTCATTTAATACTCTGCACACAGATTAAACCTTGCGTGTTTTTTCTTCTCTTTTTGTTAATGTAATAAACAGTTTATTTCTTCGGGAAGAAATGAAAGACAAAAGAGTGTAGACAACCTGCTTTTTACCTGTGTTTTATGAAAACCAGCTTTGATCTGGAAGAAATTCTATGTGGACACCTATAAAATGACACTTATTTCAGTGGAGCGAATACTTTTTTTACTCGAGACAAAGAAAAATGTAAAACAAAATAAAATATCCCGTGCAAGTGCTTCGAAATAGAAATACATATATATTGAATCTGTCATGTGTTGCAAATTAACATCAAAAGCTGAATAATATTATTGATAATTATACTGAAAATTTCATATATCTTCGCTATAAAGACAAAATCATCTATATCTGGTTTCAATGAAAAGTTTTGCCTTTTTATGAACAAAAAAAATTGAAGATTCTAACCTAGTTTGTATTTCAGTGTAAAACAAACCCAATATACAACTTTTTAAAGAGCGTGATAAATGTTACGTAATGTTCGGCCATAAATCTTAACGATGACCTGGAGCAGTTAGATCAATCATTCGGAAGTATTCGGCCAGCATTACGGAAGCAACCGAACTCCGATCGTAAAAATGAAATTACATACTTGTTAAACAAAACCTTTTAAAAATACCATTTTCTTCTTTCTTTATTTTTATATAAAATATATCGATAAAGTGTTAAATGATTGTTTTATTAGATCCCGTTTGTGATTCTAAAATAAGCGTTATAGTTTTTGAACAAATTGAGGATAAACTGCAAAATGTTCACTTAAAATTCTCACATTTTAGGCGTTTTACTATATATTATATAGTAAAACGACGGGTAGAGTTTTCAACTTAAAAACAGACCAAACAAATAAAGTCTCAGAAAAATAAAAAAATATTCATTATAAAGGGGAAACGTTATATTTTATTATCCCGTTTGTGATTTTGAAATAACTTTATTAGTTAAAATGTTATTGCTAGTTAATGACAGCGCTCCTACATAAACCTATAGTAAATTGGTGGCGTGTATTGGCCCCGGCTGTGACACTTTTTCTGCCATATGGTAATGGCAAGTACAGCGTGAGAGTTTTTTCCGTAACTCAACTTCTTCGGACACGGACCTATACTAACTTACTACAGCTTAATAACACACCAATCATGACTTTAAAATAATCTACTAACGATTATTTTACGATGTCAGCAACATATTCTAAAGAAAGCAAATCAATATAAATAGTAAGAAATAGTTAAAAAACGGACCCATGTACATCGGCGCGTGTATCAGTTTGAAAACAGGTGAAAAAAGTTTTAATAATAAAAATTGGAAAGTGTTGCCATAATACTAAGAGGTAAATGAAGAGAGAAAATGCTTTAAAAATGTTAACATACTTCTATAACTTGAAGCATATAAACGGGTGTACGGGCAGTTTTTATTCATTTATTCTTCTACTTTTCCGGGTAAAAGTATATATTAATCATTAAGAATATCATTTCAAAACGCTGCTGTTGCTTGTACACAAAATGATTTCTTTTTAAGAAACACGAAAATAATTCCCATAGCTTTAAAAGTGTTACGCCTTTATATTAAAACTATTAATCGTTGCAGAGATTATTAAATTTTTTAAAATCATATCCCCATTTATAGAAAAAAGGGAGACATTAAAAAGGTTTAAGTAAAATATATTTAAAACTGTTACCGTACCATTTTATGAAAGAAAATAACCGTCGAGTAGATGTGTCTGTCGTGTACTTTTTCATTGATCATTCTAAATAATAACGTTTAATATATTTGAATGATTAAAAGAATAATATATTATTAAACATCAGTAAATGGCTTTAAACAATCTCGATAAAGTGTTTTATAAAACAAATATAAATGATAGATCAATATATCAGTATATATCGCTTATGCAGTGGCATGAAACTGCCCCCTCAGTTGCTAATACGGTCGATATTCATTGATGTCGCGCATGCGCAGAGGTCTGTGAAAAACCCGTATTAAAAGAGACCTAACTACTCAAATCCAAGACGTTGAAATATGAAATAGAGATGGAGTTCAATGTAAAGGAAATCACAACCGATTTACAATTCTCTCAAACTTGTGTTTCAGATTGCAAATTTGTAAATGAACTTGCAATAATACAGCGCTCAAAATGAAGTACTAAAGAGCTATAGTTTTGTTTGAAGAAACTATTGTCAGTCGTAATTTTAAAACTCCAGTGAAATCAGCCATGCAACCAATGGGAACAGTCGGTACACAAACACTAAAAGAGTATGTTTACTCATAAGCACTCAATTTTTTAATTACTTCGGATACTCATTATGTTGAAAGCTCGTCAAACCACTGTTTGATGAATACAACCGCAACAACAGAATGGTAACTTCCGTGATACAACTCAACTCGTGAGTACTTTTAAATTGTTTCACTTTTTTCTTGACTTTGTACAATCACTAAAATTTGACAATAATCATTAAAAGCTGCTCGCTCTCAGTTACCGTTGATTTTTTTTTAATTGACATTATTATACATAAATATAAAACTAAAGGCTAGAATAAAAATATAAGTTAAAATCTAGGTAGGAACTTGCAGAAATCGATTGAAAATGTCGGTAACACAGCACCGCTACTCTATATGTTTGTACTGAAATTTCAAAAGCGTTTGCAACGCTTTTGAATTTTGTTGCGTATTTTATGAATTTGAGAGATATACGTGACTGGAGTTCATACTGGAGCCTTTATATGACTACATGTTCTGAAATACGTTATTTACATACAGTTTGTAGAACTTTATTTTTTACCAAAATCTGAGAGCGAGCAGCTTTAAATTCATCCTTTGTGATAAGCCATATTTTTTCATGTCTGCTGCGAATGTAAATGCCAAATGGAGAATAACCATTTCAACGAAATACGGATAGCTTTAGGTCTAAATGAACAGTGACAACTAACTTAAATTCAGATTACGGTTGGAACGCAATACATTTTCGAAGGGAACTACACAATATAATGTAAAACTGTTGACTGATTAGTTAACTTAAATCTCAGTACAGTTATATAAAAAAAAAGTTTTGGCTAAGCATTTGAACCTAGTAACCTCTGAGGAATTTCATTCACAAAATGTTTCAGCAAAAACTTGAGAAGCTTTTAAAATGTTTGAGCAAACTGTTCTTACAAGACCTTTAGCTGCGTAACCTGAATTCTACACATGGCATCAACTTTATCAATAGTATATAGATATCTCACAGCTTTGAGTGTAACAGTCATTCTTTGGCTGAAAGTCACTGGAAATTGCAGACAGGTAAATCTCTCCTTTTTTGGACTCAGAAAAAAACGCATTGTGCTAAGTATAGGCATGGTAGGAGACATGCCGTGGTCTCATCCAAGAAAACAAGCTAAAATAAATGCTCTCATGGACGAACCTTTATAAAATCTGCTTTAAATCAAATCAAATCAGAGTAGGAAAACACTGTTACCCGAGGTAAAATATTTTCCTTAATTTCAGATGTTTTTGCAAGGCTGTAGCAGCCGACAGAAACAATATTGTTATCTGTGATTCTAGAGCCATCGAAGAACCATTCGCAACTTTATCCATGTTGGGTGTAGAAGACTGCATGTTTGTTCTAGTAAATGTGACCAAACAGTACAGAAGTGTGAACACCTCGGACCAAATGTATCGACACTTCGGACCATCTTTGTAGTAATTTTAAATCATAGAAATAAAACGAAATTATTATTACATTAATATATTTGTTTATTTAAAACGTTATATTTATGAAGGTTTATAATTCCTAGAACTTTTCGCTGGCGGTATAATATGTGTCGGTGTTTTGATAGCAGGTGTTACTGGTGCAAATTGCGACCGTAATTTGCAAACATTTTGAATTGATTTGAATTTGATTTGAAACAAATTTTGTAAAGGTCCGTTCATGAGAGCAGATATATTAGCTTATTTCATTGGATGAGACCCCGGCATGTCTCCTACCATGCCTATACTTAACAAAATGTGTTTTTTTCTGTGTCAAAAAAAAAGGAGAAAATAACCTGACTACAATTTCCAGTCAATTGGTTGCCTAAAATTAGGTCAATCGCGATGACCAATGAGATCTGTAAGTGCGATTGACCTAGTAATTTGCAAATATTGTACATTTATCAAGTTGTTGTTTTAATGTCACTGTCTCGCACCTTTAAGACTGTCGTGTTTAGTGTAACACATTAGATTTTGAAGTATCCAGTTGTGCGTAAATGTGAAACATATCGGTCATTATTTATTATTACATAATAGTTAGTCCCTTTGGACAGGACAATTATGAATAGATTATGTAAAATGGTATAATTTTAAGACTTTTTAAAAACTTTTTTTTAGTTTTAAAGTACTTAAGCAGAACTGTTGTATGAGACAATATCCTGTATCGATCCTGATATTACTTTATGTATTAAATGTATTTCTTTATTTACACTGAAGCATAATAGTATACCCACACAAAATAGCATTAAATAAAGATACTCGTGGACACAGACACACACATATAACGTGTATAGTTATCATAAATCGAATCACGTGCAAAAACATCTATAGGAACGTGTTTTTGATCCTTCAACTCTTTTGTGAACAGTAAAACAATTTGTAAGTTGTGATGCAATTATAATCAGTCAAATATAACTCTAATTGAAGACTACGTAATTAATTAAACATCTTTATTTCAAAATCTTTGAAAATGAGTTTTATTGGTGCAATTAATCACGGGCCTATAGGAAAAAAAAAAAAAAAAAAAAAAAAAAAAAAAAAAAAAAAAAAAAAAAAAAAAAAAAAAAAAAAAAAAAAAAAAAAAAAAAAAAAAAAAAAAAAAAAAAAAAAAAAAAAAAAAAAAAAAAAAAAAAAAAAAAAAAAAAAAAAAAAAAAAAAAAAAAAAAAAAAAAAAAAAAAAAAAAAAAAAAAAAAAAAAAAAAAAAAAAAAGGAAAAATAAAAAAATTTTTTTTTTTTTTTTTTTTTTTTTTTTTTTTTTTTTTTTTTTTATATACACATATGTATTTAAGTCCGTGAAATAATCAAACTGCTAAACTCACGTTTTCAATTGCTTTCTTTGATCTTCATTGGCAATTTCGAAACAACTCTTTTTTAATCTTTGTCGGCATTTTGCGAATGTCGAAACAAATATCATGGCGGGCTTCTTTGTATAGTTCACACTGTTCTTACATTATTAAAGAAAGTAATAAAAAAACTGCTGATTAAATTTTGAAAATGAATCACAATTTGGTTTTTTTATGAAAAAGTAAATTGATCATCGGCTCACGTTTTTTTTACGTTTAAACTTTAATTGGTTGTCTTACATCAACATTTGAGGATTTATCGTCAATTACGGTGGCAATATGAGAAAGTCATTATTAGTAATTAAATAGATAACGATATTTTGCAATAGTATTTCATAGTCCGAAGTGTCACATAATATTTTGCTATGATATTTTGATGGTACGAAGTATCATGTATGAATTTGCGACAATATATTTTCATGGTCCGTAGTGTCTATTAATGTGGGACGAAGTGTCTACAAAATGTGGTCCGAAGTGTCGATGGTCAGAAGTTGGGCGGCACCTTAGAGAGGTATCCAGATTTTTCACACCCTAGTCGTTTCTCCCCTAGTCATTTCTCCCCCAAGATGTTTCTCCCCTAGTCATTTCTCCCCCAAGATTTTTCAGAATTTAAATTGAAAACATTATGTGTTTTTAAAATTTTAATGAACTTTTTTTAAAATAAAAGTGCCACATTTTGATGCAAAACTAATTTCAAACAGTAGTTCTAATATTGTTTTAGTAGAATGTCTCTTCAACAAAATTTTTGTGTCCCTTTTTTCACAAATACGCTCTTTAAAATTTTCGTTTCTCACAGAAAGCTATTAATATTTATGTTGACAGTTAGAGGACTAAGTTTGACCTTTTCTTGAAATAAGATCTGACTTTATGGTATTGATACAATAAATTTATTTCAGATATGATCAGGAACCGTCTATAACAGTAGTTATAGAGTATTCCTGGTATGATTGAAAAAATAAGGGTTTTAAGCATTTATTTTTACAACAGCTTGATAACTACTATAATTACTGGAATTTTATTGCTTATTGGTCACTAAATGTCAACCTGTACATTAGAGTCAGTTAGGAAGTATTGATTGTTTGTTGGGCATAAAGTGGCACCCTGTACCGGTAAATTGACTTACTGTCTTAAACATTTGTGCTGTGGCTATTGAGTTTGATAAAGTGTCTTAAAACAGTTTAAATAACATTTATTTTAAAACTCTCAAGTGAAAATTAGTTCTTTTATTTGCATACACATTAATAAAATTTAGTCATTTTAGTCAGTTTCATTATATGTTATTCTTGCACTTTCAGCAGATTTACATTTCAAGAGAAAGTTGTGCTTTGTTAGTCTCATTCTAACACTTAATAATTATAAACGATTAACTTTATCTTCGCGAGGCCTCATCGTCCGTCCATTGAGTATCGTATATTAGGGTTTTATCGTTGGTACCGGTTTCCCACATGACTAAAGCCCCCAGAAGAGGTTACTTATTTTAGGTTTTCGGACGAAAGTGCAAAATACAGAAAGCGTTCCAATTCCAGAGACACCCCTGGTTCTTTAACATGATAGGTGTATAGCACCCATACATGTCACATCGGTTTAAGTCTCATCCGAAAAACTGTTAGTAATTTTAGTTGGTCAGCCCTGGGAATCGAACCAGCTACCTCGAGATTACAAGTTGCATGCTCTACCAAATTTAGCTAACCAGGCTGACTCAGATAAGATGGACCTTTATTAAACCATATAACTGACTCTATCTTCTCATTTTACTCAAGGCGAACATAATAGCACTGGGAGATAATTGATAATTGACGCATTCTTGGCACTATCTCTTAAATTCTCTTACATTGAACTTGCTAGTTTCTGCCTATTCTATCATATCTATATGCTTATCTTAATTGCTTTTTTATTTCTTGCCATTAGCCGAAACATAATGGTCAAAATGATGGCAGAGTTTCGTACGATGTATAGATGTAAATAAATTAGACAATCAGCAGCATTTGGTAATAATTGGATTATTGAGTATACACTTTACTAATTGAGTTAATTTCTGGAAACAAACCTGTGAAAAACTTAGTTATACCATTATTTTTACCTGCAGTCTGTGTTACACAGTTTATGTAACACTTTATAATACCTAGTCATCAGGTATATAGATCCATGGTTACATAAAAAAAATATTTTTTACTTTTTACCAGGAACCGTCTTTTTTTTGGTTATAGAGTATTCCTGCTTTTTACATTTAATTTTATATTATTCACAATCAGTCTAATCTGAAATCTACACTTTATACTCTTTAAAATATATCGTTATAATATCATAATAATAATATGATTATTATTAAAATTCTAATAAATATTTAATGTAGATCTATATGCACTTTCATAAAGAGACAACCCCTGGTTCTTTAACATGCCCGGTGTGCAGCACCGATACATCGGACCTTAGTTTTAGGCCTCATCCGAGCCGGTACCGACTATCGTCATATGACTGCGCGATCGAGCTCCCCGCCTGATGGCCTAAAATGAGCAAATTTCGTAGGAATCCGATCACGGCATATTTAGTGCGAACGGTGTTCGATTTACACAACGTTTATTAAAGCATGATATTGCAGTTTGTCGTTTCCTGACAGAAAATTTAACATCCATTTCTCTGACGTCCGCGGATGTTACAACGGTACTGTATTGTTTAACCAGAGTAGCTGAATGACGCAAATAGTTATTTTCGCGAAAATAGAATTTCATATTAGAAAATAAAATATATTTGTTTGGTTAAAAATGTGTTTAATTGGTAAAACAACGTCAGCCCAGCATGTAATTAATCGAAAATGTAGACTATTATCCAAAATGATTGGATTAAAAAATTTCCCTTTAAAGCCAGATTGCACATAAGACCGCATTCAGTAATACTGATACCGACGTGTAGTATCCTGCAGAGTTACTCCCCTTTAAGCGCCACTTCCCACACGTTGTGCCGCCATTTCATGCGTCGCCAGATTTTGTTCAGTAAGTTGACATAAGATAAGTTGGAATCATTCAGAAGTTACTTTAATGTCAGTTTTAATGTATGTGAGGAATTGTATTACATTTTACAGTATATTTTTTTTCTTCTATTACGATCTGATGATAAAATCAGTTCGCGCCATTTCCAAGATTTTTTTACCGCGTTTGGCGTTTCATCCTTAGAAAAAATCTTTTCTGAAACCACAAGGACGAGTGTAAACATTTAGTATTTATGTAGTGGCATTGCCTAGTGGTCCTCTGATAAGATTTTGTTAACATTAATATTTTAGATCTTTCTGAAACTTTGGAGTTCTCTAGAGCAATGTCTGGTCACTCCTCGACCACATAGCTAAAACAACTTCAGCGTACCCGGTTTATATGCTTGACAGAACGGGTACGCTGAAGCTTACTCCGTAGGGAAATCGTACCAATAATCGTGCCGGGAATTTCAGACGGAAGCAGACTAGCAATACACAACCCTAAGAGAAATGGAAGTGAATATGCAACAAGAGGGCCATCATGGCCCTTTATCGCTCACCCAAAACAACTGCTTTTAACAGTTGCTAGAAATCATAGAAACAACCTTTCTGACAAATTTCCAGGATATTTGGGCTGAAAATGTTACCTCTAGAGTGTTAACAAGGTTTTTCCATATTTGGGCTCTGTGACCTAGTTTTTGACCCCAGGTGACCCATATTAAAACTTGAGCTAGAAATCAACCAAACAACCTTTCTGACAAATTGCCAGTATATTTCGACTGAAACAGTAGCCTCTAGATTTTAACAAGATTTTTCTATTTTTTGGGTCATGTGACCTAGTTTTTCATCCGAGATGACCCATATTCTGACCAAGTTTCGTGACAATTGAGGCAAAAATGTGACCACTAGAGTGTTAACGAACTAAATGTGGACGGACAACGGACATTCATCGATCCTAATAGCTCACCCTGAGCCAGCTCAGGTGAGCTAAAAAGTAAAAAACATATGATGAAAAAATGGAAACAGTTAAGACAAAAATATTTTGAATTGGTGAAATTGATTAATAATAACAATATTAATGTAATAAAATTCTTCTTAAAACATCAGTGATATTTTGCTTATTAAGGAAATTGCATGCAAAGAGATGGCTTCCAAGGTTATTTAAAATGCTGAATTTCTTTTTTTGTGGGGGGGGGCTTTGCCCCAAGGGCTTTGCCGGCCCCACACGCCTAGGCCCCCATGACCCCCCACCTGATCTGTTGATTTCAAAAGTTCATCTGTTACAACAAAACATTTTGACAACCCTGCCCGGGGGTCATAATTTGAACAATCTTGGTAGAGGTCCACTAGACAATGCTACATGCAAAATATCTAAGTTCTAGGCCTTGTGGTTTCAGAGAAGAAGATTTTTTAAGTTTTTCTTATTTGTTGCCATAGCAACCAGAGTTCTGAATGGAATGGAATTCTTTGAACAAATTTGGTAGAGCTTCATGCATGGAACATCCCTGCAAAGTCTCATCAACATTGGCCCAGTGGTTTCAGAGGAGATGTCGTTTGAAGGAAATGGTGGACGGACAGACCTATGAAGTACGGAATGCGATCCTCACTCTGGGCCAGACCTAGTCACATGAAGCAAGGTCTTTCAAATAGTATTTGAAAGACCTTGCATGAAGTTTGGACCCCGAAAAATCATTTTTATAAAACACCCCGGACCGACTATCAAGCATACATTATCACAGGAATCTGAAATATTATCAATATTTTATAAGGTTTTGGCATCCGTTCGGTCAGTGCTCAAATTATGCAAGTAAAAACAAGTGTTTATATTTAGCATTTACTGAGGGGGCGTATAATCAGGCTGAGAATATCTCCCGATCAGGGTATATACCCCGAATGAGCTAAAATAGCCCGATCTGGCTAAAACATTAACAATAGAAAAGTACAATTTTTTAAATAACTTTTTTTCAAAGAAAAAGCGCAAGTTAATTTTTTCACAGAATATTTATCTCATTTATACAGACCTGATAAATACATTACTTTCTGGTTTTTCAGTTGGTAAAAAAGTCAAAATTTCACCAACAAGATATTGACATGAAATTTGCTTATTCTTATTGCTTACAATATTATAAACATACACTGACAAAATAAACTTGCGCTTTTTCCTAGCAAAAAAGTTGTTTAAAAAATTGTACATTTCTATTGTTTATGTTTTAAGATATTCTCAGCCTGATAATGAGGCGTATAAATAGGGGGTATACAGTAAACATCGATAATATTTCAGTTTCCTGTGACATTATAGAATCTATATGCTTGAAAGTCGGTCCAGGGTGTTTTATAAAAATGGTTTTTCGGGGTCCAAAACTTCATGTGGTCGGTAGTTCTGGCTTCCAAAACTCTAAATGCCGCTATTTTAATATTTTGTTTTTCGTCAGCTGCGGCTTTAGAGTTTTGGATCAGCCCTACTACGAATCCTTACCAGAATAACAGATCATGCAAATTTTCATCTAATGTACGTTAAGTAGGGAAATATGATCATGTTTGGGTCATATATTTATAAATTCATCATTTCAAACCAATTAAGGTGTTCTACAACCAAAGTTGACTACAAAAACACCGAATTTCGGCCCCAAAAGGCCCCCAAAAAAACACTGTTGCACATCAAGACGACGTGTCGCGTGCAAGACCCACATCCCTACGTCAAAGGTAAAGGTCACACTTGGAGTATGAAGGTTATGGAATCCTCTATATATGCACACATTCATGTCCGGACTGTAACTTTTTCATGCATTGAAGGATTTTAAAATAACTTTAAGCAACATTTTATGACAATTTTTACTTTTTAGCTCACCTGGCTATGCCAGGGTGAGCTTTTCTGATCGATGATTGTCCGTCGTCCGTCAACATTTTGATTCAAATGACATCTCCTCTGAAACCTCTAGGCCAATGTTGATAAAACTATGCAGGAATGTTCCTTGCATGAAGCTCTACCAAAATTGTTCAAAGAATTCCATTCCATGCAGAACTCTGGTTGCTATGGCAACAGATAGGAAAAACTTTAAAAATCTTCTTCTCTGAAACCACAAGGCCTAGAGCTTAGATATTTGGCATGTAGCATTGTCTAGTGGACCTCTACCAAGATTGTTCAAATTATGACCCCCAGGTCAAAATTGACCCCGTGCGGGTGGGCCCTTAGTTTTTGCATAGGCATATATAGGGAAAACTTCAAAAATCTTCTTCTCTGAAACCACAAGGCCTAGAGCTAAGATATTTGGCATGTAGCATTGTCTAGTAGGCCTCTACCAAGATTGTTCAAATTATGACCCCCGTGTCAAAATTGACCCCGCGGGGGATGGTCTCTTAGTTTTGCATAGGAATATATAGGATAAACTTTAAAAATCTTCTTCTCTGAAACCACAAGGCCTAGAGCTTAGATATTTGGCATGTAGCATTGGCTAGTGGACCTCTACCAAGATTGTTCAAATTATGAGCCCCGGGTCAAAATTGACCCCGCACAGGGGGTCACTTAGTTTTACATAGGCTTATATAGTAAAAACTTTAAAAATCTTCTTTGAAACCACAAGGCCTAGAGCTAAGATATTTGGCATGTAGCATTGTCTAGTAGACCTCTACCAAGATTGTTCAAATTATGACCCCCGGGTCAAAATTGACCCCGCGGGGGTGGTCACTTAGTTTTGCATAGGAATATATAGGAAAAACTTTAAAAATCTTCTTCTCTGAAACCACAAGGCCTACAGCTTAGACATTTGGCAGGTAGCATTGGCTAGTGAACCTCTACCAAGATTGTTCAAATTATTACCCTCGGATCAAAATTGACCCCGCACAGGGGGTCACTTAGTTTTACATAGGCTTATATAGGAAAAACTTCAAAAATCTTCTTCTTTGAAACCACAAGGCCTAGAGCTTAGATATTTGGCATGTAGCATTGGCTAGTGGACCTCTACCAAGATTGTTCAAATTATGACCCCAGGGTCAAAACTGACCCCGCACCGGGGGTCACTTAGTTTTACATAGGCTTATATAGGGAAAACTTTAAAAATCTTTTTCTCTGAAACTCAGGGCTCTCGTTAGCCTTTTGAGACTGGGGCCAGGGTCCATATCAGGGGGGAATTTTGCATGATTTTCAAATAATTTTCTTTGAAAGGGGAATTTTCGTCATATCAAAAATTTGAAGAAGAAACACTATCAAATATCATTTTTTCCGATACGACCGGGAATTGTGCGACATTTTGCACCGGAAATACTACGCTGTCGCTATAAACTGTCCAAAACGGACCACGGTATTACTAAACGCAGGTTACGGTACCCGGTATCGGCTCTCAAATATTTTTTATTTTCGAGGGGGAATTTTTGGGCAAAAGGGGGGGAAAAACATACTTTTTTAAGGGGGAATGGGGCCGATATTCGGCCCCAAATTTTGCCAAACGAGAGCCCTGGAAACCACAAGGCCTAGAGCTTAGATATTTAGCATGTAGCATTGCCTAGTAGACCTCTTCAAAGTTTGTTCAAATTATGCCCCTGGGGTCAAAATTGACCTTGCCCAGGGGGGGAATCATTTGTTTTACAAAGGCGTATATAGGAAAACTTTTTTGGTATATAACATTATCTAGTGATCTTCCACCAGGCAAGTGGACTTGTACCAAGGTGAGCGATATAGGGCCATCTTGGCCCTCTTGTTGTATATTCTGTTAGAGATTTATTTAATGAACAAAAAGAACCATTACATAGAGTTAGATCCCTATCAGAAATTTAAATTTCATTAAGAAAACCACAAGGCCTAGAGCTTAGATATTTAGCATGTAGCATTGCCTAGTAGACCTCTTCAAAGTTTGTTCAAATTATGCCCCTGCGGTCAAAAGGCGTATTTAACATTATCTAGTGATCTTCCACCAGGCATGTGGACTTGTACCAAGGTGAGCGATATAGTGCCATCTTGGCCCTCTTGTTATATTTGGGCTTAATTTTCAATTTGACTCGGTTGGATAATATTTGAACATTTACAGTTTTGATAAATTTATCTTGCGTTGATGAATCTTGCAAAAGTCTGCTTCTGTGGTCGAGTGGTTGAGAAGCTAACTTGAATCACTGTAACCTTGTAGATTAAGCAGGGCCCTCAATCAGCTGTTTTTACCGCAGAATATCGGCTGCTTCCCCCGCCAAAAAAGTATCTTTTTTTCCCCCCCCAGAGATAAAAATCCCCCCCCCCCCCCCGTGAAATCAGAGCAAAAAATTGTGTCTGACAACGTTCAGTATATATTTAGATTAATGTAAATACACTCGATATCAGTTTTATGCTTTTGAAATATCTAAAATCGCCAGGGAAAAATCTGGCATAAGAGGTGGCGCGAAAACACGTGACAAACAAAAATAATTACCTAAAAACTTGTAAAATAAGTATAATCTATCATCCTTGACCTGTTTTAAGCGTTTTAAGATATGCAGAAGCCATTTGTTTCAATTAAATTCTCTAAAATCGCCAAAAAAAATGACCAAAATTCCCAAAAATCGTGAATTAGCGGGGTTGTGAAAATACGTGACAAACCACAATACTTGCATGAAAACATTTACAAATGTTACAGTTTATCATCCTTGAGCTGTTTACCAAATTCAAGAATTGAAGAGGGGTAGTTGTGGGGGATACTTACGAAGTTTAATCTATGAATTATTGCACAAAACATTTCTGCGAGCACATCTCTTGAAAGCCAGAGAAACTCTTCACATTTTGCCAGTAGTATTTAATTACTGCAACAGGGGGAGCACTCGAGTGTTAAGCAAGTTTATTAATAAATTTCCCAATTTGAATGAGAATATGCGTAAAATATTTGGGCGACACCGTGCATAAAATCGCCCAATTTGAGAAAGCCTGGGCCCTTTCCCAATTTTCAAAAAAAACCCTGCATTTCCGTTGTTGTTTTCCAATGTCAATAATTGCACTTCTATGTTGAAACTCGGACATGGCTTTATTAAAAATTATATGTTCATATTTCTTATTATAATAGATTATTCATTTAAGGCAAATTCCCCCTTTTGGCAAAAACGACGGGAAAATTCCCCCACCTGAGGGCTGCGGACCCCTTCCCCCAAAGTAGAGTGAGGGCCCTGTTAAGGGTCATGGGTTATAGCCTTAGCCATGCTACCAACTGTGTCATTTTATGTGTGAAAGTATGAGAGTGTTTAACTCCGAAAACAATGAACCTTGGAAAGTCTTTTGATTATAGTGCTACACAGAATTGTTAAATTCATTTTTGTAACAAAATCAGTATTTGTTTCCAAAATATACACATGTTCACCGCTAACAAGGTAACACTGCCGTTTCTTGATGTGTTACATCATTGTAACATGTTACTTTACACTGAACACCTTCAACTGATCACACTCCAAGCCACCAATGTAGACTTCTTGTTGATGAGGATTGTAGCATATAGAACATAGATCCTGTAGATCACCTATCATTTGCTGACCTTGCTTCAAGTCTCCTGAGATATGATGTATGGTGCCATCACCCACACAGCACACCAGCAGTGATCCATCATCTAACATCAACATTCCGGTTGGCACAGAAAGATTCTTGTATACAGCTGATATATCACCTTGTAATGTTATACTGACTATAGACATACTGGTACGGTCACTGATATAGATTAGTCTTGAATCCTCACTCACCGCAATATAGCATGGATCTTTCAGTATATCATTTTTCAAGAAAATTGTGTTGTGGACATTTCCTTTTGTATCCAGTATAACAACTTTGATAGGGTCCTTACATACTGCATAGAGATGATCTTGATGACAAGATATACCCCAACACTGTCCTTTAACAGGAATTGTGTGAACAGTTGACTGTTTGCTGCCTGATGTCATTATAAGGATCTCCTCTTTCAGTGGCATTGTTACAGCTATTTGGTCCTGAGGTAGTGTTGTTATGTCCCATGGTAGTGAGTCCAGCTTTTTCTCTTCTACTACAAGTTTACTTTGCCTGTCCAACATTTTCAGTGTTTTGTTGTTATAATCAGCCAGCACTAGTTTGTTAGAGGATAAGACAGCACACCCTGAGATAATGGGTGCCTTTTCATCTGAATTTGTTTTGATATTTATATCTTCTTTGTTAATGAGACGGTCTATCTTCTTGCTTGGAGTGACCAGTGATCTTGAGAGGCTGAGCTTTCCTAATGCATTATGTTTGGACAGCATTTCTTGTAGATTTTGACTATGTTCAAACTGGTATTGCATGTCAGTCTTTTCTAATTTTTCTTCGTACTTCTTGATTTCATCTGACTTCAGTTTGGACATGGCTTGTTTAATAGCAATATAAAGTTGTCGATTTTGTTTTGTAGTTTTATTATGTTGTAGACTGGACTGAAGTTTACTCATGTCTGTAGAAACATTTGTACATGAATCAAGCACACCCTTGACTATCTGCTTGTCCGATGCCTTCTTTTTGTCAACTTCTGCTTGAATTTCATTTCGTATTTGCTGTATGCGGTCATTTACTTCTTTCTGAAATTTATCTATTCCGTTGATGAGACCTTCATTGCAGGTGTCAATCTCTTGTACTCGTTTGGTAGCTTTTTTCATGACAGCATTTACCTCTACTATTTTCTGACCAAGGAGCCATGATGTTCTCTTGTATTCCTTACTTTCCCCGATATCTGCACATTTGTCGGGTATATATTCAAGGTTGCATGTCCTGTGATGTAAAGATATGCAATCGTGACAGCCTAACTCTTCATGTTGTTTGCAGAAAAATTGAATCACTTCATCTTTGTGTACATGGCACTTCTCGGTACACACATCGAAATGTGTTTTTGGAATGCCTTGCTTGTTAAAGCTATCTCTGTCAAGGAGCTGATGATGCTTCAAGGCCTTTGCTCTTTGATGGTATGTAAAGCAGTTCTTGCATAGATATTCTTTACAATCTAAGCAAAAGCCATGGGCCTCTTTATGCTGAGCGGCGGTCAAGCATGGATCACAGCTGTGGTCAAAATCTTCTGACGACCCTCTGTATATTGACCCGGTAAAGTCAGGTATATTTTGTCCAGATACAGCCATATCTGTGGAAAAATGAGTTTTTATTGAATTAACTCCCTTGTTTCCTGGTGTAATGAGAATAAATATTAGACTGAAAAAAAAAATAAGAGGATTTTTCAGAGAAAGCCATGTTGTATTACAAAGCAAATAAGTAAGTAGATAATACAAATTACCATACCTCCAAATTCTGAATTTTAAAACAAAATTATAGTAAGTACCTTATATAACACTGTTTTTCCCCCGAAAATTAGTTTAATAGTTAACTTCCTTGATATGTTTATAAATTTCACATTCTAAAATTGATACTACGCTTGAAAGGATGACAAAATAGCTTTATTCTATTAACCCATTACTTCACAGGCAGTCAGCCATATCAGCTATCTACAGTGTATGATTTATGACAGCTTATCATAAATCAATAATCAATACTATCTTGTCAGTTAATCTGCACTGTGTGCATAGGGGCATTTATTGGAATTTGTGAAATTTGACACCTCAGTTAGAAATCTTTTTATTATGAAACTTTCTGAGCATGGGATTGGTGTGAATAAATAAAATGTTGCTAAAGAATCTAGCTTTTTAATGGTGTTTTTCATTTTTTAGCTCGACTATTCGAAGAATAAGGAGAGCTATCCTAGTCACCCGAGCGTCGGCGTCGGTGTCGGCGTAACCACTTATGTTAAAGTTTGCGTACCACCTCAAATATTTTCAAAGTCCATTGACATATGGCTTTGAAACTTTGCACACTTGTTCACCATCATGCCCCCAACCTGTACACAGGAGGAGGTAACTCTATCAAGCATTTTGACAAAATAATGCCCCTTTTTAGCTCACCTGGCGTAGCCAGGGTGTGCTTTTCTGATCGATGATTGTCCGTCGTCCGTCATCCGTCAACATTTTGATTCAAATGACATCTCCTCTGAAACCTCTAGGCCAATGTTGATAAAACTATGCAGGAATGTTCCTTGCATGAAGCTCTACCAAATTGTTCAAAGAATTCCATTCCATGCAGAACTCTGGTTGCTATGGCAACAAATAGGAAAAACTTTAAAAATCTTCTTCTCTGAAACCACAAGGCCTAGAGCTTAGATATTTGGCATGTAGCATTGTCTAGTGGACCTCTACCAAGATTGTTCAAATTATGACCCCCTGGTCAAAATTGACCCCGCGCGGGTGGGCACTTAGTTTTTGCATCTATAGGAATATATAGGATAAACTTTAAAAATCTTCTTCTCTGAAACCACAAGGCCTAGAGCTATGATATTTGGCATGTAGCATTGTCTAGTGGACCTCTACCAAGATTGTTCAAATTATGACCTCCGGGTCAAAATTGACCCCGCACCGGGGGTCACTTAGTTTTGCATAGGAATATATAGGAAAAACTTTAAAAATCTTCTTCTCTGAAACCACAAGGCCTAGAGCTAAGATATTTGGCATGTAGCATTGGCTAGTGGACCTCTACCAATAATGTTCAAATTATGAGCCTCTGATCAAAATTGACCCCGCACCGGGGGTCACTTAGTTTTACATAGGCTTATATAGGGAAAACTTTAAAAATCTTTTTCTCTGAAACCACAAGGCCTAGAGCTTAGATATTTGGCATGTAGCATTGCCTAGTAGACCTCTTCAAAGTTTGTTCAAATTATGCCCCTGGGGTCAAAATTGACCTTGCCCGGGGGGGTGGGGATCGTTTGTTTTACAAAGGCGTATATAGGAAAACTTATTTAGTATATAACATTATCTAGTGATCTTCCACCAGGCAAGTGGACTTGTACCAAGGTGAGCGATATAGGGCCATCTTGGCCCTCTTGTTCTACTTAGAGTTTACTTTAAAGTTTGCGTACCACCTCAAATATTTTCAAAGTCCATTGACATATGGCTTTGAAACTTTGCACACTTGTTCACCATCATGCCCCCAACCTGTACACAGGAGGAGGTAACTCTATCAAGCATTTTGACAAAATTATGCCCCTTTTTCTACTTAGAGTTTACTTTAAAGTTTGCGTACCACCTCAAATATTTTCAAAGTCCATTGACATATGGCTTTGAAACTTTGCACACTTGTTCACCATCATGCCCCCAACCTGTACACAGGAGGAGGTAACTTTATCAAGCATTTTGACAAAATTATGCCCCCTTTTCTACTTAGAGTTTACGTTAAAGTTTGCGTACCACCTCAAATATTTTCAAAGTCCATTGACATTTGGCTTTGAAATTTTGCAGGCTTGTTCACCATCATGCCCCCAACCTGTACACAGGAGGAGATAACTCTATCAAGCATTTTGACAAAATTATGCCCCTTTTTCGACATAGAATTTACGTTAAAGTTTGCGTACCACCTCAAATATTTCCAATTCAATTGTCGTCTGGCTTTGAAACTTTGCACACTTGTTCACCATCATGCCCCCAACCTGTACACAGGAGGAGTTAACTCTATCAAGCCTTTTGACAGAATTATGCCCCTTTTTCGACTTAGAATTTACGTTAAAGTTCCAGGATGGATATTATTTTATATTGTCAATCACTGAGAATAGTCTTGCGCGCTGTCTACTGACAGCTGTTGTTTCTAACTGGAAAACTTTTTTAAATATAACAACTTCAAATGAAGAGAAACACAAAATTGAATAAAAACATTAATATTTAATTGTTACTATTAGGATCGCATTCCGTACGTCGTATGTCTGTCTGTGCGTCCCCACTTACAAATTCGTGTTCGGACTGTAACTCTGTCATGCATTGAAGGATTTTAAAATAACTTGGCACACATGTCTAGCACATCAAGACGATGTGTCCCGTGCAAGACCCACATCCCTACCTCAAAGGTGAAGGTCACACTTGGAGTATGAAGGTTATGGAACCCTCTATATATGCACTCACTAGTCCGGACTGTAACTTTGTCATGCATTGAAGGATTTTAAAATAACTAGGCACACATGTCTAGCACATCAAGACGACGTGTCGCGTGCAAGACCCACGTCCCTAGCTCAAAGGTCAAGGTCATACTTAGAGTTTGAAGGTAATGGATTCCTCTGTATATGCATATATGCACACATTCGTGTCTGGACTGTTACTTTGTCATGCATTGAAGAATTTTAAAATAACTTGACAAAAATGTCTAGCACATCAAGACGGTGTGTCACGTGCAAGACCCACGTCCCTACCTCAAAGGTCAAGGTCACACTTAGAGTTTGAAAGTAATGGATTCCTCTATATATGCATATATGCACACATTCGTGTCCGGACTGTAACTTTGTCATGCCTTGAGGAATTTTTAAATAATTTGGCACAAATGTCTAGCACATCAAGACGATGTGCCGCGTGCAAGACCCACATTCCTACCACAAAGGTCAAGGTCACACTTAGAGTTTATAGGTAATGGAATCCTGTATATATGCATATATGCACACATTCGTGTCCGGACTGTAACTTTGTCATGCCTTGAGGAATTTTTAAATAATTTGGCACAAATGTCTAGCACATCAAGACGATGTGCCGCGTGCAAGACCCACATTCCTACCACAAAGGTCAAGGTCACACTTAGAGTTTATAGGTAATGGAATCCTGTATATATGCATACATTTGTGTCCGGACTATAACTTTATTATGCTTTGAAGGATTTTAAAATAACTTGGCACAAATGTCTAGCACATTAAGCGGATGTGTCGCGTGCAAGACCCAAGTCCCTACCTCAAAGGTCAAGGTCACACTTAGTGTTTAAAGTAATGGAATACTGTATGCATGATTACTCTGTCATGCATTGTTTGATTTTAAAATTACATAGCACATTTATTGAGCACATGGAGAGGACACAGACTGTGAGGCACCTCTTTCGGGGGCATTTGTCACTTGTGAGGGACAGCTCTTGTTCTAATGATACAATATGCCTTAATTTCTGTTATCTTATTATAATGTTCTTACTATTGACCATTCAACAAGCCTTTTTTATTTACACTCTTTTCTATTTACAAGTTCCTGTTATTAACTACACCCAGGATGGATATTATTTTATATTGTCAATCACTGAGAATAGTCGAGCGCGCTGTCTACTGACAGCTCTTGTTGTTCAGACAGTGTACTTGCTATGAAAAAAATCCATAACTTTTTCAAACACCGAAAAAAGCACACAGAACTTGTCATGAAGGATACATTCACAGATTAAATAATTATTTTATAGAAGATCGTGCATTATATATGCTTTTAGTGCTGAAATACCCAAATTAAATGTTTGTTCAGACAATGTACTTAAAAGAGTATTATCTCTATAGAGTTTCAGGCCTAAATCAAGAAAACTTCGGAAAAACGAAGAGATTGTAAGTAATCATTAGCTCGACTATTCGAAGAATAAGGAGGCTATTGCACTCGCCCCAGCGTCGGCGTCTGCGTTGGTTAAAGTTTTTTAAAAAGTCAAATATCTTAAATACTATCAAAGGTATTGATTTGAAACTCAAACTATATGTTTACCATCAACATCTACACCTGAGGAAACAATCCCCATAACTCTGTTTTGATTTTGACAGATTTATGCCCCTTTTTAACTTTTTTGGTTAAAGTTTTTTAAAAAGTCAAATATCTTGAATACTATCAAAGGTATTGACTTGAAACTGAAAGTATGTGTCTACCATGAATATAATACATCTGAGGAAACAATCCCCATAACTCTTGATTTTTGACAGATTTTATGCCCCTTTTTACTTACAATTTTTTGTTAAAGATTATTACAAATTCAAATATCTTGAATACTATCAAAGGTATTGACTTGAAACTCAAAATATATGTTTACCATCAGTATTTACACTAGAGGAAACAATTCCCATAAATCTGTTTTGATTTTTGACAGATTTATGCCCCTTTTTAACTTAAAATGTTTGGTAAAAGATTTTATAAAGTTAAATATTTTGAATTCTTTCAAAGGTTTTGAATTGAAACTCAAATTATGTGTCCACCATTAACATCTTCACTTGAGGAAACAATCCCCATAACTCTTGTTTTGATTTTTGTTAGATTTAACTTAGAATTTTTAGTTAAAGATTTTTATTGATTCAAATATCTTGAATACTATCAGAGGTATTGACTTGAAACTTAAAAGGTATATTTACTATCAACATCTTCACCAATGTGTTCGATTTTTGACATATTTATGCCCCTTTTTAACTTAGAATTTTGTCACAGTTTTTACCAGACTATTATATGGAAATAATCAAAATGGCTTACTTTTGAAATGCCATATGATAGTTATGCAGCATGCAATGGTCATGCTTTTTCAATTTTATACACATCAATTTTGAAACGTTACAAAGTTATTCATGATCAAATATACAAGGTCATGTATTTCTTTGAAATTATCCCCCCCCCCTCCTCCCCCCCCAGTTGGCTTACAGATCCAGGGTAAGGCTTTGCACGTAATGTACATTTACAAAGGTCTTTGAACAAGTTTCATATCTTTGACCTTAATTCTTATAGACAGTTACACAATACACCAGTCCTGTTCTTAGACAAAAAAAACCTATTTTACCGACAAGCTTTCGAATAGTCGAGCGTGCTGTCTTGAGATCTTTGACCTTAATTCTTATAGACAGTTACACAATACATCTTGTTTTTGTTATGGGGGTACTCTGCACCTATTCTGCATATCCTTTAATATCAGTAACAATGAGCTTACCCCATATTTCTTGACCGAAGTGGCGATTTCTGCAGCCATTTTGTGTGGACAGTGTACTATTGAGACCACGTGATACTCCCCGGTGCTAGTGAACAGATCTATCAAAATTGTTCAATGCATGAACCCTGCATCAAAATCCAGCCTGGGGTGGTTAATTAAATTTACATAGGCTTATATAGGT
The DNA here is from genome assembly GCA_022818135.1 of Saxidomus purpurata. NCBI lineage: Eukaryota > Metazoa > Mollusca > Bivalvia > Venerida > Veneridae > Saxidomus > Saxidomus purpurata. The sequence goes on along the minus strand of JAFMSR010000002.1, from coordinate 18,944,837 downwards.
AAAACTAGAACCACAAAGGCCAAGAGCTTCAATAGTTGGAATGTAGCATTACGTAGTGGACCTCTATGACGTTTGTTCAAATCAGGACCCATCAATCAAAACTGACCCTTTCTGCTTTTGTTGACCTATTATAGCCAATGGGAAATTGGTGAGCAAACGGGGCCATCTTGGCCCTCTTGTTTTAGAAATGAGGCCCCTTGAGGGGGTGTAGAGCTTTTCTTACATTATACTATTTAGAAAACTTAGAATTTTGTTTTCTCAAACTAATACAAATGATTTAATTAAACTTGCAACAACTGAGTTCTTTATCACTGTAAGATGCAGAAAACAGAGTAACTCCTTGATGAGGCCCCAATGGTGTCGTGAAATTTTAAAAATGCTTCGCTTGTCGGAATTTGATTTTATTTGTTGAGGTCACTCATGGGGATCTGCTGTCATTCTTTCAACATTCTGCAATATGGCAGGGGTAATAGCTGCCTTGTTGTTATAAAGTTACTTACCAATATCTGATAAAGTAAACACAGTCATAGATTATTTCATAAATGTTAAGTGAACTCTACAGTAGCACATACTTTGTAATTTGTAAAAGTGAACTGCAAATCAATTTTGTGAATGATGCCCATTTTCATTTCAGATGGAATGTGAGTCAGTGTAGTCAGCTTGAGGAATTTCACTGACATTTACATAGTAGATATGGAGATGTATTAGATTTAACTTCAGACACAGTGTCATATTGAATGGACTTCATTGATTTGTGTGTATGTTACATCATTTTATAAAGGATAGTTCTAGTTTACTAAGTCAACATTGACAAAGAGTAGATGGAATGTACAGTGCATGAAACCACATAGACAAAGAGTAGGTGGAGCTTACAATGCATGAAACCCAATAGAGAAGATGGAGCGTACAGTGCATGAAACCACATAGACAAAGAGTAGGTGGAGCTTACAATGCATGAAACCCAATAGAGAAGGTGGAGCGTACAGTGCATGAAACCACATAGACAAAGAGTAGGTGGAGCTTACAATGCATGAAACCCAATAGAGAAGGTGGAGCGTACAGTGCATGAAACCACATAGACAAAAGAGTAGGTTGAGCTTACAATGCATGAAACCCAATAGAGAAGGTGGAGCGTACAGGCTGACCACATAAAGAGAGGTGGAGCTTACAATGCATGAAACCCAATAGAGAAGGTGGAGCGTACAGTGCATGAAACTACATAGACAAAGAGTAGGTTGAGCTTACAATGCATGAAACCCAATAGAGAAGGTGGAGCGTACAGTGCATGAAACCACATAGACAAAAGAGTAGGTTGAGCTTACAATGCATGAAACCCAATAGAGAAGGTGGAGCGTACAGTGCATGAAACTACATAGACAAAGAGTAGGTTGAGCTTACAATGCATGAAACCCAATAGAGAAGGTGGAGCGTACAGTGCATGAAACCACATAGACAAAGAGTAGGTTGAGCTTACAATGCATGTAACCCAATAGAGAAGGTGGAACGTACAGTGCATGAAACTACATAGACAAAGAGTAGGTTGAGCTTACAATGCATGTAACCCAATAGAGTAGGTGGAGCGTACAGTGCATGAAACCACATAGACAAAGAGTAGGTGGAGCTTACAGTGCATGTAACCACACAGACAAAGAGTAGGTGGAGCTTACAATGCATGTTACCACATAGACAAAGAGTAAATGGAGCTTAAAGTGCATGTAACAAGAGAGCTCACAATTGCATATATAGAAAAAAATATAACTCTGGTGAGGAAAAGATCAGACATTTAGCGATGCAGCATCTGAACAGGAAGACCAACATTCCTCCTGAACTGTAAGTAAAATAGTCTGTTTGAATCACCTTTTTTGTAATTTTAATTGTTTTGGTTTTACAAGAATTTTTTTAAATGCATATCATAATATTCGTATAACAAAACTATTTTGTGTATGATTTTTGAAAATCTGCCCAAAATCAACTATTAATTCTGTAATTTTAATGTAAATTTTTGTTGTACAGAAATTAGAAATCAACTTCATTGCAACATTTTTATTAGCTTGTCTGATTTTTGAAAAAAATGACGAGCTATAATTATTATTGTCGTCACTTGATTGTCGTCGTCATCGGAGGCATTTGTTAAGTTTTGCGTTTAGGTCACTTACATGGAAACTATCAAAGCTATCACTTTGAAACTTGGGGAACTTGTTCATCTAATACCCTTCTTCAAATAATGTACCCTAAAGATGCTGAGTCTCACCTGTTTTTTTCGGGTAAAAAAAACATGAATTTTGATGGATTTTGGTTGCTTTTGAGAATTGGACTTAGCTTCTTCAATTTTTGTTAGATTGATTTCAGTTTTTTCACAGACAATAAATGGATAATGCTCTTCAATATATCAAACATGTTTTTGAGTCACACATTTGGGAGGGTGGGGGATATTTTATTATTTTTGGACTTTGTAATTTTTAGCTAGTCTGATTTTTTAAGTTTTGTGCTTGGGTCACTTACATGCAAACTATCATAGCTATCACTTTCAAACTTTGGAATACCTGTTCACTATCAAATGTAATTGGTATTGTGTTTGGGGCTCATGTGGATAAAGTCCAGGTTTTTTTCTAAAAATAGAAAAATGGGGAAAAAAACAACATCTTTAGTTGCAGTTGAATTATTGTGACCAAACTTAGTGTCTAGTTTTATTAAAACCTTTTGTGGGATTGTGTTCTGGGGCCAAGGTCAAGGACACTGTTACTTAAAAAATGGTGATAAATAAACTTGGAAGGATGAAATCAGACGAGCGTTGGGCATCCGCAGGCGGTGCTCTTGTTACCTATATGCTAATCAAAAAATTTTGATGTCAGAAGTTTTGTTATGCTCTGATTGAAAGAAAGTGTAACGTTGAAATGTATACAAAATGACTTGGAAAGTAAAAAAAAAACTTGAAACTAAGCAGAGCTACAGATAAGCTGCGTATTTGCGTAAGTACGCAGACAAAATTGGCAAAAAAGCAATTGGAATAGCAACCCTTGCGTACAGAAAAGCAAAGGAAAATAAGTTTACGCATTTGCTTTTAAAATCGCTGCGTATCGAAAGTAGATTAAAAGGAAATCTTATTTATAGACTGTTCAAGCGAGCACTGCCTTTCCACTTAATAGCAAACATGGAATCGGCAGGGATAATCCTTTTCGTCCGTTTTGTTTTTTAATCAAATTGTAAACCAGTCTCGGCAGAGATTTAGTATTTCAGGCTTCATTTTGTAAACAAGCAAAAGTTTGTTCCGATACGCAAATGATTTTCTAAAAAAAGCTATTGCTTTCTGGAAAAAAAGCAAATGATCAAAATATAATGGGGTAAAAAAATTTTGTTACTCATTAGAAAACTAAAAAAAGCAATTTGTGAAAAAGTAATGGGGTAAATACCCAATTACACTAAAACCTTATCTGTAGCTCTGCTACGTTTGCGTTCTAAAATCTGAAAAGCACAGTTATTTGTTGAATTTTCTTTTCCAGATTCTAAAATTGCCTTTAATGTTTGTTAAAATCAGTTGATGAGTTAAAATGGGAGTAAAGAAAAAATAGATTACAGACAAGGTGAATTGAACCATAGTTTTATGTATCTGTGAACTTAGAAGTATTTGTTCATGTCTTTGACAAAAATACCTGTCAGCTGTTACATGGAAGTAAATTTAATACATCAGATTAATCACTGTGATGTTCAGTTTCTAATATAACATGTTTTATTTGATAGAGCAGTAAACAAAGGCAAAAGAGGTTTCCTACATGTACAATGTATGCACATGCATTTTGATACCAGGTTTTAAATTTAAAGTGACTTAAGATCTAGAGCTTACTTTGTCCATCAACTCAAAATGTAAAAGAAACTGTACATTTGTACATTGTCAACCCAAAATAGAGCAACTGTTTCGCACTCTTTGCAGTGTAAAATTTAGAACAAAGTAACTGATGTTTTCTGTATTCATGAGGTGCATACTTCTAGGTTCACTGGAAATGCTTATGTTATGTATGTTGAAAAATGTCACTTAAATATTGCACTTGGTTTTAGGCAAAAGCAGCTTGGTGAAAAGTATATTTTGAACATTTTAAATTATTCTAAAGCCCAGTTAAATGTAAGTCATAAAGAATTTTCTGAACTGTTGCTGTGGTAATTTTCATGTTTTTAAGAGAGCATTCATATTTTATTTATAGTATGTAATATGGTGCTGCTTTTGTTTTAGGTGTTACTTGAGTTTATAGTTGTTAAGTTCAGGATCCTGATTGCTTTAACCTGCACTGATCTCACTTCACCCAAAATAAAAGGGATGTTTTAATGAATGAATTTTTGTATTTATATATTGCTATAGCATCATCACAGTATTGATGTATAGATTGACCTTCGTAAGATGCTTGAGCTAACTATTGACTGATTTGCTCTAAAGAATTCTATTTGAGGCCATCCTTTAAAAATTGTTTGTTTGCCCTAACGCGACCGACTGATGAAAATCCTCCCGACTGACTTTTTTTTTTGGACCTGAAAGCCCCAAACAAATTTTTTTCTGCCGTCGAGAAAAACCGTTCCGTTTTCTGTCATTTTCCATCTTTCTGGTATTTCTTTTCTGTAGTTCTTTCGTAAGTAATACCAATCAGTTCTTCTCAACTATGCCTGACCGCTGAAGCTCACTCCGCCAATAATCGTGTCAGAAATCTGACACACTCGCATTTCTGTATTTCATGAGAAATGAATGAAAAGAATAAATAATTTTATTAATAAGACTATAATCTTTTAATTATCTATTTAACGTAAAGCACAACGAAAGTTTCGAGCAGGTCAGAATTTTCACATATTGGTAGCCATCTTGCCGATTTGACAATTATCACGTGACCATTCCCACGAACCTTTGGAAAAGGATATCCGCGGGAAATCGCCGAAAATTCCGATTGCGGTCACGGTCGGGGGCAGTTTGTTTATTTATTTACATGACCACATGCGTTTTGGCGCGAACACTTTCAGGTTATGTACCGCGTCGAAAATAAAGTAATTTTGTTTTCAAATTAAAAAACATAGTGGAAAATGTTAATTTTATATTTACACTCGTCCTTTATATCATCTAAACACTAATCAAAAGGAATTAATATCAAGTGTTCTGAACTACATGAAAAATAAGTGCGATTGCGTCATACGAGATCACACTGGAAAGTCCGTTGTAAATGTAAACAAAATGATTCATGTTTGAACAATCGATGTTTTTGTAGTCAACATTTGTTGTAGAACATCGTAATTGGTTTGAAAATATGAATTAATAAATATATGACCTAAACATGTCCATATTTCCCTACTCAACGTACATTAGATGAAAATTTGCATGCTCTTATTCTGGTAAGGATTTGTAGTAGCACCTGACGAAAAACAAAATATAAAAATAGTGGCATTTAGAGTTTTGGAAGCCAGAACTAAATGTTAAACCTGGCAATGTCAGATGAAAACATTCCACTCAATTTGATATTATCTGACACTGAACATTTTGTAAGTTCTCGCATTAATTAAATAAATTTTTACAGTGATGCAAATTAATTTTCCTTTGTTGAAGTTCACATTTTATTGCGGCGGCACCGCTATATTTAATACGTGGTGAGTAAAAGATGCATGGAGACTTAAGCACTAGATCGAACATATGCGTCTCTCTTCATTATAAAATTGAGGTACTTCTGAGATGAAAACTGTAGACACAGTCAATTTTTTTGGAAAAGCAAGAGTTGTCGTTTGTAATTGAGCTGTCGTTCGTTTCATAGAGGGCGCAATCTAATATACGCTGGTAAAAAAAGAAAAAAGCGCTTTTCACGTTTCAGTCGCAATCTACACCTAGAAAAATGGATATACGATTGCTTTTTCCACTAACAACCTTTGACATTATAGAAACGAAACGAGTCGACTGAATATTCTTTTATGGCCTTTTTAGCTCACCTGAGCTGGCTCAGGGTGAGCTATTAGGATCGATGAATGTCCGTCGTCCGTCGTCCGTCCACATTTAGTTTGTTAACACTCTAGTGGTCACATCTTTTCCTCAATTGTCACGAAACTTGGTCAGGATGTTTGCCCCAGTAATTACTCTGGACGAGTTCGAATATGGGTCATCTCGGATGAAAACTAGGTCACATGACCCAAAAAATAAAAAAATATTGTTAAGGCTCTAGAGGCTACTGTTTCAGTCCAAATATCCTGGCAATTTGTCAGAAAGGTTGTTTGGTTGATTTCTAGCTTAAGTTTTAATATGGGTCACCTGGGGTCAAAAACTAGGTCACACAGCCCAAATATGGAAAAACCTTGTTAACACTCTAGAGGTAACATTTTCAGCCCAAATATCCTGGAAATTTGTCAGAAAGGTTGTTAAGATGATTTCTAGCTCAAGTTCGAATATGGGTCATCTGGGGTCAAAAACTAGGTCACAGAGCCCAAATATGGAAAAACCTTGTTTACACTCTAAAGTTACATTTTCAGCCATTGGAATTTGTCAGAAAGGTTGTTTTGATGGTTTCTGGTTTTAATAATGTGTTGTTTATTGAACACATCATTTGCTAATTTTATTGCAGTATTTTAACACCAAAAAGATTGATAAATGACATTTGTCTTGTAATCAGTACACATCTTGGATCTCTCTATGGTAAGGCCAGAGTTTTATATCTCTTGGTTTATGCGACTGCTTGTACTATTTTTGAATGAAAAGGAAGAATAACAATGACATTATGAACTGACATTTTATTTTTATTATTTCCGCTGTTCACTCCATATACTAGTTAATGAAGTGTCAGAACAGTAGGGATATATAATTGAAAGTAATTATTTTAAAGTGTTTATTTTGTTCGAAAATGACAATTATTGACAGGTGCAGTAGACTGATGTTCAATATGTGCTCTGTTCAATACAGTAGGAAAAAGTCCTTCATACTCAATATTTAAGAAAACTTCCCATAAACCAAGCAATATAAAAACTCTGGCCTAAAATTGGCACTTGTATAAAGTTTTAAATAGCGATGATGCAATACATGTTCTTACCCCTGTTGAACTTCCATGTTAAAGATTTTGGTAGTAATTTTTACATTCACATCACAAGAAAGTTCATATATAAAATTAAATCAATATTTGCAAATAATGAATAGCTTACAGTGCAGATCATGATCAGACAACAAAATAATGAATTGCTTACAGTGCAGATCATGGTCAGACAGCAAAATAATGAATAGCTTACAATGCAGATCATGATCAGACAGCAAAATAATGAAAGTGCAGATCATGATCAGACAGCTAAACAATGAAAAGGGCAGATCATGACCAGACAGCTAAATAATGCATAGCAAACAGTGCAGATCATGATCAGACAGCAAAAAATAAAAAGCTGACAGTGCAGATCATGACCACCCAACATACAATGAATAGCTTACAATGCAGATCATGATCAGACAGCAAAAAAATGAATAGCCAACAGTGCAGATCATGATCAGACAGCAAAATAATGAGGCCTAGAGCTTAGATATTCAGCATGTGGCAATAATTGACTCTCTACCAAGATTGTTCAAATCATGACCTCAGGGTCAAAATTAACCCTGCCTGGGGGTCTTTTGATTTTACATAGGCTTATTAAGAGGATATCATGAGCCAAAGGTAAAAATTGACCCTTTCTGCTATTAATAACCTTTTATTTTTGCCAATGGTAGACAGGTGAGCGATACAGGGCCATCATGGCCCTCTTGTTAGACATATATATGATATTGTTTTAGCTAATTTTTTCCCATTCGTAAGTAGTCTGCCTCTGTGGTGTAATGGATAAAGCCGATAAGTCAAACGCTTTTGTGTACGTGTACTTCTAGAAACCGCGAGTTCGAATCCCATCAACACCCAATTTTTTTTAAAAACTTTTTTCTGCTGTTTTAATAATCATTTTTAAATTTTTAAGAATATTTTACGGCAAATAATCATAAAAATTGTGTCGTGTCAGGTTTTGCTTGTTCAACCAGAATTGGTTCCCTCGAGTTCTTTTGGGGCCATGCCTCAATATCAATTATCACCAATTTTCAAAATATTTACATGGGATTTTTGTTTGTTGGCCCGCTGTGATACTTTGTATCACAGTTTTTCTTGTAGATGTTTTATGTGATCCTGTTCCTAACCTGGCCACAGGTCCAAATACAAGGCTCACTTGGACACTGAGTTGTTTGACATTCCATAGCTTAATAACTTCTTCAAATTTATGATTTGAATGATTTTACAACACTATTAAAGCACTCTTCTGGAATGAGCCTTGTTAAGCACTTTGGGAGCCTGGCTAATGGCTAAAATGATAATGTGAAAACCACCACCCATGCAGATATGTCACAAAGCAGGTTAATAGCATTCTACAGTGGGGTGCTAATAGCCAATAGGTACATACAACAGAAGAAATAGAGAAATATTAAGACAAGAAAGGTGCAAATATTAAGTGTACAATATGTGCTATCAATCTAAGATACAACATACATGTCAACGTATGTACCGAGTCAATACAACTTCTATAAAACATCTGAAAATAAAAAAAAAAAATAAAAAAAAATAAAAAAGACCTACCTACCTACCCACTGAAAAAATTCTGGGTCGCGTTAGGGCAAACAATTTTTTAAGGATGGCCTGAACAATATGCATATATAGATTATAAATCATTGTATAGATATATTAATTATTAAGAGTGATACAGAGCTTATATAGACTTAATAAATGAATAAATAGAGATAAGAAAAGAGACTACAGCCATATTCTTTATACGTTATAGAAACTGTGAGGTAACTCAGTTTGGTCACTTTCGTTTACATTTTCGTTTTTTATGAAATATGAATATTAAATTGGCATTCTTAGACTGTTGATATATCGATATTGTTGAAACATGTTGAATTGATTACATCCTTTCAAAAGAACACCACTTTTGGAATAAAGGATAAAGGAGCTTCAGTTACAGAATGACCAACGCGGACACGGATCATACTTCTAACTCTTACACCTAGGTAAGAGTGCAGTGGACAGCACAATTGCTTGACAGCACAATGTCATGGTAAGTAAAAGTTCTTTGTTTAAGTTAGTATTTTTAAGGCAAATTTTAACAATTTAGAAACAATACTAATCTAATGTTTGGAAAATGATCGGGTTAAAGCAGTCAGGGTATGAACTGTATCATCGCACCAAGCATGCTTGATTTTGTTTTATTGCAATAAACACATAAAGAACAGTCTCTGTCAGGGGTGTAGCTAGACCTATTCATTATGTACGCACAGGTTATGCTGGGCGCTAGGGGGGCACAGGATGCATTTAAATCCTCCTGCCCCCTGAAAGCTCTTGGGTTTTAGCAATGTTTTAACAATTTAGATGCGATTCCAAAGAGCCTATGTATGTGTAAACAAAACAAAAGTTGATATGAAATGAAATTACAAAACTGTCAAACTTTGAAAAGTTCTCTCACCTAGTCTGTTGTGTGAAAACTGTTTTAATTTTTATAAAACATAGCCCTTATACAAACTCTCAACAAGCCCGCTCCCCCTACTAGTAACTGTTGGTGGAACCATTCTTTTTGTTGTGAATTGTTATTAATCATAGGGGATACAAACATGAAGAAAAAGTTATAAGCTATCATGGTGTTTATTCAAATAATTCTAAATCATATTCTAAGCATACATGATCTTGCATGTTCTGAAAATGTAAGGCCAAACTCTCTTAGTGAATATGTTATGCGCGCGTTCGGCAATGGCGACTTTTTGCGGGCGTGAGCGGTGGTGGACACTTGTTTAAACGTAATGGCTGGAAAATATCCAAGAACACAGTGTTAAATTTCACTGCTACTTTATTTTTGCATAGAAGTCATATGATATAAACAAAATACAAAATCTAGAACAATTGAAAATATTACAATTGTTACTTATTTTGGGGAATAAGCTAAATTAACATAAATACAGATTTGGGGTAATTCTCAAGATGGTAGAGCTACAATTTTACATTTACTCGCTTTTGTGTGAGAGGATGCCAAAACTTAAAAGAATACATAAATGCAATACAATATTCTAGTGAAACAATAATACAAAGTTTGTTATATATAATACAACAATACCTTACATAGTAACATTTAAGATATAAACTTAATACATTTTATTTCTGAAACACTGTTTATATCTTTATGAAAATACAATCTTATAGAAAAATAATTGAACAAAAAGCTTAGAAAAAAGAAATGAAAAATAGAATAAAGAAATGTCACATACCTGGAAAATATCCAAGAACACAGTGTTAAATTTCACTGCTACTTTATTTTTGCGTAGAAGTCATATGATGCTTCTAGCACTGGTTCTTGGGTTTTTATTCACAACTGGTTTTCCAGGTGACAATAGCAATTGAAAAGAAAAAGAGGCTCAAAAATGTCGTCATAAAATTATAGAAACAATGTAAAAAAGATGGCAATGATGATAAGATTTTACTTTCTTGCATACCAGATGGGGATATCTGCAGTTTTTACCAGTGCTGGAAAATCTCATCTTACACCCCCCCGTGTAAGACGACTTACGTGCTTACTTGTGACGTAACGTTATAAACAATGTGACGTCACGTTTTAAGCAATGGTGACGTCACTTTCCCATACATAACATCTAAAGAATGTTTGTTTTTATATCAAAATGCATCATTTCGGTAAGTTTGTTTTTAAATATCTATTTCAAAGTGAAAGACGGTATGCAAGAAAAAGTTTCTTCCATGAGATACTTGGTTCAGATGGAAATATCCGTCACTTCGGGTAACTGTTTTGCGGGAACTCGGCAGAGCCTCGTTCCCGCCAAAAACAGTTACCCTCAGTGACGGATATTTCGATCTGAACCTCGTGCTCCTATAAGAAACTAATATTCCTTTTAATCTTTAAGTTTAAAGGCCATAAATAGACAGACTACCTTCAAATTAAATCTATGGGACAGGAAATGCAAAGATAAGAAATCATAATGGTCATTAAGTTAACGTGGCAGCCTTACCCTAGGATATAATATTATTCTTTATTCTAATGATAATTAATCAAATCTTTGGCAAAGTTGAGTTTTATCGAAGTTTGGGAGAAGAGAAAAATGTATACAATGTATTATACAAAATAATGCAAGATTTCCAAGAAAACAATAATTGATAAATTATGCAAATTCTATTTGTTTTAATTAAACATTTTATAAAGAATTTGCAAGAAAAACTGGGGCATAACAATTTGCCCCGCTTACTTTACTTTGGTCCCCAAAGTTTAGGAGAGAGAAAAAAAAATTTGAAAGGTAACATTATGTACATAATATATAGGCGATCGCACGAGAAAAAAAAATCATACATATGCAACAATGTGTAGAAACAAAAGCAAAGATATTGAAATAAAAGTACATGTACACATATATAAATACTGTAGGGTGTCATAACTAAATATCCAGCTCTTGATTTATCCAATTATGCAATGGTATCATAGTACCTTGATGTCTTGAATATAATTGAACAATAAATTTTTGTTTTAAAATTTGCCGCAGCATTGCAGCTTCATACATAGTTACAGAAATTGAGTTAACAACATTAAGAACTGTGTCATTATACCCCCAAAACGAAGTTTAGGGGGGTATATAGGAGTCACCCGGTGGTTGGTCGGTCGGTCGGTCGGTCGGTCTGTTGCATTTTCCTTGTCCGGAGCATAACTTGAAAACTACTTGTTGGAATTCAATACAACTTCATACAATGATCAAGCACATTGAGAGGAAGTGCAGTGCAGAAGAACTATAACTCCATCTTGACTAATTACAGAGTTATTACCCTTTGTTGCTTTTCCTTGTCCGGAGCATAACTTGAAAACTACTGTTGGAATTCAATACAACTTCATACAAGATCAAGCACATTGAGAGGAAGTGCAGTGCACAAGAACTATAACTCCATCTTGACTAATTACAGAGTTATGCCCTTTGTTAGTTTTCCTTGTCCGGAGCATTACTTGAAAATTACTGGTTGGAATTCAATACAACTTCATACAATGGTCAAGCACATTGAGAGGAAGTGCAGGCACAAGAACTATAACTCCATCTTGACAATTACAGAGTTATTGCCCTTTGTTACTTTTCCTTGTCCGGACATAACTTGAAAACTACTGGTTGGAATTCAATACAACTTCATACAAGATCAAGCACATTGAGAGGAAGTGCAGTGCACAAGAACTATAACTCCATCTTGACTAATTACAGAGTTATTGCCCTTTGTTGCTTTTCCTTGTCCGGACATAACTTGAAAACTACTGGTTGGAATTCAATACAATTTCTACAATGATGAAGCACAATGAGAGAAAGTGCAGTGTACAAGAACCATAACTCTATCTTGACTCATTTCAGAGTTATTGCCCTTTGTTACTTTTACTTGTCCGGAGCATTATTGAAAACTACTTGTTGGAATTCAATACAACTTCATACAATGGTCAAGCACAATGAGAGGAAGTGCAGTGTACAAGAACCATAACTCTATCTTGACTCATTTCAGAGTTATGCCCTTTGTTACTTTTACTTGTCCGGAGCATTATTCGAAAACTACTTGTTGGAATTCAATACAACTTCATACAATGGTCAAGCACAATGAGAGGAAGTGCAGTGTACAAGAACCATAACTCTATCTTGACAAATTACAGAGTTATTGCCAAGAACAATATCTCTTTTTAGTTTGTTTGCAAGGTATTCTGTTACTACGAACTTTCTCAGTTTATAAAGCAGTCTTTTGGGGGTATTAATCACATTTAGTGATAGCTCTAGTTGAACTTGTTTTTAATTGTAAAACAAGGCCATGATACAAACAAAGTAGGAAAGCAGCATGAACCCTTGACTTCCAGACCAGAAATTTGATTTGGCATCTGAATGTCAAGGTTGAATGGACACATAGGCAATCGCATTACATCAATGCATTTTGTTCCAGAGGCTACTTCCAAACAAAGTGTGGCTCTGTGTCTGTTCTGTAAGTATTTGTACAACAGAACAAACAATGTTACAACAATAACACTTAACACTATGAAATTTGCATGTTCCCATGTAAGATCTATTGAGACAGTAAAAGGTGCACTGTCAGTACTGGTAATAGAAGGTTTATAAATGAATGAAGGAACAGTAGTTTGCAATGCTTTACATGATTTCGATTGTTGCAAAATTGCAACTGCAACTGATAATTTACGAACATGGAACATGGTCAAAGATAGAAGTACACATAAAACAATGGATGTGCCAAGAGAACAGAAAGTAATGATGTCAGACGTAGTTGGCCAATCAGAACTAATTTCAATTTCACCATCTAACAGAGGTTCGGTTAAAGATTTAAATATAACGCCATCTTTCTTGGCAACCTCAGCCATTCTCTGTAGACTTAAGTGAGCTTTGTTGTCAGCTGCAATAACATTAGACATTTTGTGGTTGTAAATTTTAAGATTTGGAACACTGATATTTATTGCCGTTCTAAATGTTGTATCGGCAAAAATGTTTTCCACAAAAGAAGTATCAAAGAAATGTTGAAGCAGTGCTAAGTTTACTGGATGCAAAACAGTTATATTATCAGCTTGTCTATGACATGAACTTAACCGAGGTACAAAGTAAAATCCATTTGTAGAAACAGAACATTTACATGGAAGACTAAAAATACAAAAATCACATCCAGTTACCATTTTGTGTTCATTATGACATTCCATAGATAATAGTGGAGTCCTATACAGTAGCAAAGAGTTTGGTGATAGTTCAGTTATTTTTGGCTTAACAATATTATGAACATATCTAAAATTACAAAGTGATTTTACTTGATCCCTATCATTTGCATATAAGGCCAGTACACAAGAAGGAAAAGTAACAGGTGATAATGCAAAATTTTCAGTACAATATTTTGTCTTTTTACCAGAGCAGTGTTGTAAATCAGAACTGTCTAACAGTGTATAATGTTGATTACTTGAAGAGACTGCAGAAAAGTCTGGCAAATCAAGAAGTTGTGTAGCATCTTTAGAAGTTGAATTGATTGGAACTGGTACTGATACAACTTTAAACACATTTAGGGGTTTTTCTTGATATGAAATTGGCAATTTCAAAGTAATGTATAGTTTAGTACCATTTCTGGCAAACAGAAAATTACAATTTGAGTAAATATCGCCAATATTTTTGATTGCCAAATGAGATCCTGCATATTTAGTTTGTAATAGCATTTGTATATCTTGTAAAGTACTTTGCAGAACATCTTCAGTAATGAGAAAAGGTGATAAGCGACCATTGACTAAATCCAATATACCAATTTTAAATTCTTCTAATTGAAAGTTTAGTTTGCTAGAAGTTTTAATTTGATCAATGAGAATGTCCATCAGATAATCAATAACTCGTTCTAAATTAGCTTGTGTAGTGTAAAGATCAGACTGAATGAGCTTTATTGCTAGCACGTTGTCTTTGATACCAGTTAAAAGATTATCCATTCTGCTATTAGCTGAAGAAATAAAAGAACTTATGTGATCTTCATGTTGAGCAAGAGCTGTAGCGAGACCAGTGTTCATTTTTGTAAGTTTGTTCATATGTCTAGCTAGAATATTCACATCGTCCATTGTTGCCGTTCCAAATAAACCTTTACTAAGGGAACCAATAAAAGGCAGTAGAGAGCGTTTACTCCTTGATTTGTGAATTTTAGTTTCTGGAATCAATTCAATTATAGTGTTCAAAGTGTTATTTAAACGTGCGGCAGTTCCAGTGCGCACACTATTGAGTTGAGTCAAAACATGTGATACAGCAAGACATGAATGATTGTTTATCCTACATGGGGGTAGAGTTGGTGTGTTAATATTTTCAGGAATCATAATTTCAAATGTATGAAGCCAGAAATCACGTGCAATGACAAGGTCATTTGTTTTCTTGAAAAACACCCCATAGTTTAGTCTTTGCACAACTGAAGATCCTTCACCACAGCCTAAAACCAATGCCATAACCAGCAATGTCAACAGCCATCGTAACCCGCAGAACCCTGAAAGTTAGGAAGTAATGATAAAATACCAGCAGTAAACCATGTGAAGGGAGAGATAATAAGAAGACAACATAAGAGGTTGTCATTGGATTTACTACTGGAATTCTATATAATGATAGAAATAGGAAGATAGAAATGCCGGCATTATGGGTTCTCCAAGCACAAAAGCATATGAAAATGACTAGCCAAGCCTTAATTAATTAGACTGTTTTGTGTAAAACCTTAGTTTGCGTTTTCTGGCTTTACCTTGCTTTGTATGAGTTTTCAGGTAATTTTTAATAAGTAGTAAGGGAACAATTTCTTCTCGCACCCATTTACGTTCATCATTTTTAAGTTTAACTTGATACCACTGACCATTTGAAGTTTCAGCACCAACAATAGCAACAATATCAGCTGAGTCTATTTCAGTAGATTGATTAGGCTGCTTTGGATCAGCCACATTTTGATCATCTTGATGTGACTGTACACTGGTTGTCAATATGATTTTGACCTGGCGGTACATTATCAGCATCATTAGATTGATCATGTGAGGTATTTTGAGTTTGCTCTGGGGCATTATTTTGAGTTGGTTTTAAACTCTGTGCAGAGTCATCTGCAGCATCAGCTTCAGTATCAGATTCAACATCATTATCAACTATTCTCTCATTATATAGTTTTATCCGAGAAGCATTTACGAGAGATTTATGAATTTTGTTTTGTGGTAGGTTTTTAACCTTGTATGTATAGGAAGGCCCTACTTCAATTATTTCATAGGGTCCTGTCCATTTATTTGAAAGTTTTGATGACAATCCTATGTCTGTTTTCTCTTGCCTTATAAGAACCTTATTTCCTACTATAAAATTTGGCGCTTTAGCCTTAAGATCATGTCTAGTTTTAGACTTAACCTGTTGTGCCTCTTGATTTTTCTTAGCTTCCTCAGATATAAGCTTGAGTCGTGTGATCACTTCAGTTAAATGTTGTTTAGCAGTTGGTTGCAAAGTAGATTTAGGAACAAGTGAAGTATCAATGGGCAACTCCATTTCTTTTCCAAACAACAATTGATATGGACTGAACCCAGTGCTTTCAGTGCATGGTTTTGACCGCAAAGACATTAAGGCACATGGCAAAAGGTCAACCCAATTTTTCTGATCCTTATCAATGTAAGTCCTAAGAATTTGTGTTAAAGTACCATTTGTACGTTCAACTGTCGAATTGGTTTGTGGGTGATAACTACTTGTATGATGGCGAGTGATACTAAACAGTTCACATAGAGCAGCAACTAATTTTGACATAAAGTTCCTGCCTCTGTCAGACACAAGTATACGGGGTGCTCCATAGCGACAGATGAACTCCTTAAACAAAATGCTAGCAATTTCAGTAGCTTCCTGAGTCCTAAGAGGAAACCCTTCAGTCCATTAAATTTTGCTAAAGCTATCTACAATGAGCAGCACATACTGAAAACCATCCTTGCTTTTTGGCAAAGGGCCAAGAATATCCATATGGACACGTTCAAACCTCTCAGCAACAGGCAAAGGAGTTAAAGGAACAGGCTGACGTCTCCTATTGACTTTACATGTTTGACAGTTTACACATGTTTTAATGTAATTACTAACATCTTGATACATTTTTGGCCAGTAGTATTTTAGTCTTAATGCTGCATAGGTGCGCTTTAGGCCTGAATGACCTCCACCAGCTAGACAGTCAAGATAACTACATAAAACATCTGTCTTTAAATTAGAGGGTACAACCAATTGCAAAAGCATTTTATCAGGGTCCACTAATTTAACATCTTTAGGAGTTTTCACTCTAGGAGTGTACCAGTGATATAAAACATCATCTTTCATTAAAAATTCATTTGAATAGAAGGTGAGATCATGAGCACGTTTCTTGTCTGAAGGATAAGTTTGATTTTCTAAGACATCAATTAGTTCTTTACAAAACTTATCATCCCGCTGCATTTGTTCAATATCCCTGTCATCAATAATAGTGGTGGCACAAACTGAAGCAGTTTCATATTCAAAAACAGTTTAAACATATTCTGGTATATCAGTAGTATCAATTTTCATACTTGGGTTTGAATCTATAGACTCTACTGCACAGTCATTAGAGGTTTGCTCACAATCTGATTTTTGTTCAGTGTCTAAGGAATTTTCAGTATTAACTACAGTTACATGCTGGTTTTCACATTGAGCCATACATGAAGTATTTATTGGCAAAGAGTCACGGCTATCTTGAGAAGTCAAATTATTCAAGTTGGTTTGTGATGGTAAACGAGAGTAATCAATACGTGACAAGGCATCTGCATTTTGGTTAAGTGTACCTTTTCTGTGATAAAGATTATAATCATAAGCTTGCAGTTTTATACACCATCGTGCTAACCTGCCACTAGGTTCCTTTTTGTTTTTCAAGCTAGTTAATGCAGAATGATCTGTGTACAGGTCAAAAGGATGGGAAGACAAATAGTGTTTGAAAGTTGCAATTCCCTCTACAACAGCAAGGCATTCTAATTCAGTGATAGACCATTTCTTTTCATCGGGCCTTAAGGCACGGCCTCCATAAGAAACTACATATTCAAGACCATTGCTATCTTTTTGACCAAGTACAAAACCTAAAGCAGAACCACTCGCATCTGTTGAAAGAACAAACAGCTTATTATACCCCCAAAACGAAGTTTAGGCGGGTATATAGGAGTCACCCGGTGGTTGGTCGGTCGGTCAGGCTGGCGGTCTGTTGCATTTTCCTTGTCCGGAGCATAACTTGAAAACTACTAGTTGGAATTCAATACAACTTCATACAATGGTCAAGCACATTGAGAGGAAGTGCAGTGCACAAGAACTATAACTCCATCTTCACTAATTACAGAGTTATTGCCCTTTGTTACTTTTCCTTGTCCGGAGCATAACTTGAAAACTACTAGTTGGAATTCAATACAACTTCATACAATGGTCAAGCCCATTGAGAAGAAGTGCAGTGCACAGGAACCATAACTCCATCTGGACTAATTACAGAGTTATTGCCCTTTGTTACTTTTCCTTGTCCGGAGCATAACTTGAAAACTACTAGTTGGAATTCAATACAACTTCATACAATGGTCAAGCACATTGAGAGGAAGTGCAGTGCACAAGAACTATAACTCCATCTTGACTAATTACAGAGTTATTGCCCTTTGTTACTTTTCCTTGTCCGGAGCATAACTTGAAAACTACTAGTTGGAATTCAATACAACTTCATACAATGATCAAGCACACTCAGAGGAAGTGCAGTGTACAATAACTATAACTCTATCTTGAATATTTACTGAGTTATTGCCCTTTGTTACTTTTCCTTGTCCGAAGCATAACTTGAAAACTACTAGTTGGAATTCAGTACAACCTCATACAATGGTCAAGTACATTTAGAGGAAGTGCAGTGCACAGGAACCATAACTCAATCTTGACTCATTACAGAGTTATTACCCTTTGTTACTTTTCCTTGTCCGGAGCATAATTTGAAAACTTCTGTTGGAATTGAATACAACTTCATACAATGGTCAAGCACAGTGAGAGGGAGTGCAGTGCACGGGAACCATAACTCCATCTTGACTAATTACAGTGTTATTGCCCTTTGTTACTTTTCCCTGTCTGGAGCATTTTTCGAAAACTACAAGTTGGAATTCAATACAACTTCATACAATGGTCAAGCACAATGAGAGGAACTTCTAAGAACAATATCTCTTTTTAGTTTGTTTGCAAGGTATTATGTTACTACGAACTTCTTCAGTTTATAAAGCAATCCTTTTGGGGGTATTAATCACATTTAGTGATAGCTCTAGTTCATATTAGGAAATTGAAGTATAGGTGTTGTAACCAATGCATTCTTCAATGTTTCAAAAGTAGTTTGACATTCTTCAGTCCAGTCAGATTTTGAAAAAGTTTTTCTGATATCTTTTTATGCCCCCGAAGGGTGGCATATTAAAATCGCACCGTCTGACCGTCCGTCCGTCTGTCCGTCCGTCCGTGCGTCCCCACTTACAAATTCGTGTCCGGACTGTAACTTTGTCATGCATTGAAGGATTTTAAAATAACTTGGCACACATGTCTAGCACATCAAGACGACGTGTCGCGTGCAAGATCCACATCCCTACCTCAAAGGTGAAGGTCACACTTGGAGTATGAAGGTTATGGAATCCTCTATATATGCACACATTCGTGTCCGGACTGTAACTTTGTCATGCATTGAAGGATTTTAAAATAACTAGGCACACATGTCTAGCACATCAAGATGACGTGTCGCGTGCAAGTCCATCCCTAGCTCAAAGGTCAAGGTCATACTTAGAGTTTGAAGGTAATGGATTCCTCCATATAAGCATATATGCACACATTCGTGTTCGGACTGTAACTTTGTCATGCATTGAAGGATTTTAAAATAACTTGGCACAAATGTCTAGCACATCAAGACGACGTGTCGCGTGCAAGACCCACGTCCCTAGCTCAAAGGTCAAGGTCATACTTAGAGTTTGAAGGTAATGGATTCCTCTATATAAGCATATATGCACACATTCGTGTCCGGACTGTAACTTTGTCATGCCTTGAAGGATTTTAAAATAATTTGGCACAAATGTCTAGCACATCAAGACGACGTGTCGCGTGCATGACCCACATCACATCCACAAAGGTCAAGGTCACACTTAGAGTTTATAGGTAATGGAATCCTGTATATATGCATACATTTGTGTCCGGACTATAACTTTATTATGCTTTGAAGGATTTTAAAATAATTGTGCACAAATGTCTAGCACATCAAGCGGATGTGTCGCATGCAAGACCCAAGTCCCTACCTCAAAGGTCAAGGTCACACTTAGTGTTTAAAGTAATGGAATACTGTATGCATGATTACTCTGTCATGCATGGAAGGATTTTAAAATTACATAGCACATTTATTGAGCACATGGAGAGGACACAGACTGTGAGGCACCTCTTTCGGGGGCATTCATCACTTGGGAGGGACAGCTCTTGTTTTAATAATGCATTAAGCGGAACACATTTTTGTGCAAAATTTTTAACAAACCTACAGTAGTAATTGCAGAGACCTAAAAATCCTCTTAATTCTTTTGTGTTCTAGGCACAGGATAATTTTTAACTTTATCAGTGTTCGACGGGTCAACTTCAACACCTTTTTCACTAAGAACATGCCCAAGAAATACAACCTTATTGACACCAAAAGTGCATTTTGAAGGCTTAAGTGTAAGTTTAGCATCTCTTAATCTTTTGAAAACCTGATCTAGATGAAGTAAATGTGTTTCAAAATCTGGGCTAAACACAAGTATGTCATCGATATAACAGAGAACAAATTTCCAGTTTAATCCTTTCAAAATAATAGACATCAACATTTGGAAACTCATAGGCGCATTGCGTAGACCGAAAGGCATTCGGGTCCACTCCCAGACTCCTTCATGAGTTATAAAACAAGCCTTATGCCTAGTTTCAGGATCTAAAGCAATTTGGAAATATGCAGAGTTCAAATCTAATGTAGAAAAGATTTTAGCTTGAGAGTCTCCAAGAGCATCAAACACATCTTCAATTCGAGGCAACCGAAGGGATGAGAAATAGGGATTGTAATTTGATTAAGCTTACGATAATCCACAGCAAATCGCCATGAACCATCTCGCTTTTTAACAAGGACAACTGGAGAGTGCCAAACAGAAGTAGATCTTTTGCATAAACCTGCCTCGCTATATTCATTTGTCATTTGTTCAATTGCAGCCTTTTTGCCTGGGTCTTGACAGTAAAAGTTTGAGTGTACTGGTTTAGCACCAGGAATGGTCTCTATTGTATGAGAAAAAATGTCTGTTTTTCCAATATTAGACATTGAAGTTGAAAATACATCTTTGTTTTTATCTAAAAAGTTTTTAAGTATTTGTTTCTGTTTCTCTGATAGATTATCAGAATTGATATCAAAGTTGATGTCATTTTTATGATCTTTTTCAGTTGTTTTAGCACAGAAAACATTAGCATTATCAGTAGTTATTTTATTATCATTTTCATCAACAGGAAAGATTTCCTCATTGTCAACTAAGTTTATATTGCCTATAATTCTTTTCTGAGGTAATTTAACTTCTTCCTTTGTTGGATTAATTATCCTCATTAGAGCTTTGCGATTTTTTATTTGAAGCAAACATTTAGCACCACAAAGATTTATACCTGCTAAGGTTTCTGACGGTTCGATTAGCACAATGTCATTGCTTTTGCAGTTTGAAATCCTAACGGGAATGACAACCTCAGATTCACCTGGAATAATTTCAGTTTTACAACTACGAGCGTAGCCAAACTTACTATCACAGACAAGATTGACAGAAACAGTGTCTTTACCTACAGTTAACATTCTATGATGAAAATTCATGTTAACACGATTTGAAACCATAAAATCTACACCTAAAATGACTGAGTGATGCACATGTTCTAAAACAATAAATGTTTGGCCAATTTTTAATCCTGCAATATCAAAAGTAAGTTTAACTTGCCCTAGCACAGGATGTTTTTCACCACCTACACCAGAAACAACAGGCAAATTAGCTGGTTGGATTTTAGCCCCAGGGGCATATTTTCCAAGGTCAGACTTTTTAATACAAGAAACATCTGCACCAGTATCAACAAGAGCCTGACATCTTTTACCATAAAAATCAATCATTATTGTATTTCTGCTTAGAGAGGTAGCTATACAGATTTTAGCTGAACTGTTACAGTTTTTAGAGGTTTTGAAACCTTTTGAACCTAATGAATTTGAGTCTGTTTTCTTAGGTCTATGTAAGTTAACATTTTGATTATTTTTAGACTTTGCACTTTTTGGCTGGAGTAATGCATTGCCTTGATTTTGCCTATTCACATGTGAAGTACGCATATGAACAGGCGCGAGTCCCTATTGCCCATTATTTGCATAATGGCGCTTCCTAATTTCACAAGTTTCAGTAAAATGGTTCATTCCATGACAGTAGGTGCATTGAACATTAACAGCTGGACATTCAGAATAATTATGACAAACCCTACCTCCACAGCGTTTGCAAGGCTGCTTCCTGACTTGGGTGTTCTGCTCCCTATTTCTTTGTGGCTGTTGTGGAGTCGGCTGTCTGTAATGTTGTTGTTGCATTGGCATAGTGTATGGCTGATACATTGACGGAGGCATGTTGTGGCTTGGCATCGGTGGCTGTGATTGAAAATGTTCATATGGGAGTGACTGCACTTGATTTTGATTTCGACGTCTACTCCATGTCTGCTCCTGAGGTCTTTCAATTGAATTTGCACTAAATTTTGAGCTTAAAGCTGCAATAACTTGCTCACACACTTTATCAGTGATGTTGTCAATATTTGACCCAGCTACAGAAGCAACTGTTCGAGTTTCAGCTTTTTCTGCCGCGATACACCTTTCGGCAACCAGAGCAGCTTTGCGTACTTCTTCCAATGTTTGCAGTGACTGTGGCATGATCATTTTCCTTAATTCAGACACTAGCCCTTCTGAAGCCAAATGCGCAATTGTTCCAGGGTGCAGTTTTGAACGCGATGATGCCTCTGTAACTCTAGTTATATAGTCACAGACTGGCTCATGCTCATACTGTTTAAATGCTGTAGATGGCAGTGTCAGGTGGAAGCCCATCGGACCCATTAAATCGTTCTTTGAATTTTGTAATCATCACATCTGAGTCACTTTTAACATCTGCGGGTAGTGACTTGTACCAGCTGTCTGCATGGCCCTTCAACATGAATGAAAACGTGCACCATTTGCGTCCCTCATCAATTTTCAAGGCCTTGCAATAGTTTTCGTAAGTTTCAAGCCAGTCTTCAGCATATTCGCCTGGCTTGCCTTCAAAGTGTTTAAGCTGGATATTTAATGCCATCACTTCTTCTTCAGATGGTATGGAATCTTCCACCAAGACTGAGTTTTCGAGATCTTGCAGAGAGTTTTCTTCTTCTCCGTCAGAAAGATCACTATCACAGGTGTCACCACTCACTTCACTGAGTCCAAGCGAGGAATCAAGACTTTTAGAAGGTCCTGCGTCCTGTTCTTCTATCTGTGACTTTTTCCCCACGTAGATTATAGTTGATATTAATAGGCGTTGACATACAGGATCGTACCACTTTGTTACCCCACCAGTTGTTATGTGCGCGTTCGGCAATGGCGACTTTTTGCGGGCGTGAGCGGTGGTGGACACTTGTTTAAACGTAATGGCTGGAAAATATCCAAGAACACAGTGTTAAATTTCACTGCTACTTTATTTTTGCATAGAAGTCATATGATATAAACAAAATACAAAATCTAGAACAATTGAAAATATTACAATTGTTACTTATTTTGGGGAATAAGCTAAATTAACATAAATACAGATTTGGGGTAATTCTCAAGATGGTAGAGCTACAATTTTACATTTACTCGCTTTTGTGTGAGAGGACGCCAAAACTTAAAAGAATACATAAATGCAATACAATATTCTAAGTGAAAAATTGAACTGTTACTTAACTGAAATAAAAGATTGTCATATTTTGCCTGAGTGTCTTACTTGGAACTTTATCGAAAAAGACTCTACCACTTGATATTCATTTGAAAATTCCCCGAAACTCAAACGTTAAGTATAACGTTTCATAATAATTGGTAGAGAACACCGGGTAAGATCTTGGTACCTCAAATCAACACTGCCAAGCAAAATGAACTATTTCCAAGTAAGACCTTTCACCAGGATGACACCATTTAAACGCCAATTTTGGATACAGCATGCATCACAGCAGTGCATACGTTGTTGTGAAATTCACTCTGGAGTTCATTTGTGCAAGGCAATATTTCGTGTTTGCTACTCTTGTCGCAACTATGGACATATCAGCAAGTCATCACTTTGTCAAAAGTACAGAGCATGGCTAAATTCTACAGTTGAACCCCAACAGGACAAAACAACAGAGCCAGTCTGCCAGGAACCAGAGTGTGACACAGCAATGGTATGTGCAGCAATGCCATTTTCTGCCATCACCAACCATGAACTACTTGATTCAGTTCCAGCACCAACTTTGCAAAATGAGCTGAACCATTTCAAGCAGAAGTGCCATGAGCAACATGTTTTTATAGCATCACTTCAAGAAACTGAAAGTGAGCTAAGGAAAGATATTTCATCCAAAGAGAATGAAAACTGTGCAAACATTTCTGCTTGAAATGAAGCCAGGCAAGCAAATGATTCTCTAAATAAAAGTTTTCAAGATCTATTTAAATTTGTGCTGGAATTCGATAAGTTTTGGTTTAATTCAAAAATGGAGAATAGCAAGATCCAGGACGAAACCCAAGAGTTACTACAGCAAGTTTGCAGTGCCACTCAGCAAGACAAACCAAGCACTGGCAGGAAGTTCAAATGTAATAGGTGTGGTTTAAAGACATTCCACACTCTGAAGGACTGTGCTGCTCTTGGTAACATATGTGGAAGGTGCTGCAAACACAACCACTTTACGTTCTTGTGCAAAAATCCAGAAGACATACCAGAAATCCATGTTGGACTTGAATTGAAACAACGTCTGGACTGTTTATGTAAGTCAGTGAATAGTTGGGAAACACTAGGAGGACCTTATTTATTTCAAACTGATCACTATAAACTGAACTGCGATTAAAACACAACTAAGGGAGATAACCTTGTAAAAAAGAACAGATAACAAAATGTTTAACAAGTAAAGGGCTGGATACTCTCAATTTGAACGAATATTACTAATTTCAATATTCTTTCTTGCTTTGGCGTCCAAAGCAAACAGACAAGGGAGGAACTATTATGCTGTAAATTTTGCAGCAAATTGTTTAAAATAACAAGCTTGATTTATGTTAAATAATTATGCAATTTTATTCTGTATTTAAAGAAAATTCATCTTTTCATACATATAGTTTTTACTAAATGTCAAAACTCTTTGTTAAGAATTGTTAAGTAGCTCTGAGCTACATGTGCCACTTTTTGTTATTCTGCTTAAGGAAATAGTTTGATTGTTCTTATTTATTATCAAAACCGTTTGTATTTACATCATTGATTGACCACTAGTCTCTAACAATGACTAAACTAGCTCAAGGCTTATCAAGGTTGACATGCCATCACTTTGGAGTTAAATTTTTTGTATTGTTTGATTTATTGTTAAATTTTCATTGTTAAATGTGTTGATAACTTCCTATGAGATAGATGTAATCTCATAGGAATATTGGTATATAAACCCCAGCATTTTATGAATTCAGACATTCAAAAATACTACAATTACTTTACTTACTCTGTGTTTTAAAAACTCTGTGTTCTTAGTGAAATTTTACTAGACATTTCTAATTTTTGCGACTGTAAAACATATCTGGACTTTGTGTAAACCTATGTGATATTCTTAGTGAATAATTGAATTGTTACTTAACTGAAATAAAAGATTGTCATATTTTGCCTGAGTGTCTTACTTGGAACTTTATCGAAAAAGGCTCTACCACTTGATATTCATTTGAAAATTCCCCGAAACTCAAACTTTAAGTATAACGTTTCATAATAAATATGTCCCTATTTCATTATCCGAGCAAGGAAATTTGCCATTCTTAAATCATTTTAGTCCGTTTTGACAGATCTGACTATTTCAAGTAGGACACAATGGATAGTCGAAATTTTTCTTACCTACGCACACGTTTTAATATTAATGGCAAGTTTAAAAAACCAAAGCTAGTTTAGTTGAACAAGCTAAAAACAGTATGTTCTCTCACAGTAATAAATAAGGCTAGAAAACTCAATTTATCCATATCCGTTCAATTGTATTTATTTGACCAATTTTACTGTATGGAAGTGAGGTGTGGGGATTTGAAAATTTAAAGATAATTGAAGTATTTCATCTTAAATATTGTAAGATGATACTCTGTTTGAAATCAAGTACACCTAATTGCATGATTATGGTGAAATGGGTATAAAACCTTTCTCTGTTAGTGTTAAATCTAGAGTATTGTGCTTTTGGAGTGAAGTATTAAATGCTAAGAATGATAAAATATGTAACCTATTGTATCTATCTATCTATTTTCCTGTACTGTTGAACCCTTTATAGGGATTTAGACAATTTCGTGTGCGTCAAGCCACAAAGACAAAGGTTATGGTAGGGCATAATCAATGCAGCTTTTAGCAGCATTTAACTGATCAAGAGTAGGAAGGGAGGGAGGGAATATCAGGTGGGAAACTATTCCATAGGACTATGGTCCTAGGGAAGGAGTACTTATAGAAGTCAGTGGTTGCGGTGATTAACCTGTAAGACAAGGGATGATAGTGGCGGGATTTCTTAGTTGGAGGGGTCAGATTTCCTTGAATGGGGATTACAACCAGGTTGTTAGAAATTTTATACACGAGTGAAAGCTGTGAGTCAATGCGCTGGCTATCTAACCTGCACCATTTTAGACTGTATAACATGTCTGTGTCACTTGAACTGGGGCCAAAGTCAGACATAGCCCAGCATGCTGCCCTCCTTTGGACCGCTTCTTTTTGGTCTATATGGATTTGGGTGTATGGTGACTTATTTTAATTGGGGTCTTACTAGGGTCTGGTAGGCCATGGATTCGAAGGCTGTTGATTTGACCTTTATGTTCCTACCAAGAAATCCTAGGGTTTGATCAGCCTTTTTTGTTGACCTATTTATGTGGGCGTCCCATGAGATAGTTAGAATTATCCGAGGCAAGATATTTAGCTGAGGAAACAGTTCTGGAGAAAGTACTGTGATGGTATAGGATATTTCCTTCTTGTGACATGGATAACTTGACACTTGGTGGGATTGAATTCCATATCCCAGTCCAACTCCCACTTTTCTAGTGTGGTAAGATCATTTTGAAGGGTTTTAGATGGAAGTTAGTGACATATAAATTGCAGTGTCATCTGCAAATAGACTTGGACATAATATTTTGTGGGAGGTCATAAATGTATACAAGGAAGAGAAGGGGTCCGAGCACTGACCCCTGCGAAACTCCAGAGGAGACGGGTATAGGCTCAGAAGTTTTGCCTTCTAGGATAACAAATTGAGAGCGGTTGTCGAGGAAGCTCTTAATCTTTTGAAGGGTTTGGCCACGGATACCGTAATTATGCATTTTGAACAGAACTTTCTCATGGCTCACTTTGACATTTTGGAAAATTTGTCGTCCGTAAGCATTTCGGGATGGTACTTATCAAGTGACTGTTTAAATCCTTCCCAGTTTGCTTTTTTAGCTCACCTGGCACAAAGTGCCAGACTGAGCTATTAGGATCGCATTCCATACATCGTCCGTCCGTCCGTCCGTCCGTCCACCATTTCCTTCAAACGACATCTCCTCTGAAACCACTGGGCCAATGTTGATGAGACTTTGCAGGGATGTTCCTTGCATGAAGCTCTATCAAAGTTGTTCAAAGAATTCCATTCCATGCAGAACTGGTTGCTATGGCAACAAATAGGGAAAACTTTAAAAATCTTCTTCTCTGAAACCACAAGGCCTAGAGCTAAGATATTTGGCATGTAGCATTGTCTAGTGGACCTCTACCAAGATTGTTCAAATTATGACCTCCGGGTTAAAATTGACCCCGCACCGGGGGTCACTTAGTTTTGCATAGGAATATATAGGAAAAACTTTAAAAATCTTCTTCTCTGAAACCAAAAGGCCTAGAGCTTAGATATTTGGCATGTAGCATTGTCTAGTGGACCTCTACCAAGATTGTTCAAATAATGACCCTCGCATCAAAAAAATTGACCCCGCACGGGGGGTCACTTAATTTTACATAGGCTTATATAGTAAAAACTTTAAAAATCTTCTTCTTTGAAACCACAAGGCCTAGAGCTTAGATATTTGGCATGTAGCATTGGCTACTGGACCTCTACCAAGATTGTTCAAATTATGACCCCTGTGTTGTTTTAGCTGTGCATATAAAGTCAGATATTCATATTCAGTACAATATATATAAAGTTTGCTTCAACAATTGCTGGGATTGTGTGGCCTACAATAAAAGTGTATACAAGTCGGATGTTTTTCAACAGAAAATTCCTAATATAACAACAGCTTGCACCACTAAGTCTTAAGACAGCACACTTGACCACTCTAAGTGCTGGATAGTTTGATATCCTTTGAACACCTGTAACGTAATAAACCGTATACGCGGGTTAAGACAAGTTTGGCCTTCCATAGAAGTGACAGTGAACGTATGGAACACGTTTTGTCTGTATGAATTTAAAGGCTATGCCGACAGCTCCTGAATGTTGAAAACTCGGACGTCCGAGGCAAATGCTGACACTTTAAGACGACCTTGAAAATGACCTTGGACACAATTTTAACAGCTTTGAAAATTTTCATTTTACCAACGTTCGCGTACAGGCCCCTGTGGGATAGTGTTTTGAGTGCTTGCAAATATGTTTTCACAGACATAAAGCAGACATGTCGTACTCAAACCTAGGTATATTTACATCTTATGAGAACGCTTGAAATTGACCTCTCGTTAGCAAAAAAAACAACAAAAGAAGTCCATGCGCAGGTTAGCAGACAGGGTGACCCCTGCGCGTGACCTCTGTAGGTGGGCCAATGGAAATTTTACTTTCATGTTACAGCTCAATCTATTTGCTGACGTATACAACACGCGCAGTAAACCGAAAGTAGCCATAACGTGATGTACAGTGTTTACAAAAACGCATGCATGTCTGTCGAGTGTGTAAAAAAAATATGCCGGTGTGCAAAGGTTATTCAAGAAAATTCTGTTTTTATGCCAAAGTCTCATGTTTGTCCCATTTTCAACCACTGACACAGTCACACTAAATGCAAATTCAGGTGAAATTAACTGAAAACACGGGTCTTACAGAATTTTCTATATCCTTTGAACACCTGTAACGTAATAAACCGTATACGCGGGTTAAGACAGGTTTGGCCTTCCGTAGAAGTGACCGTATGGAACACATTTTGTCTGTATGAATTTAAAGGCTATGCCGACAGCTCCTGAATGTTGAAAACTCAGACGTCCGAGGCAAATGCTGACACTTTAAGACGACCTTGAAAATGACCTTGGACACAATTTTAACAGCTTTGAAAATTTTCATTTTACCAACGTTCGCATACAGGCCCCTGTGGGATAGTGTTTTGAGTGCGTGCAAATATTTTTTCACAGACATAAAGCAGACATGTCGTACTCAAACCTAGGTATATTGACATCTTATGAGAACGCTTGAAATTGACCTCTCGTTAGCAAAAAACAAAAACAAAAAAAAACAAAAGAAGTCCATGCGCAGGTTAGCAGACAGGGTGACCCCTGCGCGTGACCTCTGTAGGTGGGCCAATGGAAATTTTACTTTCATGTTACAGCTCAATCTATTTGCTGACGTATACAACACGCGCAATCCGAAAGTAGCCATAACGTGATGTACAGTGTTTACAAAAACGCATGCATGTCTGTCGAGTGTGTAAAAAAAATATGCCGGTGTGCAAAGGATATGACTGTGGATATCCAGCGAAAGGAGCAAATCTTACTTTAACAATAATAATCCTTTCAATAGGTTAAAGACAATTACAAGAAGATCTCGGCAATTAGCAGACCTACTTATAGTGAATGTCATGTCATGAAAATTAAATAACTTTGTGTCTAACTAGATTTTATAATGTAAGCAAAAAATTAATTACACTATTGAACAGTAAATAATGTTTTCAAAAACCTTAATTTGAATAAGCCAAACCTTGACTAGGTTCATAATTATCAAATAAAAATATATAACAACTGAAAAATGATAAAATCATTTTGATACCATCAATCTAAACAAGAGGGCCCTGAATCACTCGCTTAAGTAACATTCTACATTGAATAAACTAGGTTTTGATTTATATGAGTCCTTGGGACGGACATTTTTCAAAACAATGAGTCCCAGCTATGAAACAATGAGTCCCTTTCCGAAAAAGTCAGAAAATAGAATCGGACATCCCTGCTGAATTATTTGAGCTATTTGGATCGCATTCTGTCCGGCGTCTGTCGTACGTCGTACGTCCGTCCGTCCACCATTTCCTTCAAACGACATCTCCTCTGAAACAACTGGGCCAATGTTGATGAGACTTTGCAGGGATGTTCCTTGCATGAAGCTCTATCAAAGTTGTTCAAAGAATTCCATTCCATGCAGAACTCTGGTTGCTATGGCAACAAATAGGAAAAACTTTAAAAATCTTCTTCTCTGAAACCACAAGGCCTAGAGCTAAGATATTTGGCATGTAGCATTGTCTAGTGGACCTCTACCAAGATTGTTCAAATTATGACACCCGGGTCAAAATTGACCCCGCACGGGTGGGCACTTAGTTTTTGCATAGGCATATAAAGTAAAAACTTTAAAAATCTTCTCTGAAACCACAAGGCCTAGAGCTAAGATATTTGGCATGTAGCATTGTCTAGTGGACCTCTACCAAGATTGTTCAAATTATGACCCTCTGATCAAAATTGACCCCACACAGGGGGCACTTAGTTTTACATAGGCTTATGTAGGAAAAACTTTAAAAATCTTCTTCTCTGAAACCACAAGGCCTAGAGCTTAGATATTTGGCATGTAGCATTGGCTAGTGAACCTCTTTGAAGATTGTTCAAATAATGACCCTCGAATCAAAATTGACCCCGCACCGGGGGTCACTTAGTTTTATATAGGCTTATATAGTAAAAACTTTAAAAATCTTCTTTGAAACCACAAGACCTAGAGCTTAGATATTTGGCATGTAGCATTGGCTACTGTACCTCTACCAAGATTGTTCAAATTATGACCCCTGGGTCAAAATTGACCCCGCAGCGGGGGTCACTTAGTTTTACATAGGCTTATATAGGGAAAACTTTAAAAATCTTTTTCTCTGAAACCACAAGGCCTAGAGCTTAGATATTTGGCATGTAGCATTGCCTAGTAGACCTCTTCAAAGTTTGTTCAAATTATGCCCCTGGGGTCAAAATTGACCTTGCCTTCGGGGGGGGATCATTTGTTTTACAAAGGCGTATATAGGAAAACTTATTTGGTATATAACATTATCTAGTGATCTTCCACCAGGCAAGTGGACTTGTACCAAGGTGAGCGATATAGGGCCATCTTGGCCTTCTTGTTTTCAAATATAATTGTTTGTAAAAGTATTGAGTTACTGAATTTTAAGTAGATTTAAAATATTTATTTCCATTAAAAATCTGCTGACAAGTCTGATTATTTTGGATTATAAAAACTAGTTTGGAATAGACAATGTATAATATGAGTAAGTTTTATTTTGGTTATGCACTATATCAAGCTATAAAAATGTTTGTGGTCCGCAAATATTTTCGAATTCAATAAATGTACAAAAGTAAAAAAATACATGTATACAAATTTTCACAGAATCAAATTCTAATTTAATGTCCGGTTAACTGTTTGAAACACCACTCTAAGTACTGCGATTTTACACTTGTGAAGTGCAGCAATTTTTTAACGATTTCATGTGAAAATTCTTCTAAATACTCTGCAAGAAACGCAAGTTCGTGGACGATATTCTTTTATACAAACTGCCGCGAGCATATATACCCAAGTCTCGCTTTTCATGTGCTTGCGTCCTGACGCACACATTTCAAATCTTTTCGTCCTTTGCATTTCTAGATTATTCACTGATTGTACTGTAGATCTACATGTACTATTGTTAAAATATGGTAAAAGATCAAATTCATGGTCATAAGACCATATTGTCAGCAACTTAGCATAAGTCATCAGGGGGTGTCTATTTTTATAGAGGACCTTTAGATGATGCCATATGCCAAATATCAAGGCTCTACCATTTTTTTACCTTTTGGTTGCCATGGCAACCAGAGTTGTGAGTGGAATTCAAATCTTTGTACAATTTTGAAAGGGGAACACCCGAGGAATATTCCTTTAAAGTTTGTGTAATTCTGCCGAGTGCTTTAGGATTTTTTAAGCTCACCTGAGCTTGCTCAGGGTGAGCTATTAGGATCGATGAATGTCCGTCGTCCGTCAACACTTAGTTTGTTAACACTCTAGTGGTCACATTTTTTGCCTCAATTGTCACGAAACTTGGTCAGGATGTTTGTCCCAGTAATTACTCGGACGAGTTCGAATATGGGTCATCTCAGATGAAAAACTAGGTCACATGACCCAAAAATAGAAAAATCTTAAGGCTCTAGAGGCTACTGTTTCAGTCCAAATATCCTGGCAATTTGTCAGAAAGGTTGTTTGGTTGATTTCTAGCTCAAGTTTTAATATGGGTCACCTGGGGTCAAAATCTAGGACACAGCCCAAATATGGAAATACCTTGTTAACACTCTAGAGGTAACATTTTCCACCCAAATATCCTTGAAATTTGTCAGAAAGGTTGTTTCGATGATTTTTGGCTCAAGTTCGAATATGGGTTATCTGGGGTCAAAAACTAGGTCACAGAGCCCAAATATGGAAAAACTTTGTTAACACTCTAGAGGTAACATTTTCAGCCCAAATATCCTGGAAATTTGTCGGAAAGGTTGTTTCAATGATTTCTAGCTCAAGTTCGAATATGGGTCATATGGGGTCAAAAACTAGGTCACAGAGCCCAAAGGTGGAAAAACCTTGTTAACACTCTAGAGGTTACATTTTCAGCCCAAATATCCTGGAAATTTGTCAAACAGGTTGTTCGAATGATTTCTAGCTCAAGTTACAATATGGGTCATCTGGGGTCAAAAACTAGGTCACAGAGCCCAAATATGGAAAAGCCTTGTTAATACTCTAGAGGTAACATTTTCAGCCCAAATATCCTGGAAATTTGTCAGAAAGGTTGTTTCTATGATTTCTAGCCCAAGTTTGAATATGGGTCATTTTGGGTCAGAAACTAGGTCACACAGCCCAAATATGGAAAAACCTTGTTTACACTCTAGAGGTTACATTTTCAGCCCAAATATCCTGGAAATTTGTCAGAAAGGTTGTTGCGATGATTTCTAGCAACTTTGTTAAGAGCAGTTGTACTCGGGTGAGCGATAGAGGGCCATCATGGCCCTCTTGTTTTTAGGAATTGTGGACAGGCACACACCACAGGACAGACATTGAGCAGTCGCAAAAGCTCATGCAGAGCCTTTAGCTCAGATTAGCTTAAAAGTAATTAAGGCCACTGCCAGAAAAGCTCAGGGGTGCGCATCTCACAAAGGGAGCAAAATTGTTCTTAAAACCATCTTACAAGGTTCAAAGATATATCTGAAACACTCTATTTTTGTTCATTTTGATTTCTTCAAAGTCAAGGTAACTAGAGACTAGATCTTATGATGGGGAGTATAAACAAGAGCTGTCGGGAGGACAGTGTGCTCAACTATTCTCAGTGTTTGACAGTAACAGGAGTTTCTAAGTCCAAAAGGGGGGATAATTCAGTCAAAATCCAAGTCATTATGGTCGTTCCCCAGTGCCCTATAATAATAACCCAGAATACATATGCAAGGTTTTGAGTGAAAACCTTCGATAGTTTTAGTGATATCATACTGCACTCAAAACTTTAACCTTGAATTTTCTAAGTCCAAAAGGGGGGATAATTCAATCCAAATCAAAGTCAGAGTTATGATTCTTTGCCAGTGGCCTCTAATAATGAACCAGAACACACACACAAGTTTTCAAGTGAATACCTTTCTTCGTTTTAGTGATAACATATTGCACACACAACTTTAATATGGAATTTCTTGCTCAAAAAAGGGGGATAATTCAGTCAAAAGCAAAGTCAGAGTCATGATTCTTTGCCAGTGGCCTCTAATAATGAGCCAGAATACACATGAAAGGTTTCAAGTGAATACCTTTTTAAATACCTTGATAGTTTTAGCAACATTTTATTGCACACAAAACTTTAACCTGGAATTTCTAAATCCAAAAAGGGGGATAATTCAGTCAAAATCCAAGTCGAAGTTATTGTTATTTGCCAATTGCCTCTAATAATGACAATGAATACATATGCAATGTTTCAAGTGAATACCTATGATAAAGTTTTAGCGATATCATATTGCACACAAAACTAACCTGGAACTTCTAAGTCCAAAAATAGGGATAATTCAGTCAAAATCCAAGTCAGAGTTTTGGTTCTTTGCTGGTGGCCTCAAATAATGACTCCAAATACAGACGCAAGTTTTCAAGTGAATACCTTTCTTCGTTTTAGTGAGAACATATTGCACACACAACTTTAATCTGAAATTTCTTACTGAAAAAAGGGGGATAATTCAGTCAAAAGCAAAGTCAGAGTTATGGTTCTTTGCCAGTGGCCTCTAATAATGACCCTGAATACATATGCCAGGTTTCAAGTGAAAACATTTGATAGTGTAAGAGATATTTGATAAAAAGTAAAATGTTGCGTCAACGGAAACACCAACACCGGGGTGAGTAGGATAGCTATTTAGCTAATTAGGTACTCATTCAAGTTTAGCCACTCTTATTTTTATAGCTGTTGGTCAACAGTCAGAATAATGCTTCACTACTTACAAAATGTTGAACAAGAGGTAACCAACTCATAAAACAAGAATCCTCACGCCAGGGTGAGCTTTTCTGATCGATGATTGTCCGTCGTCCGTCGTACGTCGTCCGTCAACATTTTGATTCAAATGACATCTCCTCTGAAACCTCTAGGCCAATGTTGATAAAACTATGCAGGAATGTTCCTTGCATGAAGCTCTACCAAAATTGTTCAAAGAATTCCATTCCATGCAGAACTCTGGTTGCTATGGCAACAAATAGGAAAAACTTTAAAAATCTTCTTCTCTGAAACCACAAGGCCTAGAGCTAAGATATTTGGCATGTAGCATTGTCTAGTGGACCTCTACCAAGATTGTTCAAATTATGACCCCCGGGTCAAAATTGACCCCGCATGGGTGGGCACTTAGTTTTTGCATAGGCATATATAGGAAAAACTTTAAAAATCTTCTTCTCTGAAACCACAAGGCCTAGAGCTTAGATATTTGGCATGTAGCATTGGCTAGTGGACCTCTACCAAGATTGTTCAAATTATGACCCTCAGATCAAAATTGACCCCGCACGGGTGGTCACTTAGTTTTACATAGACTTACATAGTAAAAAATTTAAAAATCTTCTTTGAAACCACAAGGCCTAGAGCTTAGATATTTGGCATGTAGCATTGGCTAGTGGACCTCTACCAAGATTGTTCAAATTATGACCCCCGGGTCAAAATTGACCCCGCACCGGGGGTCACTTAGTTTTACATAGGCTTTCTCTGAAACCACAAGGCCTAGAGCATAGATATTTGGCATGTAGCATTGCTTAGTAGACCTCTTCAAAGTTTGTTCAAATTATGCCCCTGGGGTCAAAATTGACCTTGCCCGGGGGGGATCATTTGTTTTACAAAGGCGTATATAGGAAAACTTATTTGGTATATAACATTATCTAGTGATCTTCCACCAGGCAAGTGGACTTGTACCAAGGTGAGCGATATAGGGTCATCTTGGCCCTCTTGTTACCTTAACTGTCTGAATGATAATACTGAAGATTTGAAAGTCACATTTCAAACCAATTCAATTATTTCAGATAGGTAGTTTATCTAACAAGCACTTCAGTTCTTAAGTTCAAAGGTGACCTAAAAATGTACAAAATGACTGTCTGAAATAGACACATAAGAACGATCTGCAGTGTCCAAGAAAGTCTCTCAAGTGGCTAACCAGCAAAAGAGTTTGCCACATAAATTCTCAATATACATAAACAGCCACATAATTATGTTTCTATTTGTAAACACAGGTAAACTGACTGAGCAACCGAATCAATTACTTTGAACTGTCACACTTTGTGGTTCATGACACTTATTTTCTTGATAATTTTGTCATTTGACCTTGAATGAATTTTGTCTCCTCTTGATTTACTCTACTTTTTTGCAGCATTGACTTCACTCAACTGGGGTGTGACACTTGTATCCAAATACGACTGGAAGTGAAGATGTATTCCATCCATTTCTGTCTTGTCCCACCGCTTCCTTACAACTGTTTTCTTTTTACGTTCGTTGGCTTTGGAGGTACTTTCATCAGTACTTTCCCTTTGATCCCATTGATTTGTTCCAAAATGTGTATGGTTTTCACTCAGTTTGGTAAACAAGGGATATACCTGTTGTATCTAACTCCTGTTCTTCCTGGCCAATATTCTGGGAAATCCCATCAATTCCTGGTTCAACTGTTTCTTGGTTTTGTGGATCATCTTTCCTTTGATCCCGTTCATTTGCTCCAAAATGTGTATGGCTTTCACTCTCAGTTTGGTCAACAATGGATGTATCTGTTGTATATAACTCCTGTTCTTCCTGGCCAATATTCTTGCAGCAAAACTACAGAGGATAAAACAAGAGTCCCTACTATCTAGCTAATAAATATACATACAAGCTATATTTTTTTTATGCCCCCAAAAGTTGTCATAGTAAAATTGCGCCGTCTGTTGGTCCGAGCTCAAAAAGCGTGGTTATTAAAGTCAGGGCTCTCGTTAGCATTTTGAGACTGGGGCCAGGGTCCATATCAGGGGGGAATTTTGCATGATTTTCAAATAATTTTCTTTGAAAGGGGAATTTTCGTCATATCAAAAATGTAAAGGAAAAAACACTATCAAATATCATTTTGCAGCTATATTAATTTATTGAACACAGTTCTCTCTACAACAGTGTGACTCTCATAACATCTCTTAAAGTCTTAAACTTTAATAATAGTAATCTTGGCATTTTTCCCTTAAAACCTTAGCTTTCTGTCCTTCAGATTGAAGTGATCGATAGCTTTGTTTAAAAGTTCAGGAGACAATAGAGCTGTGGCACCCTCATGCACTATTCTCATAATGTTTTCAAGAGTTTCCTGCTTCATCGAACTTCTTTTTGGAGTACACAGTGAGTTCATAAGGGAGAAAGCTCTTTCTACACAGGCTGTAGATGATGGTATCAGGCAGGATAGCAGCACTAAGTATGTCATGCATGGAAATGCTCTGCTCAACTCTGGAGTGCTTAGCAATTGCTCAAGAAGATAGGTTGATTTTCCAATGTCTGGTTTTGGTTCATCTGCTAATAGGGCTCTTTGTCTGCAAATACATTTAAATTAAATCATTAATCAAAATGATTCTGGCCAATTTTAAACACAGCGACTAAGCCCTTTAACTAAATTCCTTTTATAAATTACAATACTAGACCAGTCTATTTTGTGGATGCTAAGTCTACTTGCAGTTAAATTATATTTAACACTTGATTACAATTTTATTTTGTCTTGAAATTATCACTTAAAGTAATCATGTTTGTTTCACATCAAATAAAACACTGAAGATAATGTCAGATTGAAAATTTGAATGCTAATTCTTGTAAGAATGAAGATTTCAATATTATGAAATAGAATGATCCTACTCAGTACTGCTGTTTTCATATATGTACAAATGTATGTAAAACCAACTCGGAACTGCTGTTTGCTAATAATAAGTACATGTTAAACTAAAGTCAAGAAAAATAATAAATAGAACTAGTAGAACTGCCAACATCATCATGCATCATGCTATAGCAGTTAAGGGAAGGGGAAATGTAATGAGATTATGACTTCAAATTCAGTCATGAAACTGTAACACACAGAACTGGTCAACAAGAACATTTTGATTACTTGATCATAAACATTTGGTGTCTGAATGCTTCAAACTCTCTTGTAATGTTTAAAGCACTGTATTCTGGTTGGGCAGTGCATATGTGACCTATAAACACATCTTGTTTTTCCACACCATAATGGTCTGCTAAATGTCTTACAGTTGTCTGCATAAACAGTATGGAAATTATTTCTTGTGAATAAAACGTATACACTTAGTTACTGGTGTTTATGTTGTAAGGAAAGTTTTAATGTTATCTTTTCTAAACTTTTACTAATTAATAATATCATAATACTTTAAACACAATAGGATATCAGTCTATTAGTCACATGACAAACATTCTAAATTGTTTATATTTAATTAGTAAGGCAAGCGTATAGTATTACTTCAAAGAAACTTACTTGACCATAGTTCATCAAATCAGCTATATCATTCGGTACTTTGGTCAGATCAAAGACAGAAAATGCACTGAGCACTGGTGTACAATGAAAAGCATCTGATATTTCATTCTTCAAAGAGTGTACTATTGGTACAGCAACTTCAACAGTGAACTGTCTGACAGTCAACAAGTGTCCAGTATTCCTAGAAATATATCATGTTTCACTAATGTGTTCTAGTCACAGCTGAGTAAGTTCCAATACTACTGCATTAAGTTAAATAATGGTTTTACTTAAAAGCAGATTAAAAGGCATAACATTCTTTTAGGAGGAAAAGGAAATAAGTTACAGTAATAAGAGTTATCTTTACTTTTAGCAAGGAATATAAATAGAAATACACTGCGACCTCGTTATAACGCGGATCGTTATAACGCGGATCCCGGTATAACGCGGTTGGGTCTTGGCTCCCAAAAATTTCGGGATCGACCAAAATCATATCTGTCAAAAAAAGCATTGTCCCTATACAAAACAAATGTTCGAAAACGTAAATAAACAACATGGCAGGTAGTTAATTGATCTTTGTCACTTGCGCGTATCAAGCGTCTATAAAAAAGAAGTGTTAAAACAATTACGGCTTACTGGTATTTTTCACGGCTCCATTATTCACAAGCTGACCTCTTTGTTTGTTAAACAATAACTTCTAAATCGTGTGAATTAATATTTGTTTGCGCATCTTTGATTGCAGGCTTACCTGAACTTAAATAAATCAATTACAAAACTGTTATTGTTTGTTTTAACAAAAAAGTACTTTCACTTTAGCCATCATTTTCGGAAAATGGATGTACTTTCGTTTTCAATAGCAAATATTTACGTAAGAATTTCTCTTTTATACATTTAATTTCGTGCTTAATTAACTAATTTATTTTACATAGAATCATTATTTTCTACAATTTAACCTCTCGATTTCATAAAAACATGATGCGTGCTAAACATCAATATGCTTTAATTTGGTTAGATGGGTGGGGTACTCGCGTTATGGGTACGGGGGGGGGAACCCGGGGCCGATGATCAGACCGCGGCTTATAAAAGAGTCTCACTTATAACGCGGTCTGACCAGTTGGACCCCGACTACTGCGTTATAACGGGGTTGCAGTGTAACTGTAACCCATGTATATCTTTCAAGAATGAAAAGGCTGTCAAAATGTTTTAGATTAATGCACCTAGTAATTTTAGATTATCAAAAATTATTTTCATACCTTCTTCTCTGTGCAAGTTCTGTTCTCTCATCAATCTCAAACCACAGGGTGTCCAACTTGGAAAAATACAGCTCTTGGTCAACTTGTCCATCTGCCACTAGAGTAAACCTTCTGGTAAGATGATCAAGTTCATCAAGAAACACCTTCAAAATAACAAGTAACAATCTAGGGTACTGAATGATCTTAAAATAAAAGTGCAAGAAAAATTAAAAGTTTAGATTTAAATGGATTATGCCAACAACAGTTTTGTTAGTACTGGTAGCCCAAGTTTTAATCATTTGAAGTACTACCCATTAACAGAAAATGTAAAAATTAGAGTTTATACCAGAAGAACACTAACTTGTAATAAAAAGACAGGTTAACAACTTCTCTTTTAGCAACTAGCTAATTTTATTACCTTAACCTTGTCATTTACATCGGAGAAATGGATGTCACCCTGGAGATAATCACTAAAACACACAACTGGCTTCAACATGTCACACAGTACAGTCAAAGCAGCGATGGTAGTCTTGTCTGTAAGCATTCCACATAAGCCCATTATCTCTGGTTCCCTTTTTCTGTTGTAAATGGCATCAATGGAATCAAGTATTGGGACATATCTATCTAGGAGCCTCTGGCACGCCCTACCATGTGACAGCCATCTTGTTGCCGCTGCCCTGATAAACTGCAGCTTGCTCAAGCTGTATGCCTGCTGAACTTCCTGAAACACCTAAAGAAATTATACCAAATTATAATTTACATAAGTCTGCCAATTCCATTACATCTGAAGAAAGAGAAC
Organism: Saxidomus purpurata; assembly: GCA_022818135.1. NCBI lineage: Eukaryota > Metazoa > Mollusca > Bivalvia > Venerida > Veneridae > Saxidomus > Saxidomus purpurata. Next base: position 18,904,919 of record JAFMSR010000002.1, on the reverse strand, counting down.
CACTAGAGTAAACACAACAGATGTCCTTTTAATATGTTCGTGTGACAGTCATAATACATTACCTATTTAAGTTCAAATTATAATATGAATAACTAAATGATAAAATATAATTAACAGTATATACCGCAAATCGCTGTGGAGAGTAATGGAACAACTTCCAAATACCAATTAGGAGGCTGTCTAAATTTTCAAGCACAGGATACTGTTTCACCAGATGCTTCACACATAGGGCTAATCTATGATTTCTACAGTTGATGTATATTTGGTGAGGTACTACGTGTCTAAACCTTCTTTGAAGTCCTAAAAAGAGTTGGGAAAAGCATTAAAACTTTAAACAGAATTCAGTCAAAATGTTCAGATTAATTTTCACTTTTTATGCAGACTAATAGTGACAACTGTGTTACACAAAATCACTTAGTGATATTTACATCTTTATAAACAGAAACTCTGATAACATTGAAATAATTGAAAAACTTTTAAAGGTTTAGGAGCACTTTTTTTAGTTTTTTTAATGATGCATAACACTACTTTTCTCAAAGAAATAAATTTGTTTTTTATTGTGCATACCTTTGTTCACTCCACTCATGACATTGCAGCCATCAGATCCAACGAAAATTGCCTTTTTAATGTCAATTCCTTTTGCTTGAAGAAACCTCTCTATAGCTGCCATCAGGCTTTCAGCATCTGTTGCATGTACTCTGACAATTCCCATGAAGACGTCCTTAATACATCCATCCCATTCAAAACAAATGACTATGGCAAACTGCTCTCGGTTAGCATCATCTGTAGATTCATCGGCCATTAATGAGTAACATTTGGCTTTCCTGAGATTTTCAAGGATACTGTCTTCAAAAGCAAAACTAATGGACTTAATGATTTCTTGCACAGATTCTGGAGAAGTGTATTTCAGCTTGGGATATTTTTCACAGTGATCTTTTACAACTGAAAACTCCAATTCCCCAGCAAGGTAGTTGACAATCAAATCTTCTAAATTATCAGAAATTGCCCATCTCTTCCTCAAAAGAAAATAAGCAGATTTAAATAAGATTTCCATGTACTGGCGGTTGAGCTTCCTTTCATATTTCTGCTGCTTATTCTCCTCACCTTGTTTAAGTAACATTCCAACAAGCAATGACTTTTCCCTACACCCGGAAGAATCAGCTGATGAGGCTTTTTGGTGGCGTATTGAAGTGTCATGTTTGCTAAGTTGCCTTGTGGGGTGAGTGCCAAGCTTAACACCAGTAGTTACATAAGGAATTGGTTCATTTGTTGTGGGTGAAACATGATCAAACTCACAGTACTTGCAGCAATAACCACCTTTTGATACACTGTAGTACAACCATTTGTAGCTGATATCATACTGTTCACTTACAAACTGTCGTCTGTCTGGCACCATACATGTAGCTGTAACTGATGACTGGCCCTCTTCTTCCGGTTCAGAATCAGATGAGCTACCGGTACTTTCACTTTCATTTCGAGACTCGGGGCACACTACCGATGTTCCTGAAGAACTCTGGCGTTCCATACTAGATTCAGGTGATTCATCTTTCTTATTCATGAGTTTTTGCTTAAACAAAACATTGATTTTGGCGCACTTTGCTCCACTTTTTACTGTCAATTTTTTCCGATACGACCGGGAATTGTGCGACATTTTGCACCGGAAATACTATGCTGACGCTATAAACTGTCCAAAACGGACCGCGGTAGTACTAAACGCCGGTTACGGTACCCGGTATCGGCTCTCAAATAATTTTTTTTTTCGAGGGGGAATTTTTGGGCAAAAGGTGGGAAAAAAACATACTTTTTTAAGGGGGGAATGGGGCCGATATTCGGCCCCAAATTTTGCCAAACGAGAGCCCTGTTAAAGTGCTTATAGCAACAATGTTTAACATTTAATTCTCTTTGATGTCATTCATTCCATATGGCCTATGTTGCTAAAAATGTACAATAGAGAGAACATTGTAATAGCTACACAACTGAGAAATGATCCAGAATTTGTTGTCAAGGAATTTCTGTTACATCTCAAAATGCTTGGTGTCCAGTATTTTCATAGGATGCTATGTTTAAAATTAAGCCATTATTATGTGTACTAGAATGATACTATTGTACCATGAAATCGCCAAGTTTACATTTTAGGAGTTGACAGCTTTATCACTACTTTTTGTTTTCTCTGACTTTGGAGACGTAACATGGATTCCATTACATTTTTGGCTTTAATCTTGAATACAGTGTTGCATTAACTTAAAATTTTGTTATTTTTTAAGTAGATGTACCAACAACCTTCTGTATTGAGGAAAGCTATTCATACCACAGTGTAACAAAGTTAAGCAAGTTACAAGTTTATTCAGAGATGTAACTAACTGGACACAAAAACAGAACTTAAAATTTCATAAACCATACCCGAAACAATACATTTTGTCAATATTTGGCTTACAATTGAATATTCATTGACTTAAAATAATTTTAACATTGTGAGTTGTTGTAATTAGAATGCCAAATAGCATTAAGAACTAAGATGTAACAGAGTCAAAATTTGGTTTCCAAGTTACATCTTAGACAGAAACAGTCATAATCTGAATAATGTGACATCACATATTTCGTATGTATTAAACTATAATTTGTCAACGGAATCTGAACTTTTTGGAATTTATAGATTGTTTGATTATTATATGAACAGAAAAATAAATAATGAATGAGCTGCAGATGTAACTTGGACACATAATCATCACATGTGATTTCTCTGAATTGTGTAGTCTGTTACGTCTTATATCATTTTTCAATTTATAGGCCTTAAATGAACCAGAAATCATCCAAACGGTAGTACTTTCATTGCATTGTGGAATATTTGCCTAATATTTAGACAAACAGTGATATGAACTGAAAGTTTAAACAATGATGTGAAATATTCTATGATAGACGAAGCCTTGCGTGAATCGGCTTTGGGAGGTCACATTGAAAGGCATGATTTTGTTGTTGTGTGCATTTGACATCGCTTGTCCAACCCGATCACGAATGAAAATTGAACATTTTTCATAAAAATATACTCACCTTATACAGTGTTAATAATATCGATGTAAAATTGTACATAAATTCAACAACTTACGGACGTAACAACACGCCGATTTCCTATGCATTCAAAAAGGCCGCCATATTTTTGTGTAGCGTATGTACAAAGTTCATGTGTACTACGTCACCAATTCATGCCTACACGTACACATCTAATACACACTTTTTAATGATACACTATCGATCGGAGAAATTATTCTTTAGAAAACTTTGAGATTTTGAGACGTAACGAAATGAGACACAATTAAAGCTCACAGATAGCTTTTGTCTTTTGCTTCTAAATGCCTTTAAACTGCCAATAAAATGTATTATGATGAAAAAGATGTATGCAAATCCGTCACAATAATGTATTGAACAACTTCCCCGATCAAACACATGTCTCAGTAGTAATGTATTAGGAGACGTAACAAATTTGACACGACCAGTTACATCTCAAATTTAATATTTTATTATCTATTATTTCACATTTACTTTCACTTATATTGGTTATTATTAGCCATTGAATCAGGAAAAAAATCCATGCAATCAAATGTTTTAAATTCAAGGAAGAGGTGAAAGATTTTCTTTTGAAAAAAAAACATTTTACTGGTGCCCCTAATATTTTTACAAAAAAAATGTCAAATTTTGTGACAGTTTTTAGTAAAAAGTTAAGTAAGCTCATCAGGAAAAATATGTTTGAATCCTGTAATATTTACGTATTAAAGTTACTGTCTTTTAGAAATAGGCAAACAAAACATAAATCTTTTTGAAATTATAGAAAAATGAGAATATTTGAGATGTAAGAGAAATTCCTTGACAACAAATTCTGGATCAAATTTTAGTATGTCGTCCAGTGTGCATCCTTACATTTATTTGTGTCACAGCAGCTGCTGTAACTTTGTCACGCATTGAAGGATTTTAATATAACTTGGCACAAAAGTTAAGCACATCAAGATGACGTGTCAAGTACAAGACCCACATCCCTGCCTTGAACGTCAAGTTCACACTTTGGGTTTAAAGGTAATGGAATCCTGTATGCATGGTAACTCTTGTCAAGCATGGAAGGATTTTAAAATTACATAGCACAATTGTTGAACACATGGAGATGACATGTCATCTGCAAGTCCCTTACCTTCATGGTCAAGGTCACCCAGTTCAGACAGTTTAGAATCTTTGCACATGTTCATGTCTGGATTGTAACTCTGATATAGTCAAGAATGTTTTAAGAGACCTTCCTTGGGAAATAGCAAAAAAAGTCACATATGACAGGGAGTCTCTTAAAACAGTCTTACTGTTAATCAAATGCTCAAATAGCTACCTTTGTTCAGGTTTTACATATATGCTGGCCAATTATTATCAAACAAATTTCTATCACAATAAATTAACTTTCAATTACTCAATTATTTTAACTGTCAGTATTGTAGTTTTTTTCCAATAAAAGAAAACAAACAAATATTTAACAGATTTTTCAATCATTAAATGTTAATAACAGGCACTCTATCAATGTAAGCTATATATTATAATATATCTAACTTCAAAATACATCTGTCTCAGTCACAACTCTGCTTAAAACCCTTCAAAGTTCTCATCATCACTAGCCCCAAACAATTCCTCAAACTGTGCACCGGTAACGTTCTCTTCATACACCCACTGATCATCTTATTCCTCCTCAGTAGCACTATCATCAGAAGCACTTTCGGTGATATCACGATCCCGTGCTTAATCACTCAACAACTCATCATCTTCAGTGCTGTCCTTCGAGTTTGAGATTCCACATTTTAGAAATGATTTTATCACCATTTCACTAAGGGTTTTTGTTCCATGACTATCACTCACTGACACACTTGTAACGTCATTCACCTCTTTCACCTGTCATATTAAACTAATGCTAATTACATTATACACTGTTGAAAGGTCAGGTTGTCAAATTACCAGCCTTTGTAAATTCCTTTTCTCCGTTCATCAGCCAAGAATACCACTTGCTTCGCATGTGCACCTTGAACGGTTTATTTAAACACACATCAAGAGGTTGTAATACAGAGGTAGGGCCTCACAGGATAACAGCCTGGTAAGATCGGTGCTGTTTTAATCTCTCTTTAATTGTCTGCACATGATGGGTGCAAAACATGTCCCAAAAATGCGACTTATAGTCAGAAACAGACGGTATTCAATCTCAGAACTCAAAAGGTAAACAAATAAACATTAATAACTTTGGACTAGAAATGATTCAATTACTGTATCACGATAATTATTATACCCACATTTGATAGCTTCAAAGTATATTTTTGTGCGAGCTATTCACTCTCAATATAAATTATAGAGGATATTTGTTTGTTTCAGTGAAATATCAATTTTATTCCACAAGTGAACACCAAGAACTGATATTTTCGCAACCGGGAAAAGATTTGGTCTTTTGACTTTTCGGTTGAAGTTTAGACATATTTTGTAGGTCGGTAATCTTAGTCATTGCTTTTGCAGTTTCCATCTGTCTTACCCTGAATACTCCCCTGAATGTGCTTTATGGTAATTCTGTCTTCAAGTTGGCTATGCAAAGCAGGCTTCCTAGGTTAGGCACAAGTACTGGTTAGAGACCACGAAACACGGACGACCATCAAACCCGACACTTGCGAAAAAATGCGTGATTTTTTGTTAATATTTACAGTCATATATTGTTGATGAAACAGACACTTGATTTCCATTAACAAAGTGCAAAAACAACAGTTTAATGTTACTATTTGATAAAAAAATCACTATTTATTTTGTCAGTCACTGAAAGCATATGTTTACATAGTCGAGGCAGAATTGAAAATGACACTTTGCATGCGCAATATTTCTGAGAGGCCCGGCACATAAAAGTGACAAGTTTAACTTTTTTCATGATATTTCATTTATGTGTCAAATGATTGAAACAGTTTACACAATTCAAAAGCTAACATCACAAAAAATAAAATCTATTTAAACTAGCTCTGCGGAAACATGATACAGGTGGGCAATATAATTAAGCAATTTGGTGACCTCACTTCCTGGCCTCAAAAATGTAAATGATCTATTCCTAGAAGTAAACAAATAAGTTTTTCTTTTGGGAGAAGAACATAACTTACTCCTGTTAAAATTTCGATTGCTAGATACAAAAATTACCAGAGTTATCGTAAAATACGTTTAAATAGTGTCCGGATGTAGGACTCCAACCAGTATTGTTTCTTGGTAGCTTGTCTTAAACTGAGATACACCCATCAAGCTTTGAGTATTTTCATAGTCAGGTATTCATTGTTTTGAAAAGCAAAAGCAAGTGGTTGAGATTATATATACTAGCTATGATGCAAGATCATATGTAGCAATTCTTGGCTTTGCCGTGACGTCATACTGACCAGTTTCATCAATCGGATTATTAGGTTGCATTCGTTATTTCATTCAGTAAAAGGTGAAAACTCGGTCTTTACCGTTGACTCGTATGCAAGTTTAAATTTAATTAAACAAAACAAAAAGCTTTTGACAACATAGAATTATTATAATTTAAACAATCGTTCCAAGGTAATGGATAATTGTTGTCTTCTTCTTTCGTTTCTAATCTTGGGTATTATTTTATTCAAAGTTAATGATGCATAGAGACCAGTGTTGACAGCCAAGAAATCACCTTTCCCGGATGTAAATATTTTTTTAGTACCCGGATGTGCGAAGACGAGAATAATGCCATTTGAATACTCCTGTAAGGATTCTTGAGTCAATCATTTGTAACAAAAGCTTCTCACATTTTGAGGAGTGTTTCAGCCGATTATTTTTTTGGGCATGACCTTTTGTAAAGAGAATCCTACTGTCAAGATTAATTAAAATTTATACCAAACATTCTTTATGAAATTTCTGTTAAGTTGTGAGTTTTTTTTGCTCACCTGGCACAAAGTGCCAGAGTGAGCTATTAGGATCGCATTCCGTTCGTCGTACGTCGGGGGTATATAGGAGTCACCCGGTGGTTGGTTAGTCGGTCGAGCGGACGGGCGGGCAGTCTGTTGCATTTTCCTTGTCCGGAGCATAACTTGAAAACTACTAGTTGGAATTCAATATTACTTCATACAATGGTCAAACACATTGAGAGGAAGTGCAGTGCACAAGAACCATAACTCTATATTGACTAATTACAGAGTTATTGCCCTTTGTTACTTTTCCTTGTCCGGAGCATAACTTAAAAACTACTGGTTGGAATTCAATACAACCTCATACAATGGTCAAGCACATTGAGAGGAAGTGCAGTGCACAAGAACCATAACTCCATCTTGACTTATTACAAAGTTATTGCCCTTTGTTACTTTTCCTTGTCCGAAACATAACTTGAAAACCACTAGTTGGAATTCAATACAATTTCATACAATGATGAAGCACAATCAGAGGAAGTGCAGTGTACAAGAACCATAACTCTATCTTGAGTATTTACTGAGTTATTGCCCTTTGTTACTTTTCTTTGTCCGGAGCATAACTTGAAAACTACTGGTTGGAATTCAATACAATTTCATACAATGATCAAGCACATTCAGAGGAAGTGCAGTGCACAAGAACCATAACTCTATCTTGAGTCATTACAGAGTTATTGCCCTTTGTTACTTTTCCTTGTCCAGAGCATAATTTGTAAACTACTAGTTGGAATTCAATACAATTTCATACAATGGTCAAGCAGAATGAGAGGAAGTACAGTGCAAAAGAACAGTAACTCTATCTTTACTCATTACAGAGTTATTGCCTTTTGTTCCTTTTCCTTGTCCGAGCATAATTCGAAAACTACTAGTTGGAATTCAATACAACTTCATACAATGGTCAAGCATATTGAGAGGCAATGCAGTGCAAAAGAACAGTAACTCTTTACTCATTACAGAGTTATTGCCCTTTGTTACTTTTACTTGTCCGGAGCATAATTCGAAAACTATTGGTTGGAATTTAATACGACTTCATACAAAGGTCAAGTACAACAGAAAGTGCAGTGTACAAGAACCATGACTTGTTACTAAGAACTTCCTCAGTTTATAAAGCAGTCTTTTGGGGGTATTAATCACATTTAGTGATAGCTCTAGTTTATTTTTAGCTCACCTGGCACAAAGTGACAGAGTGAGCTATTAGGATCGCATTCCGTCATAGTGTGGTCGTCGTCGTCGGTGTCGTCCGTCCGTCCGTCCGTCCGTCCGTCCGTCCGTCCGTCCGTCCACCATTTCCTTCAAACGACATCTCCTCTGAAATCACTGGGCCATGTTGATGAGACTTTGCAGGGATGTTCCTTGCATGAAGCTCTATCAAAGTTGTTCAAAGAATTCCATTCCATGTAGAACTCTGGTTGCTATGGCAACAAATAGGAAAAACTTTAAAAATCTTCTTCTCTGAAGCCACAAGGCCTAGAGCTAAGATATTTGGCATGTAGCATTGTCTAGTGGACCTCTACCAAGATTGTTCAAATTATGACCCCTGGCTCAAAATTGACCCCGCACAGGGGGTCACTTAATTTTACATAGGCTTATGTAGGAAAAACTTTAAAAATCTTTTTCTCTGAAACCACAAGGCCTAGAGCTTAGATATTTGGCATGTAGCATTGGCTAGGGAACCTCTTCAAAGATTGTTCAAATTATGACCCTCGGATCAAAATTGACCCCGCACCAGGGGTCACTTAGTTTTACATAGGCTTATATAGTAAAAACTTTAAAAATCTTCTTCTTTGAAACCACAAGGCCTAGAGCTTAGATATTTGGCATGTAGCATTGGCTAGTGGACCTCTACCAAGATTGTTCAAATTATGACCCCTGGGTCAAAATTGACCCTGCACCGGGGGTCACTTAGTTTTACATAGGCTTATATAGGGAAAACTTTAAAAATCTTTTTCTCTGAAACCACAAGGCCTAGAGCTTAGATATTTGGCATGTAGCATTGCCTAGTAGACCTCTTCAAAGTTTGTTCAAATTATGCCCCTGGGGTCAAAATTGACCTTGCCTGGGGGGGGATCATTTGTTTTACAAAGGCGTATATAGGAAAACTTATTTGGTATATAACATTATCTAGTGATCTTCCACCAGGCAAGTGGACTTGTACCAAGGTGAGCGATATAGGGCCATATTGGCCCTCTTGTTAGTTTTTAGATTGTTTTAAGCAAAAAAAAAAAATTGGGGGGACAAGGTCACTAGGGTCAAGGTCAAGGTGACTGTTACTGAAAATGTTCTTGTTATGTTGTTAAAAACATCTAATTGTGATGTAATGTCCTTTGTGTTATGTCTTTTGTGTATTCAACTTTGTATCGTGTCTCAAATCAATAAGAAAGTTCCTTTTAATAGTCATTTTCTACCAAGTCTGTCTCTAAGATAGAATGCTTAATATGTAAAGACCAATTTGGTCTTACAATTAATGACAAGTGTTTCTATGGAAGGCTAAACTTTATTTTAAGGTCGATGTCCTGAAGGACAATTTAAGTGCATTTATTGTAATACAAAACATGTCGAGACAATGCAATGACTGAACTTAAGCGTCAATTAGGCTAATTATTTTTAATAAAAAAGTTCATATGTGATAGAATTCTGATTGCTTGATCTGTTTCGGCAAGTAATTTTTGATAAAAAATCTATGATGGTAGAAATTTCATTTTGAGGACTGTTTAATCCAAACATTGTTAACAAAAACTTATACAGCACAAGTACTTGCTTTTGTGTACATGAGCCTTAATTGGCATGAGGTTACTAATAAGTCAAAAGATATTTATCCTTATTTTTGATAAGCAACTGTTTTATTAATCTTTCATGTATATTTTTTGTACAAATCTAATAAAACCTGACACTAGTAAGCTTTCATGGTTAAGGCACTAGTTAGGGTGACTTTGCAGAAAGGTAGCTAGTGTTAACATCATATAAACTGTGCACAAAAGAGCATTTGATGGTTTTTAAGTCAAGTCATTGTACACAAAGTTTGGTCTTATTGACCTTTTTTTGGATATAAGTGTAGACTATTTGTATGTCTGTAATCTCAATCAGTGCTTTTGCTGTTTTTCATTTTTTGTCAAAATTCCCCTGAGTACACCCTCTAATGAGGACTTTATGGTAAGTCAGACTTCCAGTTGCCTAGCCACAACTAGGTCAAGGTCACAAGTTAGAGTTTATTGGTAGCATGGTCTTAAACTGAGATATACCCAGCAAGCCTTGTGAATTTTTATAGTCCAGTATTCATTGTTTTGAAAAGCATTAAAGCAAGTGGTTGAGATTATATATACGCTGTGAGACAAGATCATTATGGCAGCATGAGAAACAAAAGCAATAATGCCATTTGATTACTTCCTATAAAGGATTCATCAGGCAAATCATTTGTGTTTAAAATCCACATTTTGAGGACAGTTGCAGCCTGTCATTATTTGGTGGCATGCACTGTATAGAGGATCATAAAGTTAAGATAAAACACCATTTATTGAGACATTTTGACCAAATATTCTTTATGAAATTTCTGTTAAGTTGTGAGTTTGTTTGATTTTAAGGATTGACCTAAAAAGTGATTATACCAGTCAATTTAACAAAGTATTCTCGAAAACAGAAGAACGGTTTTGAGACAGAATATAATTACAATGTTCTTAAAAACATCTAATTGTGTTGTGATGTCCCTTGTGTTATGTCCTTTGTGTATTCAACTGTATCATGTCTCAAATTAATAAGAAAGTTCCTTTTAAAGAATTTTAGTCATTTTCTACCAAGTCTGTCTGTAAGATAGAATGCTTAATATGTAAAGACCAATATTGGTCTTACAATTAATGACAAGACTTAGTGTTTCTATCGAAGGCTAACTTTGTGTTGAGGTCGATGTCCTGAAGGACAATTTAAGTCCATTTATTGTTATGCAAAACATGTCGAGACAATGCAATGACTGAACTAAAGCCTCAATTAGTCTAATTATTTTTGATAAAAAGTTCATATGTGATTGAATTCTGATTGCTTGATCTGTTTTGGCAAGTGATTTTTGATAAAAAATCTTTGATGGTAGAAATTTCATTTTGAGGACTGTTTAATCCAAACATTGTTAACAAAAACTTATACAGCACAAGTACTTGCTTTTGTGTACATGAGCCTTAATTGGCATGAGGTTACTAATCAGTGAAAAGTTTTCATCTTTATTTTTGATTGGCAACTGTTTTGTTAAGCTTTCATGTATATATTTTTGTACAAATCTAATAAAATCTGACACTAGCAAGCTTTCAGGGTTAGGCACAAGTTGAGTGTCTTAGAGAAAGGTAGCTAGTGGTTAACATCATATAAACTGTGCACAAAAGAGCATTTGATGGTTTTTAAGTCAGTCATTGTACAAAAGTTTGGACTTTTGACTTTTTTTGGTTTAAGTGTAGACTATTTGTATGTCTGTATCAATCAGTGCTTTTGCTGTTTTTCTTTTCTGTCTTCCCCTGAGTACGCCCTCTGAATGTGCTTTATGGTAAGTCTGTCTTCAAGTTGGCTATGCCAAGCAGGCTTCCTAGGTTAGGCACAAGTTGAGTTTCTTGGTTGCAGGTCTTAAACTGAGATATACCCAGCAAGCCTTGTGAATTTTTATAGTCCAGTATTCATTGTTTTGAAAAGCAAAAGCAAGTGGTTGAGATTATATATACTAGCTATGAGACAAGATCATTATGGTAGCATGAGAAACAAAAGCAATAATGCCATTTGAATACTCCTATAAGAATTCTTAAGGCAAATCATTTGTATTAAAATCTCACATTTTGAGGACAGTTGCAGCCGGTCATTTTTGGTGGCAGCACTGTATAGAGAATCCTAATGTTAAGATAAAACACCATTTATGAACATTTTGACCAAATATTCTTTATGCAATTTCTGTTAAGTTGTGAGTTTGTTTGATTTTAAGGATTGACCTAAAAAGTGATTATACCAGTCAATTTAACAAAGTATTCTCGTGAAAACAGAAGAACGGTTTTGAGACAGAATATAATTACAATGTTCTTAAAAACATCTAATTGTGTTGTGATGTCCCTTGTGTTATGTCCTTTGTGTATATGTATCATTCTCAAATTAATAAGAAAGTTCCTTTTAAAGAATTTATTACAGTCATTTTCTACCAAGTCTCTCTGTAAGATAGAATGCTTATGTAAAGACCAATATTGTCTTACAATTAATGACAAGACTTAGTGTTTCTATCAAAGGCTAAGCTTTGTTTTGAGGTTGATGTCCTGAAAGACAATTTAAGTCCATTTATTGTTATGCAAAACATGTCGAGACAATGCAATGACTGAACTAAAGCCTCAATTAGGCTAATTATTTTTGATAAAAAGTTCATATGTGATAGAATTCTGATTGCTTGATCTGTTTTGGCAAGTGATTTTTGATAAAAAATCTTTGATGGTAGAAATTTCATTTTGAGGACTGTTTAATCCAAACATTGTTAACAAAAACTTGTACAACACAAGTACTTGCTTTTGTGTACATGAGCCTTAATTGGCATGAGGTAACTAATCAGTGAAAAGTTTTCATCTTTATTTTTGATTGGCAACTGTTTTGTTAAGCTTTCATGTATCTATTTTTGTACAAATCTAATAAAATCTGACACTAGCAAGCTTTCAGGGTTAGGCACAAGTTGAGTGTCTTAGAGAAAGGTAGCTAGTGGTTAACATCATATAAACTGTGCACAAAAGAGCATTTGATGTTTTTTAAGTCAGTCATTGTACAAAAGTTTGGTCTTTTGACTTTTTTTGGTTTAAGTGTAGACTATTTGTATGTCTGTAATCTCAATCAGTGCTTTTGCTGTTTTTCTTTTCTGTCTTCCCCTGAGTACTCCCTCTGAATGTGCTTTATGGTAAGTCTGTCTTCGAGTTGGCTATGCCAAGCAGGCTTCCTAGGTTAGGCACAAGTTGAGTTTCTTGGTTGCAGGTCTTAAACTGAGATTATACCCAGCAAGCCTTGTGAATTTTTATAGTCCAGTATTCATTGTTTTGAAAAGCAAAAGCAAGTGGTTGAGATTATATATACTAGCTATGAGACAAGATCATTATGGCAGCATGAGAAACAAAAGCAATAATGCCATTTAATTACTCCTATAAGAATTCTTCAGGCAAATCATTTTTGTATTAAAATCTCACATTTTGAGGACAGTTGCAGCCGGTGATTTTTGGTGGCAGCACTGTATAGAGAATCCTAATGTTAAGATAAAACACCATTTATGAACATTTTGACCAAATATTCTTTATGAAATTTCTGTTTAGTTGTGAGTTTGGTTTGATTTTAAGATTGCCATTGACCTAAAAAATTAGAATATAGATACAAGTTGCATGATTTAACATAAAACAGAATATTCTCGTGAAATCTACAGAAAACGGCCCCCCACCCACAACGGTTTTGAGACAGAATATAATTACAATGTTCTTAAAAACATCTAATTGTGATGTTGATGTACCTTGTTGTTATAACGTCCTGGGTTTTGTGAATTATTTAAATTTCACATTCTCAAAATTTAATACTAGCAAGTGGGAATTCTTATTTTACAAACCAAAACTGCACTCACAACATGTCTTAGTAGAAATTTTATTTTTTTGTAAAATCAATATATACATGTATAGTCATTTTTACAACATCAAGATTATTTTCATTTGTAAGAGCTATTTAAATTAAAGGTTTACAAAAAATTTTTTTACCGATTGAACAGGTTTTATTTCCGTAATTTGCGTACAAAAAATACAATTTAGTCAGCAGGCTGTAACCTACTGTCAGCCATATGATGTTCAGTTGATTAAATGATTCTAGTATAAAATTCATTGATTCATGAATAAATATTCCTACCCCCTGTATCGTCACGGGGTGAATGTATTCTTACAGCCTAATTACCAAATATCTATGAAAACTTAAGACATTTTAAGTTTGTTTGATTTTAGGATTAGAAAACGTCACTTATCACAGTCAATACAGATGCCCCGAAAACAGAAAACATTTTAGACAGATATAATTACAATGTGTTTTCTTAAAAACATGTAAAAGTGTTGTTCCTTGTGTTATGTCCTGTGTATACTTGTCTCATTCTCGAATTTAGCAAGTCTCTTTTAAAGAATTTATTACAGTCATTTTCTACCAAGTCTCTCTGTAAGATAGAATGCTTGTGTAAAGACCAATATTGTCTTACAATTAATGACAAGACTTAGTGTTTCTATCAAAGGCTAAGCTTTGTGTTGAGGTTGATGTCCTGAAGGACAATTTAAGTCCATTTATTGTTATGCAAAACATGTCGAGACAATGCAATGACTGAACTAAAGCCTCAATTAGGCTAATTATTTTTGATAAAAAGTTCATATGTGATAAGTTCTGATTGCTTGATCTGTTTTGGCAAGTGATTTTTGATAAAAAATCTTTGATGGTAGAAATTTCATTTCGAGGACTGTTTAATCCAAACATTGTTAACAAAAACTTATACAGCACAAGTACTTGCTTTTGTGTACATGAGCCTTAACTGGCATGAGGTAACTAATCAGTGAAAAGTTTTCATCTTTATTTTTGATTGGCAACTGTTTTGTTAAGCTTTCATGTATATTTTTTTTGTACAAATCTAATAAAATCTGACACTAGCAAGCTTTCAGGGTTAGGCACAAGTTGAGTGTCTTAGAGAAAGGTAGCTAGTAGTTAACATCATATGAACTGTGCACAAAAGAGCATTTGATGGTTTTTAAGTCAGTCATTGTACAAAAGTTTGGTGTTTTGACTTTTTTTGGTTTAAGTGTAGACTATTTGTATGTCTGTAATCTCAATCAGTGCATTTGCTGTTTTTCTTTTCTGTCTTCCCCTGAGTACTCCCTCTGAATGTGCTTTATGGTAAGTCTGTCTTCAAGTTGGCTATGTCAAGCAGGCTTCCTAGGTTAGGCACAAGTTGAGTTTCTTGGTAGCAGGTCTTAAACTGAGATTATACCCAGCAAGCCTTGTGAATTTTTATAGTCCAGTATTCATTGTTTTGAAAAGCAAAAGCAAGTGGTTGAGATTATATACCCAGCAAGCCTTGTGAATTTTTATAGTGCAGTATTCATTGTTTTGAAAAGCAAAAGCAAGTGGTTGAGATTATATATACTAGCTATGAGACAAGATCATTATGGTAGCATGAGAAACAAAAGCAATAATGCCATTTGAATACTCCTATAAGAATTCTTCAGGCAAATCATTTGTATTAAAATCTCACATTTTGAGGACAGTTGCAGCCGGTGATTTTTGGTGGCAGCACTGTATAGAGAATCCTAATGTTAAGATAAAACACCATTTATGAACATTTTGACCAAATATTCTTTATGCAATTTCTGTTAAGTTGCGAGTTTGTTTGATTTTAAGGATTGACCTAAAAAGTGATTATACCAGTCAATTTAACAAAGTATTCTTGTGAAAACAGAAGAACGGTTTTGAGACAGAATATAATTACAATGTTCTTAAAAACATCTAATTGTGTTGTGATGTCCCTTGTGTTATGTCCTTTGTGTATATGTATCATTCTCAAATTAATAAGAAAGTTTCTTTTAAAGAATTTATTACAGTCATTTTCTACCAAGTCTCTCTGTAAGATAGAATGCTTATGTAAAGACCAATATTGTCTTACAATTAATGACAAGACTTAGTGTTTCTATCAAAGGCTAAGCTTTGTGTTGAGGTTGATGTCCTGAAGGACAATTTAAGTCCATTTATTGTTATGCAAAACATGTCGAGACAATGCAATGACTGAACTAAAGCCTCAATTAGGCTAATTATTTTTGATAAAAAGTTCATATGTGATAGAATTTTGATTGCTTGATCTGTTTTGGCAAGTGATTTTTGATAAAAAATCTTTGATGGTAGAAATTTCATTTTGAGGACTGTTTAATCCAAACATTGTTAACAAAAACTTATACAACACAAGTACTTGCTTTTGTGTACATGAGCCTTAATTGGCATGAGGTTACTAATAAGTCAAAAGATATTTATCCTTATTTTTGATAAGCAACTGTTTTGTTAATCTTTCATGTATATTTTTTTTGTACACATCTAATAAAAATCTGACACTAGCAAGCTTTCAGGGTTAGGCACTAGTTGAGTGTCTTAGAGAAAGGTAGCTAGTGGTTAACATCATTTAAACTGTGCACAAAAGAGCATTTGATGGTTTTTAAGTCAGTCATTGTACAAAAGTTTGGTCTTTTGACTTTTTTTGGTTTAAGTGTAGACTATTTGTATGTCTGTAATCTCAATCAGTGCATTTGCTGTTTTTCTTTTCTGTCTTCCCCTGAATACTCCCTCTGAATGTGCTTTATGGTAAGTCTGTCTTCAAGTTGGCTATGCCAAGCAGGCTTCCTAGGTTAGGCACAAGTTGAGTTTCTTGGTTGCAGGTCTTAAACTGAGATATACCCAGCAAGCCTTGTGAATTTTTATAGTCAAGTATTCATTGTTTTGAAAAGCAAAAGCAAGTGGTTGAGATTATATACCCAGCAAGCCTTGTGAATTTTTATAGTGCAGTATTCATTGTTTTGAAAAGCAAAAGCAAGTGGTTGAGATTATATATACTAGCTATGAGACAAGATCATTATGGTAGCATGAGAAACAAAAGCAATAATGCCATTTGAATACTCCTATAAGAATTCTTAAGGCAAATCATTTTTGTATTAAAATCTCACATTTTGAGGACAGTTGCAGCCGGTCATTTTTGGTGGCAGCACTGTATAGAGAATCCTAATGTTAAGATAAAACACCATTTATGAACATTTTGACCAAATATTCTTTATGAAATTTCTGTTAGTTGTGAGTTTGTTTGATTTTAAGGATTGACCTAAAAAGTGATTATACCAGTCAATTTAACAAAGTATTCTTGTGAAAACAGAAGAACGGTTTTGAGACAGAATATAATTACAATGTTCTTAAAAACATCTAATTGTGTTGTGATGTCCCTTGTGTTATGTCCTTTGTGTATATGTATCATTCTCAAATTAATAAGAATGTTTCTTTTAAAGAATTTATTACAGTCATTTTCTACCAAGTCTCTCTGTAAGATAGAATGCTTATGTAAAGACCAATATTGTCTTACAATTAATGACAAGACGTAGTGTTTCTATCAAAGGCTAAGCTTTGTGTTGAGGTCGATGTCCTGAAGGACAATTTAAGTCCATTTATTGTTATGCAAAACATGTCGAGACAATGCAATGACTGAACTAAAGCCTCAATTAGGCTAATTATTTTTGATAAAAAGTTCATATGTGATAGAATTCTGATTGCTTGATCTGTTTTGGCAAGTGATTTTTGATAAAAAATCTTGATGGTAGAAATTTCATTTTGAGGACTGTTCAATCCAAACATTGTTAACAAAAACTTATACAACACAAGTACTTGCTTTTGTGTACATGAGCCTTAATTGGCATGAGGTAACTAATCAGTGAAAAGTTTTCATCTTTATTTTTGATTGGCAACTGTTTTGTTAAGCTTTCATGTATATATTTTTGTACAAATCTAATAAAATCTGACACTAGCAAGCTTTCAGGGTTAGGCACAAATTGAGTGTCTTAGAGAAAGGTAGCTAGCGGTTATCATCATATAAACTGTGCACAAAAGAGCATTTGATGGTTTTTAAGTCAGTCATTGTACAAAAGTTTGGTCTTTTGACTTTTTTTGGTTTAAGTGTAGACTATTTGTATATCTGTAATCTCAATCAGTGCTTTTGCTGTTTTTCTTTTCTGTCTTCCCCTGAGTACTCCCTCTGAATGTGCTTTATGGTAAGTCTGTCTTCAAGTTGGCTATGCCAAGCAGGCTTCCTAGGTTAGGCACAAGTTGAGTTTCTTGGTTGCAGGTCTTAAACTGAGATATACCCAGCAAGCCTTGTGAATTTTTATAGTCCAGTATTCATTGTTTTGAAAAGCAAAAGCAAGTGGTTGAGATTATATATACTAGCTATGAGACAAGATCATTATGGTAGCATGAGAAACAAAAGCAATAATGCCATTTGAATACTCCTGTAAGAATTCTTAAGGCAAATCATTTGTATTAAAATCTCACATTTTGAGGACGGTTGCAGCCGGTCATTTTTGGTGGCAACACTGTATAGAGAATCCTAATGTTAAGATAAAACACCATTTATGAACATTTTGACCAAATATTCTTTATGAAATTTCTGTTAAGTTGTGAGTTTGTTTGATTTTAAGGATTGACCTAAAAAGTGATTATACCAGTCAATTTAACAAAGTATTCTCGTGAAAACAGAAGAACGGTTTTGAGACAGAATATAATTACAATGTTCTTAAAAACATCTAATTGTGTTGTGATGTCCCTTGTGTTATGTCCTTTGTGTATATGTATCATTCTCAAATTAATAAGAAAGTTTCTTTTAAAATAAAAAAAAAAAAAAAAAAAAATTATTTTCCGGCGGGTGTTTTTTTTTTTTTTTTTTTTTTTAAAAAATATATTTTTCCCCCCCCCCCCCCCTTTTGGGGGGTTTTTTTTTTTTTTGTTTATATAATTTTTTTAAAAAAAAAACCCCCCCCCTTTTTTTTTTTTTTTTTTTTTTTTAAAAAAAAAAAAAAAAAAAAAAAATTTTTTTTTTTTTTTTTTTTTTTTTTTTTTTTTTTTTTTTTTTTTTTTTTTTTTTTTTTTTTTTTTTTTTTTTTTTTTTTTTTTTTTTTTTTTTTTTTTTTTTTTTTTTTTTTTTTTTTTGGGTAAAGAATTTATTACAGTCATTTTCTACCAAGTCTCTCTGTAAGATAGAATGCTTATGTAAAGACCAATATTGTCTTACAATTAATGACAAGACTTAGTGTTTCTATCAAAGGCTAAGCTTTGTGTTGAGGTTGATGTCCTGAAGGACAATTTAAGTCCATTTATTGTTATGCAAAACATGTCGAGACAATGCAATGACTGAACTAAACCCTCTATTAGGCTAATTTTTTTTTTGATAAAAAGTTCATATGTGATAGAATTCTGATTGCTTGATCTGTTTTGGCAAGTGATTTTTGATAAAAAATCTATGATGGTAGAAATTTCATTTTGAGGACTGTTTAATCCAAACATTGTTAACAAAAACTTATACAGCACAAGTACTTGCTTTTGTGTACATGAGCCTTAATTGGCATGAGGTTACTAATAAGTCAAAAGATATTTATACCCCCAAAACGAAGTTTAGGGGGGTATATAGGAGTCACCCGGTGGTCGGTCGGGCGGTCTGTTGCATTTTCCTTGTCCGGAGCATAACTTGAAAACTACTGGTTGGAATTCAATACAATTGCATACAATGGTCAAGCACATTGAGAGGAAGTGCAGTGCACAAGAACAATAACTCCATCTTGAATAATTACAGAGTTATTGCCCTTTGTTACTTTTCCTTGTCCGGAGCATAACTTGAAAACTGCTGGTTGGAATTGGATACAACTTCATACAATGGTCAAGCACATTGAGAGGAAGTGCAGTGCACAAGAACCATAACTCCATCTTGACTAATTACGGAGTTATTGCCCTTTGTTACTTTTCCTTGTCCGGAGCATAACTTGAAAACTACTATTTGGAATTCAATACAATTACATATAATGATGAAGCACAATGAGAGGAAGTGCAGTGTACAAGAACCATAACTCTGTCTAGAGTATTTACAGAGTTATTGCCCTTTGTTACTTTTTCTTGTCCGGAGCATTACTTGAAAACTACTGGTTGGAATTCAATACAACCTCATACAATGGTCAAGTACATTGAGAGGAAGTGCAGTGCACAGGAACCATAACTCTATCTTGACTCATTACAGAGTTATCGCCCTTTGTTACTTTTCCTTGTCCAGAGCATAATTCGAAAAGTACCAGTTGGAATTCAATACAACTTCATACAATGATGAAGCACAATGAGAGGAAGTGCAGTGCACAGGAACCATAACTCAATCTTGACTAATTACAGAGTTATTGCCCTTTGTTACTTTTCCTTGTCCGAAGCATTATTCGAAAACTTCTGGTTGGAATTCAATACAACTGCATACAATGGTCAAGCACAATGACAGGAAGTGCAGTGCGAAAGAACAATAACTCTATCTTGACTCATTTCAGAGTTATTGCCCTTTGTTACTTTTACTTGTCTGGAGCATTATTCGAAAACTATTGGTTGGAATTCAATACAACTTCATACAATGGTCAAGCATATTGAGAGGAAGTGCAGTGTACAAGAACCATAACTCTATCTTGACCAATTACAAAGTTATTGCCAAGAACAATATCTTTTTTTCAGTTTGTTTGCAAGGTATTCTGTTACTACAAACTTTCTCAGTTTATAAAGCAAGTCTTTTGGGGGTATTAATCACATTTAGTGATAGCTCTAGTTATCCTTATTTTTGATAAGCAACTGTTTTGTTAATCTTTCATGTATATTTTTTTTGTACAAATCTAATAAAACCTGACACTAGCAAGCTTTCAGGGTTAGGCACTAGTTGAGTGTCTTAGAGAAAGGTAGCTAGTGGTTAACATCATATAAACTGTGCATAAAAGAGCATTTGATGGTTTTTAAGTCAGTCATTGTACAAAAGTTTGGTCTTTTGACTTTTTTTGGTTTAAGTGTAGACTATTTGTATGTCTGTAATCTCAATCAGTGCTTTTGCTGTTTTTCTTTTCTGTCTTCCCCTGAGTACTCCCTCTGAATGTGCTTTATGGTAAGTCTGTCTTCAAGTTGGCTATGCCAAGCAGGCTTCCTAGGTTAGGCACAAGTTGAGTTTCTTGGTAGCAGGTCTTAAACTGAGATATACCCAGCAAGCCTTGTGAATTTTTATAGTCCAGTATTCATTGTTTTGAAAAGCAAAAGCAAGTGGTTGAGATTATATATACGCTGTGAGACAAGATCATTATGGTAGCATGAGAAACAAAAGCAATAATGCCATTTGATTACTCCTATAAGAATTCTTAAGGCAAATCATTTTTGTATTAAAATCTCACATTTTGAGGACAGTTTCAGCCGGTCATTTTTGGTGGCAACACTGTATAGAGAATCCTAATGTTAAGATAAAACACCATTTATGAACATTTTGACCAAATATTCTTTATGAAATTTCTGTTAAGTTGTGAGTTTGTTTGATTTTAAGGATTGACCTAAAAAGTGATTATACCAGTCAATTTAACAAAGTATTCTCGTGAAAACAGAAGAACGGTTTTGAGACAGAATATAATTACAATGTTCTTAAAAACATCTAATTGTGTTGTGATGTCCCTTGTGTTATGTCCTTTGTGTATATGTATCATTCTCAAATTAATAAGAAAGTTTCTTTTAAAGAATTTATTACAGTCATTTTCTACCAAGTCTCTCTGTAAGATAGAATGCTTATGTAAAGACCAATATTGTCTTACAATTAATGACAAGACTTAGTGTTTCTATCAAAGGCTAAGCTTTGTGTTGAGGTTGATGTCCTGAAGGACAATTTAAGTCCATTTATTGTTATGCAAAACATGTCGAGACAATGCAATGACTGAACTAAACCCTCAATTAGGCTAATTATTTTTGATAAAAAGTTCATATGTGATAGAATTCTGATTGCTTGATCTGTTTTGGCAAGTGATTTTTGATAAAAAAATCTTTGATGGTAGAAATTTCATTTTGAGGACTGTTTAATCCAAACATTGTTAACAAAAACTTATACAACACAAGTACTTGCTTTTGTGTACATGAGCCTTAATTGGCATTAGGTTACTAATAAGTCAAAAGATATTTATCCTTATTTTTGATAAGCAACTGTTTTGTTAATCTTTCCTGTATATATTTTTGTACAAATCTAATAAAACCTGACACTAGCAAGCTTTCAGGGTTAGGCACAAGTTGAGTGTCTTAGAGAAAGGTAGCTAGTGGTTTACATCATATAAACTGTGCACAAAAGAGCATTTGATGGTTTTTAAGTCAGTCATTGTACAAAAGTTTGGTCTTTTGACTTTTTTTGGTTTAAGTGTAGACTATTTGTATGTCTGTAATCTCAATCAGTGCTTTTGCTGTTTTTCTTTTCTGTCTTCCCCTGAGTACTCCCTCTGAATGTGCTTTATGGTAAGTCTGTCTTCAAGTTGGCTATGCCAAGCAGGCTTCCTAGGTTAGGCACAAGTTGAGTTTCTTGGTAGCAGGTCTTTAACTGAGATATACCCAGCAAGCTTTGAGCATTTTCATAGTCCAGTATTCATTGTTTTGAAAAGCAAAAGCAAGTGATTGAGATCACATATAATAGCCATATGACAAGATCATATGGTAGCTTCAGTAACAAAATTCTCCTGTAAAGACACTTTAGGCAATTCATTTTTAATAAAATTTTCTCATTGGGCAACATCACTTTGAGGAATGTTTCGGCCAATCATTTTTTTGGCAAAACCTTCTCTTAAGATAAACACTTTAAGGAACAGTTTTACCAAATAATTTCTTACTAATTTCTGTTAAGTTGTGAGTTTGTTTGATTTGAAGGACTGACCTCTAACTGATTATACCAATCAATATAACAAATTATATTTTCTTATAAAAACAGAAGAAAGGCATGCTGTTTTGACAGAATGAAAGTGGTAAGAAAAATCTAGTCCATTTATTGAATGTACAAAACATATCAAGACAATGCAGTGACGGAACTAAAACCTCAATTAGGCTTATTGTTTTTGATTTAAAAAAAAGTTCATATTTGATAGATTTCTTGGTCTGTTCAGGCAATATATTTGTGATTATAAAAATTACATGGTAGAAATTTCATTTTAAAGACTGTTTAGGCAAGGTTTTCTGTACTATGGAATTCCTATAGTTTATAATGCTGTCTTTCAGGGGTATTAATCACATTTAGTGATAGGTCTAGTTTTACTTTTACTGGCCATTTCATCCATGGAAGGGTGAGCTTCCTTTTCCAGTGGATCTACCCATAATTCTTTTACTTGAAGTGGCCATTTCATCCCAGGAAGACCAGGCACCCTGCTCTAATACATCCAGCCATTTCTCTTACTTGAAGTGACCATTTTATCCCTGGAAGGCTAGGCTCCCTGCTCCAGTACATCTAGCCATAAATCTTTTACTGAAATTGGCCATTTTATCCTAGGAAGGCCAGGCTCCCTGCTCTAGTACATCTAGCCATTATTCTTTAAATTTTAAAACTTTACTTTGAGGTCAGTAAGTCAAAGGTCATGGTCACCAAACTTGAATATAAATGGTTATTGAAACATTTGTCAAGAACCAGTCAGCATACATTTTTCAAACTTGATATGTCATTACCAGTGGATGAACGTTATTCATTTTGTGATATACTAAAATATAGTAAAAATAAATATATCTATCTATCTATCTATCTATTTTTAGCTCGACTTTTCGAAGAAAAGGGGAGCTATCCTACTCGCCCGGTGTCGGAGTTGTGTCACTCCTTGGTTAAGTTTTTCGTACCACCCCACTTTATTTCAAAAGTATTAAGAGGTATGGCTTTGAAACTTACCATACTTGTTTACCATCATAACCTCCATCTACAGACAAGAGTACATAACTCTGTCAAGGTTTTTGACAGAATTATGGCCCTTTTTTGACTTAGAAAGTGTATTGAGCTTGGTTAAGTTTTTCGTACCACCTCACTTTATTTCAAAACCATTAGAGGTATTGCTTTGAAACTAACCATACTTGTTTACCATCATGAGCTTCATCAACAGACAAGAGGACACAACTCTGTCAAGGTTTTTGACAGAATTATGCCCCTTTTTGTCTTAAAAAATACATTGAATATGGGTAAAATCCACTTATTGCCTTAACCCTTTGAGATATTGCTTTGAAACTTTGAATGCATGTTTACATTATTACCACCATCTGTAAGCAAGAGAAGGTAACTCTGTCAGGGATTTGTTTTAAAAATTAAGGCCTTTTATCGACTTAGAATCTTGGTTAAGTTTTTCGTACCAGTCCACTTTTTGCCTAAACTGTTTGAGATATTACTTTGAAAGTTGGAATACTTGTTAACCATCATGATCCCAAAACATGGGCAGGAGAAGGTAATTCTGTCAAGGATTTTATTAACCAGGTTTTCCGAAGGAAAAATCCTGGTAATTAGATTGGGGTATGTCGGGCGAGGCGTAAACAATTTCTTCTGTCAACTCCTACATTTCTCAACGGATTTCAACCAAACTTTCACAGAAGTATTGTCATGAAGTGCCCTGGTGCATATTGTCGGGGCTTTGTGATTTGGTCATTTTTGACAAGTTATGGCCCTTTGTTTTTTTTTCACATGTAATTCTTCTGTGCGCAACTCCTCCTACATTTCTCAATGGATTTCAACCAAACTTTCAGAGAAGTATTGTCATGAAGTGCCCTGGCGCATATATTCCGGGTTTTGTGATTTGGTCATTTTTGACAGAATTATGGCCCTTTGTTTTTTTGCACTTGTAATTCTTCTGTGCGCAACTCCTTCTACACTTCTCAACGGATTTCAACCAAACTTTCACAGAAGTATTGTCATGAAGTGCCCTGGTGCATATTTTCCGGGTTTTGTGATTTGGTCATTTTTGACAGAATTATGGCCCTTTGTTTTTTTTCACATGTAATTCTTCTGTGCGCAACTCCTTCTACACTTCTCAGGGATTTCAACCAAACTTTCACAGAATTGTTGCAGTGCACGTGGCCTGCATATTGTGTGGGTTTTGTGATTTGATCATTTTTGCAGAATTATGGGCCTTTGTTTTTTTCCACATAATGTAATATATATAGAGAAATACTCTTCTGTGTGCAACTCCTACATTTCTCAAGGGATTTCAACCAAACTTTCACAGAACTATAATTGTGAACTAAAGAATTTTGAATATATAATGTTCTGCCCTCTGGTCTCGTCCGTCCAGTTAGCAATTTTGTGTCTCCTTATTTAAGTATATATAAAAGGGAGAATACTCTGTTATTATAAAAGGGAGAATATTCTGTTATTACTGTCTATTTTTAGAATAGATTACCAGTCCTGTATACTTTGGAGTATTCTGTTATAGTAAGATGACAAAATTTCTCATGAGACCAGCGGTTCAAACCCCACACAGAGCAAGTTTTTTTTTTTTTTTTTTTTTTTTTTTTATAATTTTTGCCTGAATTATGGCCCTTTGCTTCTTTTCCACATATGTTATATATAGAAGAATACTGTCACGTGCCCACTTCCTCCTACATTTCTCAAGATATTTAAACCAAACTCTCACAGAACTGTTGTCATCAAGTGCCCTCGTGCATATTGTCTGGGTTTTGTGTTTGGATCAATTTTGCCTGAATTATGGCCCTTTGCTTTTTTTACACATGTAATATATAGAAGAAGACCTTTGTTTCTTTTTCACATTATGTATATCTACTGACTTTAAAACACATTTGCGCTCGGCCAGCAGACTGGAAAATGAAAACCTGGTTTTGTGACAATTTCCTGTCACTTGTTTGAATTATGGCCCTTTTTGACTCAGAAACTCAGTTAAAATTTTCATTTTTGTCCACTTGTTGACTTGACCGTTTTTAAATTAGATATTACTTTGAAAGTTGGAGTAGTTATGTACCATCATGAGACCCATCTGTAAGCAAGAGAAGATAATTCTGTGAAAACGTTTCTTGATTTGTACTTAGAAATTCCTAGTTAAAATCTTGTGTGCCCTTAACTGTCAAAGTTTTGTTTTATAGGCAAGCACTAAAAAGTTGAGCGCGCTGTCCTACTGACAGCTCTTGTAAGGTTATAATATGTCGCGCGAATTTCACAGAGACTTTTACTTTAGAGACAGTTTCTTGCATGTTGGTGTAGGAAAACTTTTTTCCACATTTTAACCACAAGCTTAGATAGTTAGTATGTAACATTGTCAAGTGGCCCTCTATACCAACTTTGTACACATGCCCCAACAATTGACCATTTCCATAGGTAAGTACACTGGTACTCCTCTGAGCGATATAGGGCCACAATGGCCCTTTTGTATTTGATACTTCCTGCCTTACTGTTTGGACAGCCTCACGAAGGTCACTACTAAATGACAGAGCCAGATGGGTTTATTACTGGACCACCTCCTAAACTACTTTGTCAAAAACATCTGCATCCTCCCTCCATAACTCCTCAGCTATTGTAGCAGAACTTGCATCCTGACATAATATGTTTTTGAGAATCCCCATTTTGAGTATGTATCAAGTGAGTATTGGGAATATTTTGTCTTTAACCAGTTTGCTTTACACTTCCGAAGATCAAATTCTTTGTGGTCATCTTTGGTCTGTATGACTTTTGTACACCTTTGGTTTCTAGTTTCAGCAACAAAATATTCTAGCCTATTCTGGAATTATTTCCCCTTAAAACAGATTAAGATAATTTGATCATGTAAAAATAATATTTCATAGTAAAATTTTCTAAGTTGTGCTTCAGTTAATGCCATAAAGAGAGTTTCATGTCGCTGACATTATGTAGAAAATAATTTTGATGATGCTTAAATTTTGTACCTCTATTTTTCCAGACTTTGGGTTCCAATGCTCAATATGGAGAGTATGGGCATTTACTTGAAAAAAAAAAACAACCAACTTTTCATTGAACTTTGAAAACATTATGAAATGTTCTTAAACCTATAACCTTTCTCATTTTAACCCTTTGTAGTGGTGCAGTGGTAGCGTGTTTGCCCCAGGATTGGAGGGTTCAGGGTTTTATCCCCACCAGTGCCTTGGCCATTGTGACAAAAGGCAAGATACAGATGATTCTACATTACCTCTCTTTATTCATGATTGATTTCATCTGGAATGAGTCTCGAGAGCAGTTAATCTATCACTTGTAAAAACTTGTTTCGCCGTCAAGAAGAAATGAATTAAGTTTGAAGATGAATTTATATCCGAATGAACCTCCGTTATTTTTGTCCCAAAATAAAACGTTCATACACATAGCATACAGTTGCTCACAGCAGGTGAATCCATTTGATGTGAAAGAATTTGTATTTTGAATAGTATGATATAATACAGTAGCAACACTTCTAGCAATCAGTTGACCTGCCCTGCAAGAGCTAATGAAATGTGCAGCATATCTCATGTTCCACAAAGGGCTTGAGTATATGATGGGTCTGGAGACAAAAAGCAGAAAGACTCCTAGTCACTGGACTTGTGTATGGGCTAGGAGCAGATTGATGGGACCATTGATACTTGTTCATCAGTTGTATTTGACAGAATAATACTACATAGTTCAGGATTTAGAAAATCTAGGGCTGACCAAAGAACTGCCAATCTGTTTTCCATCTCCTGAAGTTTCATTATTAGCCTTGGAATGCTGTCTTGGACTGATACAAAATGTCAGTATGATTCACTTACATTTACTTGGAACATTACTGTCTTCAATAATGCTAAATACCAATCACACATTTAAGAAAAAGAGTAAAATATTTGGCTTTAGCTAGAAAAGGGCATAGAAAATAGTGACTATTATCCAGGATGTGAAATCACAGCATGGTGGAAAACATTTTCCTGTATAGGCTGGAAAAAAATGAAGTTTTCTGAAAATATAATTTGAAATAATAGCACAAATAGACTAATGATCACCTTGAAAATTATCTTTTCGCGAAGTGTGAAGATGGCACCGGACTTTTCACACTATTTGAGCATACTTACCATACTTACACATGGACTCTGCCTTTATTTAGTACTCTCACTATTCAACCCTAAGGTGCAAATTTTCATATACAAATTTAGGAAACAAATATAGTATGTGGGACAAACTTCAAGCAGTAATGGGTTCATCTAGAAATAAACCAGAGCCACAATAATTATTGAACATGATTAAAATACCCAAACAAACATGCATTGTCACTACAAATGGCTCTTCTCATATAGCCGAGATAAACATTGATACAGGAATATTCCTTTGATAGACTCCAATCTGTACTGCACACAACATACAGAACAATTGACCACATAGCATAGAAAAACTTTCTTGTGGTCTATCCATGCACACACAACAAGATGTTGTTGTTTCAGAATTTTGCTGCTTCCTTTCATTTCTGTTAGACTTGCTTGTTGTTTTGTATTAATGAATTGAAGTGTGTTATTGGCCTGCTGATACCACACCTAAAAGGAACAAAACAACTTTAGTAAAAATTTCAAAAAATGTTTTAATTTCTATGTCATGCAGTCGTGACCCTTTATTTACTCGTCCCAACTAGGGGTATCTGTTCACAAAATACACTCATTTAAATGGGATCAGTTCATTATAAGAATAGAATGGTACTCTTTCGGTTAAAGCTTCCACCTGACCAGATAAAACCTTCAGTAACTTCAAAACTTTTTATCATTGCGGATGAAAACAAAGGACCAAGTGAAAGTTACATATTACCCTTGACTAAATGAATATTCATATAATTATACCCCATATGCATATTCATATAATTATACTGGATTCAGCTTGTCTGTCCATCCGTCTGTCCGTCTGTAGACGGAATCTTGTGGACACTAGATCTCAAATACCCCTGGTCAGAATTTAATGATACTTCACACAAGTGATAAGTACAATGCTTAGTTGTGCATGGTCCATGTTTCGGGTCTCTAGGTCAAAGGTCAAGGTCACAGGGCTCGGGATAGTAAAATCTTGTGGACGCTAAATCTCCAAAACCCCTGGTCAGAATTTGATGATACTTGACAGAAGTGATAAGTACAATGCCTAGTTGTGCATGGTCCAGGTTTCGGGTCTCTAGGTCAAAGGTCAAGTTCACAGGGGCTTGAGATGGTAAAATCTTGTGGACGCTCAATCTTCAAAACTCCTGGTCAGAATTTAATGATATTTCACACAAGTGATAAGTACAATGCGTCCTTGTGCATGGTCCAGGTTTCGGATCTCTAGGTCAAAGGTCAAGGTGACAGGGGCTTGGGATAGTAAAATCTTGTGGACGCTAAATCTCCAAAACCCCTGGTCAGAATTTGATGATAAGTGATAAGTACAATGCCTAGTTGTGCATGCTCCAGGTTTCGGGTCTCTAGGTCAAAGGTCAAGGTCGCTAAATCTTCAAAACCCCTGGTCAGAATTTAATGATACTTCATAGAAGTGATAAGTACAATAACTAGTTGTGCATGGTCCATGTTTCGGGTCACTAGATCAAAGGTCACAGGGGCTTGAGATTGTAAAATCTTGTGTGCTTTTAATCTCCAAACCCGCTGGTCAAAATTTAATTACAGTCAAACCTGTGCTAACGGCCACCTCCGAATAAAGGTCACCCTGTGAATAAAGGCCAGACTTTGAAAAACCTGTAATGATTTATTAGAGCAAATACACCTGAACAAAGGCCAACTTTTGACAAAGGCCAGTTGTTGTCTTTATACCCCCAAAACGAAGTTTAGGGGGGTATATAGGAGTCACCCGGTGGTTGGTCGGTCGGTCGGTCGGTCGGTCGGGCGGTCTGTTGCATTTTCCTTGTCCGGAGCATAACTTGAAAACTACTGGTTGGAATTCAATACAACTTCATACAATGGTCAAGCACATTGAGAGGAAGTGCAGTGCACAAGAACTATAACTCCATCTTGACTAATTACAGAGTTATTGCCCTTTGTTACTTTTCCTTGTCCGGCATAACTTGAAAACTACTAGTTGGAATTCAATACAACTTCATACAATGGTCAAGCACATTGAGAGGAAGTGCAGTGCACAAGAACCATAACTCCATCTTGACTAATTACAGAGTTATTGCCCTTTGTTACTTTTCCTTGTCCGGAGCATAACTTGAAAACTACTAGTTGGAATTCAATACAACTTCATACAATGATCAAGCACACTCAGAGGAAGTGCAGTGTACAAGAACTATAACTCTATCTTGAGTATTTACTGAGTTATTGCCCTTTGTTACTTTTACTTGTCCAGAGCGTAACTTGAAAACTACTGATTGGAATTCAATACAACTTCATACAATGGTCAAGCACATTGAGAGGAAGTGCAGTGCACAAGAACTATAACTCCATCTTCACTAATTACAGTGTTATTGCCCTTTGTTACTTTTCCCTGTCTGGAGCATTTTTCGAAAACTACAAGTTGGAATTCAATACAACTTCATACAATGGTCAAGCACACTCAGAGGAAGTGCAGTGTACAATAACTATAACTCTATCTTGAATATTTACTGAGTTATTGCCCTTTTTTACTTTTCCTTGTCCGAAGCATAACTTGAAAACTACTAGTTGGAATTCAATACAACTTCATACAATGATCAAGCACACTCAGAGGAAGTGCAGTGTACAATAACTATAACTCTATCTTGAATATTTACTGAGTTATTGCCCTTTTTTACTTTTCCTTGTCCAAGCATAACTTGAAAACTACTAGTTGGAATTCAATACAACCTCATACAATGGTCAAGTACATTTAGAGGAAGTGCAGTGCACAGGAACCATAACTCCATCTTGACTCATTACAGAGTTATTACCCTTTGTTACTTTTCCTTGTCCGGAGCATAACTTGAAAACTTCTGGTTGGAATTGAATACAACTTCATACAATGGTCAAGCACAGTGAGAGGAAGTGCAGTGCACAGGAACCATAAATCCATCTTGACTAATTACAGTGTTATTGCCCTTTGTTACTTTTCCCTGTCTGGAGCATTTTTCGAAAACTACAAGTTGGAATTCAATACAACTTCATACAATGGTCAAGCACAATGAGAGGAACTTCTAAGAACAATATCTCTTTTTAGTTTGTTTGCAAGGTATTATGTTACTACGAACTTCTTCAGTTTATAAAGCAATCCTTTTGGGGGTATTAATCACATTTAGTGATAGCTCTAGTTCCCTTGGGTGGCCTTTGTTCACAGGTTTGACTGTATATTTCACAGATGTGCAGGTCCAATAAGTAAAGCATCAAATACTACATAAATTTTAAATACTGTGTCAGTGGGATGTTCGGGGGGGTATTCATCACCTTCAGTGATAGTTCTAGTTTCATATTGTAAAGAAAGAAAATGACTTGCCCTGGTATGAATGTGCTTGACCTTGTTAAAAAACACTTTATCCACCATTTTCTAGTTTCAAGTTTGCATTTATTTTTCGCACTTTGTTCAAGTTTGTGCTCGCTATACACCTATCCCCCTGAAGCCAGATGTATCACAAAGTTTTCTGAATCTTGTGATGCTATATAAAGCAAACTTAAACAGTTCTTGGGTCATCACTGCAGAGTTTGTAGATCCAGGATATGGCAAAAACCCAACAACTTTGAAAGCCAAGGCATCTGTGAGCTAAAAACTATCTTTATATGAACTGCCACAACATCCCCTTTGCTTCAAATTTCAATCCAAATGTCACCGAATGTCAGACGCTGTCTTATAACTTTTATTAGCTCACCTGGCTATGCCAGGGTGAGCTTTTCTGATCGATGATTGTCCGTCGTCCGTCAACATTTTGATTCAAATGACATCTCCTCTGAAACCTCTAGGCCAATGTTGATAAAACTATGCAGGAATGTTCCTTGCATGAAGCTCTACCAAAATTGTTCAAAGAATTCCATTCCATGCAGAACTCTGGTTGCTATGGCAAAAAATAGGAAAAACTTTAAAAATCTTCTTCTCTGAAACCACAAGGCCTAGAGCTTAGATATTTGGCATGTAGCATTGTCTAGTGGACCTCTACCAAGATTGTTCAAATTATGACCCCCAGGTCAAAATTGACCCCGCGCGGGTGGGCCCTTAGTTTTTGCATAGGCATATATAGGGAAAACTTTAAAAATCTTCTTCTCTGAAACCACAAGGCCTAGACCTAAGATATTTGGCATGTAGCATTTTCTAGTAGACCTCTACCAAGATTGTTCAAATTATGACCCCCGGGTCAAAATTGACCCCGCACTGGGGGTCACTTAGTTTTGCATAGGAATATACATTTGTATAGGAAAAACTTAAAAAATCTTCTCTGTAACCACAAGGCCTAGAGCTTAGATATTTGGCATGTAGCATTGGCTAGTGGACCTCTACCAATATTGTTCAAATTATGACCCCCGGGTCAAAATTGACCCCGCCCTGGGGGTCACTTAGTTTTGCATAGGAATATATAGGAAAAACTTAAAAAATCTTCTTCTCTGAAACCACAAGGCCTAGAGCTTAGATATTTGGCATGTAGCATTGGCTAGTGGACTTCTACCAAGATTGTTCAAATTATGAGCCCCGGATCAAAATTGACCCCGCACCGGGGGTCACTTAGTTTTACATAGGCTTATATAGTAAAAACTTTAAAAATCTTCTTCTCTGAAACCACAAGGCCTAGAGCTTAGATATTTGGCATGTAGCATTGGCTAGTGGACCTCTACCAATATTGTTCAAATTATGACCCCCGATATAGGGCCATCTTGGCCCTCTTGTTATTCAACAATTTGAATCAACAAATAGGAAAAAATGTTAAAATCTTCTCTGAAACCACAAGGCCTAGAGCTTAGATATTTGGCATGTAGCATTGTGTAGTGGACCTCTACCAAGATTGTTCAAATTATGACCCCCGGGTCAAAATTGACCTCGCGCATGTGGTCACTTAGTTTTTGCATAGGCATAATAGGAAAAACTTTAAAAATCTTCTTCTCTGAAACCACAATGCCTAGAGCTTAGATATTTGGCATGTAGCATTGTCTAGTGGACCTCTACCAAGATTGTCCATATTATGACCCCCAGGTCAAAATTGACCCTGAGGGGGTGGTCACTTAGTTTTGCATAGGCTTATATAGGAAAAACTTAAAAAATCTTCTTCTCTGAAACCACAGGGCCTAGAGCTTAGATATTTGGCATGTAGCATTGCCT
This sequence comes from Saxidomus purpurata, assembly GCA_022818135.1. Taxonomy (NCBI): domain Eukaryota; kingdom Metazoa; phylum Mollusca; class Bivalvia; order Venerida; family Veneridae; genus Saxidomus; species Saxidomus purpurata. Next base: position 18,872,228 of record JAFMSR010000002.1, on the reverse strand, counting down.
AGTAGACTCTTCTAAAGTTTGTTCAAATTATGCCCCTGGGGTCAAAATTGACCTTGCTTGGGGGGGGGGGACGTATATAGGAAAACCTTTTTGGTATATAACATTATCTAGTGATCCTTCCACAAAGGAAGTGGACTTGTACCAAGGTGAGCGATATAGGAACACCAAAACAAATCAATTAATAAAATTTCCAATGTAGATAGCCACTGATCTAATGAAGTTCAGAGCTGTGAACTATTTCTGGTCCACACAATCTTAAAAATGCTTAGCAGAAGCACAGCGATGACCAAATAGGAAAATACAAAAATGCTTAGCAGAAGCACAGCGTTGACCAAATACGAATCCTTCTCGGTCAGTATCTTGAGCAGTCTTTCATCTCTTGTCGTCTTTTCGTCGGAGTGCAGATGGCATAGCTCTCTGGGGTTGTTATTCTGGCTACTGTATTTAGTAGGTTCTTTTATTGGTCCAGGTTGATTGCTGTGAGGTTGTGGAATCTCAATTAATTTTGTTCTAATGCACTAATTTTGTCTGAAAGTCCCTGGATTTGTTTGTTTACAGTGTTGCATTATTGGTTGAGTTCAACGTTTTTTCTGCAAAGTAAGCTGATTTTCAAATGCCAACAATTGTCTTATGATTCTTTGGCAATAGTTTTGATATCAGCTCTTAAACCCTTAAGAAGCACATTTATCAGGAGTGAGTCTGGATACCCTTTATTGTTGGATATTTTTCATCACCCAAGTGAAGAAGGAAGAAACAGTTTCTGTTAGATATTGTTAAAGTGACAATATTTCAAGATCAGTATCAAAATTCTCACTTCCGTTAAAACGTGAAATCAGTTAATTTGATATGTCGTCATAATTATCTCCAATTTCAGTACTTGAGGAATTAAAAAGGACTGTGCATGATAGAAAGGCAGCATTTTGCTTTTGTGATCACGATGCAAATTTATCAAAGATGTGTAATTGTCAAATGAGGTAAGCCATTCATCGGCAGACTGACCTGCATTCCCTGTGAATGTTGGTTTATCGATCTTGTGCCATTATGTTGTGATGGTTGAAGGCCTGTTCTGTCTCGTCCACTGACACTTTCAATCCTATGTAATAGTGTCCCCCCCCCCCTCCCTCACGTTATGGGGGGAAAAACAGAATTATATTATCTGTATGAATTATGAATACCAGGACCAGTCATACAAAATAAGAAAGGGAAACTACTTCCCAGGTAAACAAACCAACCAGCCAGAGCAGACCTTTATCAAAAATACATATCATTAGATATAAGTCATACACATATGAGATTTTTTTGAAAGGAAATCTATAATCTAATATGTAAGGGGACAATTTCTATGGAGGATTGCCTTAGCCCAACTTTGCATGCTCAAGCTATTTGATCTCGTAGCATAAAATTTTGAAGGTAATCCTAACTCCAGATCTTCAGTATTCCGTTGAAGACAATACAAAGCTGAAGATATGTATTGGTCAAAATGCTGAGGCAATCTGTTAGCGTTTTTTCCTCTCCAGCACTTGAAGACAATGTCAGTGTCTTCTTTAACTCTATATTACCATTATCAAGCTTGTGTAGTATTTACAGTTAATTTAATTCCCCTTCAGACGTCCTAGCCATCATCTTGCTTAATGATTCTAAACACTTCATCAACTAAAGCATTGCTTGACAAACTATTGACTTGACCTGTCAGTACATCACTTTAACAAGATGAATCTGGCTTTCCTTCAAATTGCCTCTAGCTGGACATTCACTTTGAGCCACTTCTAAGTGGTGATGGTTGATGTTGAGGCATGGTCCCAAAAGAACTCGAAGAAACCAATTCTGGTTGAACAAGCAAATTGGCACGACATCACATCTACTAACTGACCTCAAGTATTGAAAATTTACTATTATCAAATAATATTTATACAGTATGTCCAAGAATGCCAACTAGTTGACCTCTATCAAGATTGTTCAAATTATGGCCCTCTTGTTTTGTTACGGTATATTTCTGTACAATTTAAGTAATGTGTGGAATAACTAACAGTTGACACAATTTAAAGCTAATTTCACAATTAAACAAATCTATTAAAACTGGCCTTCCTAAAACATGGTAAAGTTGGTTAATAAAACCAAACAAATTGGTGACCATTCAGTTTGGTTTCAAAGTAACAATTGATTTTTAGCTCACCTTGCAAGAGTGAGTTATTAGGATCACTCTCCGTCTGGGGTCCGTCGTACGTCATACATCCGTCCATCCACCATTTCCTTCAAACAAAATTTCCTCTGAAACATCTTGGCCAATGTTGATGAAACTTTGCAGGGATGTTCCTTGCATGAAGCTCTATCAAAGTTGTAGAACCAATGCAGAACTCTGGTTGCTATGGCAACAAATATTAAAAACTTTAAAAATCTTCTGTGAAACCACAAGGCCTAGAGCCTAGATATTTAGTGTGTGGCATTGTCAAGTGGACCTCTACCAAGATTGTTCAAATCATGAGCCGCGGGTCAAAATTGACCTTGTCTGGGCGGGGGGGTCACTTGATTTTGCATAGACTTCTATAGGAAAAATCTTTTTCTCTGAAGTCACATGGTCTAGAGCTGAGATATTTGGCATGTGGCATTGTCTAGTGGATCTTCACCAAGATTGTTCAAATTATGCCCCTGGGGTCAAAATTGACCCCGCCCGGGGGGTCATTTGGTTTCAACATTATAAAGTTTATATAGGAAAAACTTTAAAAATCTTTTTCTGAAACAAGAAGGCCTAGAACTTAGATATTTAGCTTGTAGCATTATCAACTGGACCTTTACCAAGATTGTTGAAGTCATGACCCCCTAGTCAATATTACCCCTTCCCATGATGTGGGGAACTTACTTGATTTCACATAGGCTTATATAGGGAAAACTTTAAACAAAAACCACAAGGACGACAGGCAGATTATAGATATTTGAAATGTTGCTAAGCAAATCATGACCCCTTTTATTATAGCCAATGGTAGTCAGGTGAGCAATATAGGGCCATGATGGCCCTCTTGTTTTAATTATGGTTATTTCACAGTTAGATATGACCAAATCAAATGTGTTGAGCATCAAACAGTTTTCAAGGGCATCAATGTCTGAAATAAGGTCTGCTTTGTTTTCAGACACTAGGCATGGTTTCAGTACATTTTGTGACATTTTTAATTTTGTTTTGGCTGTCATTGGTTCTGTACCCTGTGATACATTGTTCGGAGTTGAGATCTTTTGTAAGTTGTTTGTGTTTGCAGCTTTTACAATAGGGTCTTCCACGTTGCTGATTGATTTGTAATAGATTTTATATTTCTTTTGTTTTGAAATGTTTATCAATGAAAATGTTGCCAACTTGTGTGTTTTCTCATTCAAGATTGTGGTAATTTGTTCCTCTTTAACATCTGGAAAGGCCTGAATAGAAGAAATCAACGTGGCCGACGTTGTGTTTAGCTTTGCTGTCTGGTCGAAGACTCGGTTCTGTAAGCAGGATATTTGGAAGAATTCATTGACTTTGAGTTTTTTGCAAAGTGAGCTATTGGGATCGCTCTCCGTATGGAGTCCATCGTACATCCATCCATCCGTCCATCCATTCATCCGTCTACCATTTCCTTCAAATGACATCTCCTCTGAAACCTTTGAGCCAATGTTGATGAAACTTTGTATGGATGTTGCTTGCATTGAGCTCTATCAAAATTGTTCAAAGAATTCCATTCAATGCAGAACTCTGGTTGCTATGGCAACAAATAGGAAAAACTTTAAAAATCTTCTCTGAAACCACAAGGCCTAGAGCTTAGATATTTGGCATGTAGCATTGTGTAGTGGACCTCTACCAAGATTGTTCAAATTATGCCCCTGGGGTCAAAATTGACCTTGCCGAAGGGGGGGGGGTTACTAATTTTACAAAGACGTATATAGGAAAACCTTTTTGGTATATAACATTATCTAGTGATCTTCCACCAGGCAAGTGGGCTTGTACCAAAGTGATCGCTATAGGGCCATGTTGGCCCTCTTTGTTTTTTATCCCCCCGCCGAAGGCGAAGGGGATATTAGAAATGCCCTTCGTCCGTCCGTGCGTCCGTCCCAATTTTGTCCGAAGCATAACTCCAAAAGTACTTGAGCGATTTTCTTCAAACTTCATACACTGACAGAGCACATTGGGAGGAAGTGCAGTGTGCAAGAACAATAACTCTACCTTGCCTACTTTTAGAGTTATTCCCCTTTATCAGATTTACTTGTCCCAAGCATAACTCTACCTTGCCTACTTTTAGAGTTATTCCTCTTTTATCAGATTTACTTGAAAAACTTTGTCCGGAGCATAACTCCAAAAGTACTTGAGGGATTTTCTTCAAACTTAATACACTGACATAGCACATTGGTAGGAAGTGCAGTGTGCAAGAACAATAACTCTACCTTGCCTACTTTTAAAGTTATTCCCCTTTATCAGATTTACTCTAAAAGTTCTGTCCGGAGCATAACTCCAAAAGTGCTTGAGGGATTTACTTCAAACTTAATACACTGACATAGCACATTGGTAGGAAGTGCAGTGTGCAAGAACAATAACTTTACCTTGCCTACTTTTAGAGTTATTCCCCTTTATCAGATTTACTTGTCCGAAGCATAACTCAAAAAGTACTTGAGGGATTTTCTTCAAACTTAATACACTGACATAGCACATTGGTAGGAAGTGCAGTGTGCAAGAACAATAACTCTACCTTGCCTACTTTTAGAGTTATTCCCCTTTATCAGATTTACTTTAAAAGTTTTGTCCAGGGCATAACTCCAAAAGTACTTGAGGGATTTTCTACAAACTTAATACACTGACATAGCACATTGGTAGGAAGTAGTGTGTAAGAACAATAACTCTACCTTGCCTACTTTTAGAGTTATTCCCCTTTATCAGATTTACTTTAAAAGTTTTGTCCAGAGCATAACTCCAAAAGTACTTGAGGGATTTTCTTCAAACTTAATACACTGACATAGCACATTGGTAGGAAGTGCAGTGTGCAAGAACAATAACTCTACCTTGTCTACTTTTAGTCAAATAGAAAAATATCATACCTATACTGATAATGAACATTAATATAATTTTGCAAACCTTCTCTTCATTGCCTTATTCTTTTTCCACTTACTTGAAAACTGTACTCAGCATGATCATAACTATACAGCTTTTTAAGGATTTCTTCTCACCAAGTAAAATGTACGAAAGTACAACCTTCAGGTAACTTTTTCCTGGCGGGGGGATTAACCATGTGTAACATGGCTCTTGTTTGTTTAGATATTTTCATGAAATTTGGAACAGTTGCAGATCAATATCTGCTGCATATACTGTTGTGTTTAATATTAAAAAGCTATTACTTAACTCCAGAAATCAAACAACATTAAGGCAGTATGCATAGAATTTTATTAACAAAAAATGTTTGTTCCATTTTCAATTCATCTACTCAAAATATGATCTCAAATGATCATACACTAATCTCAAGCATACAATAACAGCAATTTACACAAGACAGGAAAGCAGAAATTATCTGAAATCTAGGACATGGTATCTCCATTAAGTAACTTGAAGTTTTCAAAATTTGACCAACATGTTCCAGGAATGTTTTAAAATGTTGGTTGTAATAGTCAAATAAATATCTGTACAGTATCACAGTTACTCACTGCAATTCAATGACTTAAACACATTCATCATAATTATATGTACACATCTACAGATTTCATTACTTTCACAAATAGACAATTGCATATTTTCTGAAAATACTTTTTAATACACTGCGATTCCTTAATGTGCCACAATCGTCTTGAATTTAAAACAGTCGGGAATAAAACCTGTTGATATAATGAAAGGCTTTTCAACAGTTTGAATGTCTTCACGACAAGGCCAGCTGAAATAGCCAGGCTTACAACTTGGGGTCATGAACCTTAGGACATAGTGTTTTCAGTGTCTTTCACTTTGACCACACAGTTCCTGGATACCATGCATCCTGATAAGCAATAGCGACATAATCATTTTCTATCACAGGTTTCTTTGTTGGTAGTAATTCTAACAGTTTTGTTTCTTCCTCCTCAGCATTGGAGTAAGTCTTTGTCTCTTCATAACAGCCATTTTTTTTTGGTGTTCTAAGATTTAAGTCAGCTCTCCTTTTTAGCTCAATGCTCTACCAATATTGTTCAAAGAATTCCATTCCTTACAGAACTCTGGTTGCTATGGCTACAAATAGGAAAAACTTTAAAAATAAAAAATCTTCTCTGAAACCACAAGGCCTAGAGTTTAGATATTTAGCATGTAGCATTGTCTAGTGGACCTCTACCAATATTGTTCAAATTATGACCCCCGGGTCAAAATTGACCATGCGCGGGTGGTCACTTAGTTATACCCCCAAAACGAAGTTTAGGGGGGTATATAGGAGTCACCCGGTGGTTGGTCGGTCGGTCGGGTGGTCTGTTGCATTTTCCTTGTCCGGAGCATAACTTGAAAACTACTGGTTGGAATTCAATACAACTTCATACAATGTTCAAGCACATTGAGAGGAAGTGCAGTGCACAAGAACTATAACTCCATCTTCACTAATTACAGAGTTATTGCCCTTTGTTACTTTTACTTGTCCGGAGCATAACTTGAAAACTACCAGTTGGAATTCAATACAACTTCATACAATGGTCAAGCACATTGAGAGGAAGTGCAGTGCACAAGAACCATAACTCCATCTTGACTAATTACAGAGTTATTGCCCTTTGTTGCTTTTCCTTGTCTGGAGCATAACTAGAAAACTACTGGTTGGAATTCAATACAACTTCATACAATGATCAAGCACACTCAGAGGAAGTGCAGTGTACAAGAACTATAACTCTATCTTGAGTATTTACTGAGTTATTGCCCTTTGTTACTTTTACTTGTCCGGAGCATAACTTGAAAACTACTGGTTGGAATTCAATACAACTTCATACAATGGTCAAGCACATTGAGAGGAAGTGCAGTGCACAAGAACTATAACTCCATCTTGACTAATTACAGAGTTATTGCCCTTTGTTACTTTTCCTTGTCCGGAGCATAACTTGAAAACTACTCGTTGGAATTCATTACAACTTCATACAATGATCAAGCACACTCAGAGGAAGTGCAGTGTACAATAACTATAACTCTATCTTGAGTATTTACTGAGTTATTGCCCTTTGTTACTTTTCCTTGTCCGAAGCATAACTTGAAAACTACTAGTTGGAATTCAGTACAACCTCATATTATGGTCAAGTACATTTAGAGGAAGTGCAGTGCACAGGAACCATAACTCCATCTTGACTAATTACAGTGTTATTGCCCTTTGTTACTTTTCCCTGTCTGGAGCATTTTTCAAAAACTACAAGTTGGAATTCAATACAACTTCATACAATGGTCAAGCACAATGAGAGGAACTGCTAAGAACAATATCTCTTTTTAGTTTGTTTGCAAGGTATTATGTTACTACGAACTTCTTCAGTTTATAAAGCAATCCTTTTGGGGGTATTAATCACATTTAGTGATAGCTCTAGTTTTGCATAGGCTTATATTGGAAAAGCTTAAAAAAATCTGATGAAACCAGAAGACCTAGCGCTTAGATATTTCATATATATATCATGCACATATCTCAGTAACCACTTATAATATTGACTTGAACTTTGTTAATGTCTTTAGGGGTGTCACACAGTCAAGTGAGATAACTCTTGTATAAATTTAGTACAAATTATTGCCCTTGTTTGACTTTGAAAATTTGGTTAAAGTTTTGCCTGCTAGGTACTGAATTTGGTTCAAGTTTTGCCTGCTAGGTACTATCATGCACATATTTCAGTAACCACTTGGAATTGCATTGCTTTCCAAAACAAAAAGTTTTAAGAAGTGACACAGTCTAAAGGGATTTTCTGCACGTCAATCAAATGCTTATGATTACAAATGCTTTAAGGAAATATCTATATTTGTATGCTGAAGAACATTTTAACAAAAAGAACCTAACTGCAGTTTATTTTGTGCACGTCAATCAAATGCGTATGATTACAAATGCTTTAAGGAAATATCTATATTTGTATGCTGAAGAACATTTTAACAAAAAGAACCTGACTGTTTATAAACAAACCCGTTTAAATCATTATTGGATTAACTGTTGCGGGTTGACAACTGGACTATTTTATGCAATGATATGAAACGGCTAATAAATTATATAAACGTTCCTACACTAAGTTCGTTGTGTCAAATTAATTCCCCTTACATAATATATAATACAAGTAAATACTGAATCAAGATGAAAAAATGAAAATCAACTTTTTCTCGAATTTTACTTCGAAACTGCTAAAGATGGATAGAAAATGATCTGACTAAGAAAATAAACACCGTCAACCCTAAGTTTATTTCAAAAATAAAAAAAATACAATCGTTTGTTGATTATTTTGTGATGTGCTGGCTTCCTGGAATACCACTGGATTTTCAGCAGAATTCCACTGGCTACCAGTGGTAAAATTGTCTGGTATTTCACTGGAATCCAGTGGCTTTCCAATGGTTTCACCACTGGTATCCAGTGGAAAAGCCACTGGATTCCAATGGAATGCCACTGGAATCCACTGGTAAAATTGTCTGGTATTTCACTGGAATCCAGTGGCTTTCCAATGGTTTTACTGCTGGTATCCAATGGAAAAGCCACTGGATTCCAATGGAATACCACTGGAATCCACGGGTAAAATTGTCTGGTATTTCATCGGAAACACTGGTTTTACCACTGGATACCAGACTTGAAACCACTGTTTTCCAGTGGAATACCACTTGAATCCAACTGTACCAGTTTTTTTTTTATTCCGCATTAAAAATATGGACGGTCGAGGAAGAATGAACAACACCAAAACTATATCCCTCAACATCGATTGTGAAGGCAAGTTCTTTGCAAGTTTCTGTGGAGATCCAAGTCTTTGACAGAATGTGAATCAGGGAGACCTCAAGATACAACATCTGGAGTAGGGCTAAATTCACTAAACCTTCCTTCTCTGGATTGAAAGTCACATATTGATATAAAAAAGAATCAGATATCATGTATTGAAAACTGTCAATTACACATAAGCCGATTTAACAGTCAATCTTCTTCCTCATTTTTCTGATTTTGTAATTTACCACACATACTATTTTCTCCCACTCAAAGTCTGGAAAACTTGATGCAGTTTCACATGAAATAATGTGAAGAACATAATTATACAATCTATTGAGTTGAAACTGCTTTTTTTACTTTAAGAATTTAAATCTCAGGTGACCAATATTTATGATAAATAGGTTGTATATAAGGCCTACAAAAATGTCTGTTTCCTACAAAATAATGAAAAAAAGTTGACGAAGAGGTAGAACACTGTTATCTTTTGTTCTTGATTTTTTTGTCGAGCCCGCTTGCGGGGAGCTCGATATAGTTGTCACTTTTGGCATTTCGGTGTATGTGCGTGCGTCCGTGCGTGCCTCCCTCTGTCCGATTTTGTCCGGACCATATCTTTTTCATGCATGGAGGGATTTTGATGTTACTTGGCATAAATGTTCACCATCATGAGATGGAGTGTCATGCGCAAGAACTAGGTCCATAGGTCTAAGGTCAAGGTCACACTTAGAGGTTAAAGTTCAAAGTCAAGAATATCTTTGTCTGGAGCATTTCTTCTTCATGCATGGAGGGATTTTGATGTTACTTTGTACAAATGTTCACCACCATGGGTTACCCTTGTTTTTAGAATTACTTCCCTTTGTTGTTGCTATAAATAGCTTATAAAAATTTGAGACCACTTTTCTGTGGTACAACATGCATATTACATCCAATATTTAGGTATATTTTGACCCATCCTTACTTGGTAAGGGGTTAGCCCTTTTGACATGTGGCGGACTCGACATGTTGCACGTGGGCATCTAGTGGAAATAAACATATTGATGTGGGTATTCATTTTCTTAGTTGGAGCATTTTCTATCCTTTTAAATGGGTTTTCAGACAGAAATTGATCAAAAGTTGATTTTCAATTTTGCCATTCAATATTCAATGCTGATTTCAACAGAATTCAAGATGGCGGCCGTTTTCGTTTTCAAGAAATTTAACATCTGAAATTATCAGCCAATCGGAAGCTCAGATTTCTCAACAGCCAATCATTTGTCAGCAATCTTTTATTGGACCGGTCCAATAAGTGATATTGGCCCTGGTTTTTTTGTTATTGGCCCTGTCTTTTAATTTTATGATACCTCTTCCTATTTTATAACGTCGGGTAGTTAAAGAATATTAGAGCCAATAAACAATAGTTATTTAATAAATGTATTTAAACAAAGGTCTAACTTGTACCAGCTGAGATATGAATGCTTAATGGACAAATCAATTATTTTGTGATTTTGCACATTTTATATATACCTCTGTAACCACTAACATAGCTTGAGAGAAATGTACTTACTTCTTTCTTAATAGCACCTGAAAATCGATCTCAGTTTCTTTACAAGTTTCATCCGCTTGTTCAAATGGTGTGCCATTCTTCATGCAAACAGCAAACACCATAAAATCTTTCATTAGTACATGCAGGATGTGCTTTGTGGCAATTCTGAAATAAAACTTGGTACTTTATCTGTATGATACAAAGTATACACTTTAAGGTCATGATGGTCCTACATCGCTCAGCCTAGATGGAGCCACTGCAGAGATCCTCTGGTATAACTGCAGTTAGATATATTAAAAAAAGAGATGCATACTCATGTCATCAAACTATTTTATCACCTTACCTTTCTGATTGTTTATTTCACATTCTTCATTCATTGTCAATAATATGCATTTTCAAATTAAATTGATTAAAAATTGGTGTGTGAATAGCAATGATTGCAGTTTAGCTGATCAGCATTTGGTTGAAATTATGTGTTAAATTAAGTAATTACACATGTATACTCGCATCTTAAAGTCTGCTAATATTATCCCTAGTCTACTTTGGTTGGGCACACATTTCATAGTACAAATTGCTAGTATATAATAATAATAATAACATCTTTATTTAACAAAGGATGCACATTTAGATACATATAAACAATACACATACCTAATATTTCAATGTGGCCTTCTACAACAATAAAAATTATATATATATTGAATTATCAATATCATTAACCTAACAGAAAAAATAATAGTGTGATAATTTTCAATTAGACTTTGACAAACACATCACATTACTCTTATATACATTCATACACATCACATATAAACTTCTTTGTTCAGTATTGTAGGATGTTTTACTAAAAACATCATAATGATCATATCTATGGACAACTTAATTGTGTTTTTGCAACAAATATTTTTTGTAATTTCTCTTAAATAAAATTAGAGATGGAAGAGATCGAATATTCGTAGGTATGTTATTCCATATATGTACACTGGAATAAGAAAAGCTAGCTTTTAGATAATTAGTGCATATTTTTGGTAAAACTAATTTTTTGTCAGAAATGGAGCGTAGATTATATGTATTGTTGCTGGAAAAGGTCATTAAATTTAGTATATACTCAGGGGCAAGGTGATGTTCAGCTTTATATACTAATATAGCCATATGGTACATATATCTATCAGAAAATGACAACCATCGTATATCATTTTTTATACCTATGGTATTGGTTGGTAATTGTTTATATTTTACCTGTCGTAAAGCTCTAGATTGCAATTTATTCATTTTATAGACACAGCCTTTTCCATTACCCCATACTGTACAACAATAATCAAGTCGGGTAGTATATAAGCATTATAAAACATTTTTCATTTCTGGTGTTAAATAGTAGGATATTCGTTTTAGGAGAGCAATCTTAGAATTAACCTTTGTAAATACTTTGGATATTTGCACATCCCATGTTAAAGTATTATCAATGTGTATACCAAGCGCTTTTTGAACTGATACGTTTTCAATGTATGATTGGTTTATTTTCAAGAGCAAATTTAGAGTATCGTCACTGAAGTGTGCTTTATTTCGTTTCGTAGTTAAAATCATACATTTGGTTTTAGTTGGGTTTAAGGCCATATTATTCTTACAGCACCACGTGTTTAAAGAATTAAGGTCTTTTTGAAGATTTCTTTGTATTGTATCAATAGCAAACCCTGTTTCATACAGAGTTGAGTCGTCAGCAAAGAGCTCAATGTTACCTGAAGAAGTTTCAAAGGATATATCATTTATGTATAATAAAAATAAAAGAGGCCCTAGAATAGAACCTTGGGGTACACCTGAGGTAATTTTCATAACATTTGAAGTGTTATTTCCTGATTTTATGATCTGCGTTCTATCCGAAAGATAAGAGTCAAAAAGTTTGATAGCTTTTTCTGAAAAATGATAAAGCCGTAGTTTATATAAAAGAATTTTATGGTCAACTAAGTCAAATGCTTTTCGTAGATCTAAAAACACTGCACCCACGTATTTCCCAGAATCAATGTCTTTTAGCCAGGTATCTATTTTAGTAACAGGTCTCCTAAAACAGAAATGACTACATTAAAAGGCAAATTGTGCATTGCCAGTAGTAGAAACACATTCAGTAAAAGTAAAAACTATATTTAATGGTTGATACATTTTAGAAATATACGGTTACTTGCCATCAATTCAATATAGCATGCATACCTTGGATCTGTTCTGGAAATCAGAAGATCCTTTGCCATTCTCTCGTTAAGACATCTTTCACTCTGTCAAATTAAGTCACATTTATGTTACTTATTACAATTGTTCGAACCCTTATATTGGGACTTAAACCCATGGAAATAAATATCATATGTGTATACATATTCAGGCTGAATATGTTAAATGACTATGTATGACTCTGTATGGATTGGCTGTACATCAAATTTATACACCATGTCTCAGACATATAAAACTTTTTTCATGCTCAACTGACTTTGGGAACAAATAGATTCTAACCTCGAGCAGATTACATAATTATGAGAATCATAAACCTTATCTTTTGTGTTGCATATGAAATAGAACAATTTTAACAAATTTTTCAAGATAAAGTTTTTTTTTATAAAATGTCACATTATTCTGTTGATTGGTAGTTTGAACATGGAACTCAGAAGGGCGCCATAAAGCTTTATTAGTAATGCACCTTTTCATGAATATATTTTGTAATATTGAATAAACCGGTGACTAAAAACTGCTGCACAATCAAAATGGTTTCATATTCTGTAAATATACATTTCCAAATTTTAAAAGTGAAAATGAAAATATAATGCGAATTAACAAGATAGTAAAGACTGATTTAACACATGCATAATTATGATTATACATTGCAAAATTGACAATGACTACAATCCACATTATAATAACCTGGATTACTTCTTTACTGAAAAATTCCCTCCCAAAAAGATACAGTTTGAGTGATGCCTGAATGTAAGATTCTGGACGCTGACAAAAGCTGTGGTGTCTCTGTTGTTCAACCTCATTACTGAACATGATTTTTTCAGTTTTTGAATTGTTTAAGCAAAAAAAAAAAAAAAAAAAATTGTTGCAGAGGGGGGAGTCAAGGTGACTGTTTTGTTTTTGTTTAATTCTACCATTTCTACAGGCGCCGTTTAAACCTGCTTAGGTGGCATTGCTGCGTCTTCTTGTTAACCAGGTTTTCAATTTTGAAAATCCTGGTTATTAGATTGGGGTATGGCGGGCGGATGGGCGGATGGGCGGATGGGCGGGCGTCAAACGAAATTGTGTCCGCTCTGTAACTCTTCAACCCTTTGAAGAATTTTGATGAAACTTCAGACAAATGTTTACCACATCAAGATGACGTGCAGAACGCATGTTCCGCATGGCTGGCTCCAAGGTCAAGGTCACAGTGACATTAACATTGAAAATCCTGTCCGCTCTGTAACTCTTCAACCCTTTGAAGAATTTTGATGAAACTTCAGACAAATGTTTACCACATCAAGATGACGTGCAGAACGCATGTTCCGCATGGCTGGCTCCAAGGTCAAGGTCACAGTGACATTGCCGGCCACCAGGAAACACAGATAAAATCTTAAACATTGCACTCAAACTCCACTCAACGGATGTTCCAACTTTAATAGTTGGAGATTATAATATTAATCATCTAGACCTTACAAAGTGTACTAAACTCGTAGATGGTATGTGTACGCAATTTAGAGCAAAACCTGTGATCCATGAGGAAACAACAGATTATCACTCATCTTTGGATCAGATATACAGTACAGCCCTCGCAACCAGAGGTGGAACTCTTGAGACCTATTGGAGTGATCACAAAATGGTGTGGGCTGCTATATAGAGTCGGGTAATAACATTGATTAACAATTGTTGCCCATTTTAACAATATAATCTATTTGCTTTCTTTTTCAGCAGTTGATGTCTCAATGATTGTACTAAAACATCTATAGAACCCTCTCAAACTTGCTTTCATTTAACTCAAATTGTTGTCTCATTATTAAGTATACTCCTTGCAGACAGTATTGTTAGCCGAAATTTACATCCTACTCATTATCATGTATTCTCATGAATATTATCTTTTCCTTCATGTCATGTTATAATCTTTTGAATATTCATAGCAATCTTCATTCCAAAATTCATACTATAGTATAGAATCAGAACAACATTTTTGAAAACCTGGTTTCGTGGCATTGCCATGTTTCTTGTTTATATTATGTAATGGTAATTACCAATGTTTCTCTTCATAACAAACAATTTCAACCAGTAGTTTCATTATTTCATCATACTGAAATAAATGCCATGAAATAAAAAGTAAAATATGCCGTACGGTTGACAATGCCTCTAGTAAAATTGTTCTGAAGATTATGATATTTTACTAATACATGTTTATAAATGTGATTATGTCAAGAGTAAAAAAAGTAAACATTTATTTCATGTCATACAGAAATACTGCCAAAAAATGAAGAAACACATGCATGAAATATTCAATTTCTTAACATGCTACTCTGTGATCTGTTGCTGTATCACATCACTATCATGTCGTAAATATCTACAATGTAAGGATGTTTTTACTGGAGATTGTTTGCGCTTAAGGCATTCGATATCAACATACTGTGTTATCAAATATATCCAGAATTTCACAGCTTAACAATTAATAGCAAAGAAAAGCATCGGCAATTATTAAATAAATTAAAACTAATGTCCTTTAAATGATATTCAAGGCATTAAGATTTTGGAACGTCTCATTTGACACTGAATCTTGCATTGTCCATCCAGAACTCACAGGCATTCCTTTCAGTGACTACTTCAACGTCACTGCTATCTTGTTCTTTATCTTCAGTAACTTTAATCTGATAAATAAAACTTAAGTTGTGTATAAAAGGATATTATGTACATTTACAGGTTATGTGCAAAATTTTAGGGATTACAGCTTTGAGTACCACACCTATTTAGAGTGTTCAGAGTTAGAAAATTGGGTTCCAAAAGAAAGCTAAAAAATTTTATGTTATTAATTTTTATCTGTACAGAGTTTCTCTACAGAGTTTGCAGTATCTTCCTTCAAATGCTCTACAGCTCTGGGATACTACAATGAAATTACATGTTTAACAGTTACAACATATTTTCTGGTACATTGCATGATAATTACAAGAGCTGCCCATCATAAGTGCATCACAAAGAAGTAACTTTAATAAATTCTAGTCCATACGTTTAACTAAATGTACATAATGTAATGAAGATTCATCAAAACTAAGCTGAAATAATTTAATTTTACTTGCCACTTTTAGGGCTGTCTTGCCACAAATTCCTGAATGAAACAATGTGTACATTAATTAAAAAGAATAAATCACTTGAGTTCATAACAAGGTTAACTGTTGTGGTATTTTCATTCTTTGCGACTGCATATATATGGTTTCTTATGGGCGCAAGCAGTTTTAGTGTTTGTCGGATTCGTTAAAACTGTTTGCGACCATTGAAAATCGTATATACCGCCGCAAGTTAATAGAATTCTGACGCACAATGCTCTTATATGCGCTTTTAATTGCAATACTTCAAGCATGGAAAAATGAATCTACGTATTAATGACTTAAAACTGCCTTCATATGTATATCACGTTGTTGGCTTTATACATACTTTTGCTATTTTCAATAATGGTTTTTGTCCCTTCTTCGTCGGATCCTTGGTCTTCAATGTCTGGCTCTGTTTTCTGAATTAAAAAGAATATCATGAAGGCCTTATGTAGATATTCTCAACTCTTTTGTATTGCTACAGTAAGATTATACTATACGTATATTTTTAGCTCGACTATTCGAAGAATAAGAAGACTATTGCACTCGCCCCGGCGTCGGCGTCTGCGTTGGTTAAAGTTTTTCATAAAGTCAAATATCTTGAATACTATCAAAGGTATTGACTTGAAACTCAAACTATATGTTTACCATCAACATCTTCACCTGAGGAAACAATCCCCATAACTCTGTTTTGATTTTTGACAGATTTATGCCCCTTTTTAACTTAGAAATTTTGGTTAAAGTTTTTTATAAATTCAAATATCTTGAATACTATCAAAGGTATTGACTTGAAACTCAAAGTATGTGTCTTCCATCAACATATACACCTGAGGAAACAATCCCCATAACTCTGTTTTGATTTTTGACAGATTTATGCCCCTTTTTAACTTAAAATTTTTGGTTAAAGTTTTTTATAAATTCAAATATCTTGAATACTATCAAAGGTATTGACTTGAAACTCAAAGTATGTGTCTACCATCAACATATACACCTGAGGAAACAATTCCCATAACTCTGTTTTGATTTTTGACAGATTGATGCCCCTTTTTAACTTAGAAGTTTTGGTATTTTTTTTTGTAAATTCAAATATCTTGAATACTATATAAGGTATTGACTTGAAACTCAAAGTATGTGTCAACCATCAACATTATACACCTGAGGAAACAATTCCCATAACTCTGTTTTGATTTTTGACAGATTTATGCCCCTTTTTAACTTCGAATTTTTGGTTAAAGTTTTTTTTTAAATTCAAATATCTTGAATACTATCAAAGGTATTGAGTTGAAACTCGAAGTATGTATCTACCATCAACATATACACCTGAGGAAACAATTCCCATAACTCTGTTTTGATTTTTGACAGATTTATGCCCCTTTTTAACTTAGAAGTTTTGGTATTTTTTTTTTGTAAATTCAAATATCTTGAATACTATATAAGGTATTGACTTGAAACTCAAAATATATGTTTACCATCAACATCTACACCTGAGGAAACAATCCCCATAACTCTGTTTTGATTTTTAATAGATTTGTGTCCCTTTTTAACTTTGAATGTTTTGTTAAAGATAGAATACTATCGAACGTATTTACTGTCAACATCTTCACCAATGTTTTTGATTTTTGACATATTTATGCCCTTTTTAACTTAGAATTTTGTCACAGTTTTTCCAGATTAAAATGGAAATACTCAAAATGGCTTTCTTTTGAAATGTCATAGAATAATTATGCAGCATGCAGCGGTCATGCTTTTTTAATTCTATACATATCAATTTTGAAAAGTTACAAAATTATTCATGATCAAATATACAAGGTCATGTATTTCTTTGAAATTATTCCCCCCATCCTCCCTCCAGTTGGCTTGCAGAATCCAGAGTAAGGCCCTGAATGCAATGTACATTTACAAAGGTCTTTGAACAAGTTTCATATCTTTGACCTTAATTCTTATAGACAATTACACAATACTCCTGTTCTTAGACAAAAACCCCATTTTACCAACAAGCTTTCGAATAGTCGAGCGTGCTGTCATGTGACAGCTCTTGTTAGTAGTGTACTCGTATGTTACATATAAAATAAATCTCGATATCATGTATTGAAAATTTGCCACTGAAAGCTGAGCCTGCTCGGTCTAGAATCACGGTAGAGCAAAACTACCATGGACCTCAGAGCTACATCAAAGAATACTCTATAGCTATCAAAATGTTCCCTGTAGCTGAACAGATACAATTCATACCTCACATGAATGGCAAACAAATTTTTCCTCTTCCTTTTCTTCTCTTTTACCGATGCAGCCTGGGTGAAACCATTTGTTGCATTGATCGCAACACCAGTACTTCCTGAAAGCAGCAATTTTGCAGATACTAATTATTGAAACAAAGGAGTGACTTTACTTTTAATTTATACTAGATTTACTTAATTTAATCAAGATTTCGATAAGAAGTTTTTGCTACTTGCTCTATTATGAATCATTCAATGCTCTTAACACAATAAGATATACAGGTTTTATACCTATTTCAACATCTCTTTCTGAAAAAATGCAATACATATGTATTGTTCAATACATTCAGATAATATATAAACGAATTGGGATAATAACATGTGAATACATGTATTTACCTTCCATCGTTTGGTTTCTGACAAACACAAAATCTTTTCCTTTCAGTTTTCTTCCAGTCATCATGTACAAATGATGACCTCTTTGAAATTCTCTGAAAAAGGTAGAATCTTCATTTATTAAAAATTAATTACATAAAGTGAATATCCCATATTCAACAATTGTGGATCCCGACGGTATAGAAACGTCCCAAACAACGAGGCCCCATCTATTGTTTTCACCGTTTAAATGACAGTTTATTTATAATTTAAGCATTAGTAACATAACTTTTCTTGTGGTTGTCTAAAAGTCCATTTTCCGTCACATTCTTTCTTTTTTTGATAAATACTGGTGAAGCAGGCACATTCTAAAAAGATTTGAATATCGGTATCAATTAGAACATAGGATATAACTGACAACATTAAGACAGGAGAAAGAACTTTACTTAAAATGTAATCATGCACTGCGTCATTGAAAAAAGTTCGAACCATGTTCTAAAGCAAAACACATGGTTTTGCAATAACGTCAGAATAACACATTTAGTAAACATGGTTGCGAATCTGTGCATGTTTCTGATTAATTATGCAACTTTAAAAAGGAAGTTTCCAACTTGCGAATTCTTTTTCCTATTCGTAAAGGTACTAAGAGCAATGACAATATAAGTTATTCATTTGAGAATCAACCATAGCTTCCTCTTCTACCTTTTCTACTTCTTCCATAGCTTCTTTTTCATCTAATATCTCTTCCACCGGGTCTACTTCTTTTAGATCTCCTTCATCTTTTTTACCTCTGTTGCTGGGGACAACTAGACAATGATACATGTATGTTAAAATATATCTGTGTCATGATTTTTTTTACATAAGAATATTAGGGTCAAACATAAAAATTGTTAGTTTCAATTTTGGTTGAATTTAAATATCATTTGAATAACGTATAAGAGTAACACTGTATAATGTATGCAACACGTTTATCTGTACAGTGTACATTTTAGTGCATTATCGTGGCTAAAAGTTGATTACAGACTGTACATACGCAACCGAATTGCATGGAAGAAGTAAGAAAACTCTAAATTACATTGAGATATTAAAGTGATGCTCATTTATGCTCCATTCGTTCTTGTTTATTGTCAATGAAGAGGTAGGCGGTGAACTTATGTCAGGTTGAAAATAAGTAAGGACCCATTTAACACATAAAAATGGGATGCATTTCACCACATGACTACTTATACGTGAGAAGGTTTCAAAATGTTTACCTCCCTTGGCCAGCAGTCGTCTTGCTACTTTTCGTTTTGCCTCCAGTACATCAATGACAGTCCAGTTGAATTCTGAGGAGTCCCCACATAAGAAGTTTTCGACAAACTTAGTGAAATACAAGAGCCTTTTGTAATTATTTGAAAGTTTGAAGAACTATTGAAAAGTGGCAAAGTATCAGCTAAAGTGATTTCTTAGAGACAATATTTACACTAAAGAGGACATAACTACATTTCAGAAGAACTTTCTGATTCTTACATAATAAATGACAAGCGTTTTTCCACCAAGAGGTTTCATTGATGGCATTAAGATTGTGTTTGCTGAATCCTCACCTGTATTACGTAAACTCAGCAAGAAGAACCATCTGACTGTTTAGTATGTTTGTGGCTATCAATCCTCCAACCGTTTGCTTCAAATACGTCAATTCCTATAAGAAAACAAAACCACTAAAAAATGGCAATTACAGAATCAAAACAACCCTTTGTGACCTCTTTAAAAGAGGAATCATTGTCATAACAGACGTATATAGTATTAGTCAGCCTTGTTAGCTCAATTGTTAGAGCATGACACTTGTAATCTCGAGATAGCATGTTGGATTCCCGGGGCTGACCAAGTAAAATACCAACAGTCTCATGGACGTTACTGTAACCAATGTCCTATGTTTGGGTGCTATACACCTTGCAAGTTAAAGAACCAAGCGTGTGTCTGGGATTTGGACGCTTTCTGTATCTTGCACTATCCTCCAGAAAACTAAAATGACTTGGGGTGTTGGTCATGTTGGAAACTGGTGAACTAACGATAAAACCTAATGTACGATACGATACAGATGAAGTGGCGTTAACAATGAAGGTGCTTTATGAAATAACATCTGTTCCAGCGACGTTCATCCTTTATTAAACAATTATTTGGAGTACTGGTCCACATTAATTAGCCACCAAGGCCGGAGGTGGCCGGAGTGGTTAATAACTCTGCATCAGTACGACAAACTAATTACTACGCACCCAAACTCCTGACTGTATTTCATTGAACTATAAAAAAACAGGGATACATACATTATTTCTTAAATATAACATAATCTTTTTACTTTTTGTACATCGGGACAAAATCGTGAGTAATGTTAGAATAAAGATTTAGCAACAGTATGTACTTACTACCAATATACAAGCAACTGTTGTTGTGTAGTTGACACCTTCCCCAGTGGGTTTAAGTTCACTTTAGAAGAAAACATTTTTCAAACTGTCACAATGAAAATTTTAGGCATTGTAGGAACGACTGTTTTATAAGTTTGATATTTGCGACTAATTACGGTTTTTAATGGTCGTAAATATTTTTGACGGCGTAAGCCGCAGCTGTTCAAACTGTTTGCTATCATTAAACCTGTGTATAAATAGTTTACCCAATTTTAAGCACAATGTGTTAAAATGCGATAATTAAAACGCCAATCAGAAATGTCGTTATGTCAATAACTGCGTTAGAATACTTATTGAGACTTAATGACAAAGGGAATCCAGACTTGTTCATTGCTTTCTAAGATGCAAGAATGATCAAGATGACGTCAACAGAATTCGGTTGCAGTTAAAAAAATCGGTTTCATATCTCTGTACTGTACAGGATAACAATCATACTTATTTAAGTTGTATTTTCATTGATGGAAATTGTGTTTTCTACACAACTCACCAATAATGTCCAATGCATACCACCCTCATTCTCTGCTCCCAGGAGAAAGTCATACGCAAAGATATCGTCCTGGAATTACACATGTTAATAGCATATAGTGGGTATTACATAATTACATTTTATTCGTTACGAAACAAATTCCTGCATTCCATGCCACCAGGTTTTAGTAATGATATCAATTACTTTTTCACTATACTTAAGAATTTGTGTTGAAAACAGTTACAGTGAAATACCATTGTATGAGACTTTCAAAACCTGACGTATCTCACTTTAAATTCATCTTGAATGAATATAATATTTATTACTCTTCTCAGTAGTCCATGAAGATCTTGCTGACCGGTAAAGATGGCCGTCATTACAACTGAAGACACACACTTCACATTTTATTCACAGTGTTTTGACAAAAAATAAATACTGGTATCCACTACCTAAAACATCAGTTAACATCATTCCGAAAAACCACCAGAAATACAAAACATGATTTGTTAGAAATGAAATATACATTTTAACAAACTGCTGATGTAACCTGATGGGTTAGGTCATTCAATTTTGTGACAAAAACTGTATATGCAGTCGCAAATATTAAAATACAAATAGTTTACTCTATAGTGTACATATTCAAATTAATGAACAAAATTTGGGTCCTACGTGAAAGGTTTGCAGTTTAAAAATCACTATGCTTTCTAAAAGCACTTTACCATATATTTCAATGTTCATCATTTTAATTTAGTGTTGCATTGAGCGGTCAATGAAGATTTCAAAACATCAGAAGCATAATGCATACATTAAATGAGGCTCATCAGTAAGCTTTAACAAAACAATACTGAATAATCCATGTATTGTGTTATTTATAATAAGTACATTAATTCCCCTCATCAAAAAGCCATGACTTGATGTAATGGAAGGAATTGTTCCTTATAACGTACAGCCCAAGGCCAACAACAGGATCCTCTGATGGGTTACTGTTTCAAATGTCAGACAAAACTGTAACAGAAGGCCATATTAAGTTGTAAGATTTTCAACTTTGACAACTATAAACTTTAAAGCATTACCATTTTTAGCTCTCCTGGCACAAAGTGCCAGAGTGAGCTATTAGGATCGCATTCCGTCATGATGAGACTTAGCAGGGATGTTCCTTGCATGAAGCTCTATCAAAGTTGTTCAAAGAATTCCATTCCATGCAGAACTCTGGTTGCTATGGCAACAAATAGGAAAAAATTTACTCTGCGTAGGTGGTCACTTAGTTTTGCATAGGCTTTATGTAGGAAAAACTTTAAAAATCTTCTCTGAAACCACAAGGCCTAAAGCTTAGATATTTGGCATGTAGCATTGTGTAGTAGACCTCTACCAAGATGTTCAAATTATGACCCTTGGGTCAAAATTGACCTGGGGGGTGGGGGGGGGGGGTTCACTTGTTTGGTATATAACATTGTCTAGTGATCTTCCACCAGGCAAGTGCACTTGTACCAAGGTGAGCAATATAGGGCCATCTTGGCCCTCCTGTTTCATGAATCTTACAGAATGGAATTTCATTATGACAGCATCCACGATTCTTGAATGATGAGGAATGTGTTGGGGTTGTATACATGAATGCTACAAAGAGTTCAACAACAGTTTCAGGAAGCCCCTTGTCGTTTAATCATATATCATCTTTATGTATTTATACCTTTATAAATCTCATCTTCGGGTAGAACAGGATGTTCGATGTTACAGGGTAGCTTTGTGTTTTTGGTTTATGTTTTTGTTCTTTGTTTTTTTTACCAATACCTCAATTCTTTGAGACTCTGGTGCCTGGCCATCAACACAACTTCTTTCAACGATTCATTGATTTTTGCTTGATATTCTTCATTCAGTGTGTAGAGTAGACTTTTTAGCTCTGTTAATAGCTCAACATTTTTATCCATTAACTTCATAGGACTTTGTTCCCTCGTATCGTCTTTTGGAGCATGCTGGTCTTGATGTTCGGCTCCATCATCGAGATAGAATACTGGCAGTTATCTATAGGCATCTGGGATTGTCTCCCATCCAGCATGATACTGGATAACTGACAGAAGATGTTTGCATAACAAGCCAGTCTTCAAGAAATCGGCACAGGAACAAATTGGTACTTCTGGTCGCACTCTTTGGCCGTTAACTTCAAACATATCACCATTTTTGACGACTTGTTCCTCGTCTACCACGTTCCATCTCTCCATACAGTGCTTTATGAAAAACCTTGGGGTGGTTTCTCAGGAACAATAGAATTTCCACACTGTAGGTCCTGAAAGTTCATTTTCCCTCAACGTTCAATCGAATGTATCTTGAGTAACACATAAATATCAACATTATTACTAAGCTATTTTGAAATATTAAATAGTCATCAAGATTGTCAAGCACTTACAAAAAAACGCCCCTGTGGGAGGCAAAAAGTATTGGCAAGTTTAGTGAAGATCTGATGAAGCTGATTGATGAACAACTATTAATATTAAGTTTAGATATATGTTTCAGTATACTAAATGTAAATGGTTCAACCCAAGAAGATACACAATAGTTATAGTTTTTCTTCTTACTTGTCCTGAAGGTCTGGTTCAAAATTTTCAACCAAAACTGTCAACAAAGATGTAAGTGTCTTCATGGCACCATGTTTTTTCAGGTATTTTTGTTTCAAAGTCCTATTCAATGTCTCAATGCCATTGGTTGTTGTGATATAAATCTCCATGGTATGTGCTGGAAAATTAAATTATATACATGTAAGTAGGAAAGCTTTATTATGTGAAGTTAGTTTGGAGTATATCACAACAGTATAACAAGCAGAAATGAAGAGAGAAAGAAAACTATCATGTTATCTTTGGCCGGGTGTATAACATCAGAGTAACAAGAAAAAATTTGAAAAATATTACAGAATATCACATTATTACTGATTTAATTATATGTGCTGTTCTACTTGAAAACATCGTTGCCTGAATAAGTATGCCTGGGTATATCTAAACATACCTCCTTCTGTGCAAGCCTGATGGAGTCTATCCATCTGCGGAACACTCTTTTGCTTTGATAACAGTCGCTAGCTTTCAGAATTTCGATGTTTTCCGCTAGTTCTTCTAAATCTCTTGATCTAGCGATTCTCCTCAAACTGTAACAAAATAAAAGAATACGTGTCGTACAATTTATTTGTAAAGATTTTTTAACCCCCTCCCTCCCCCTCTCTGTCCCCCTCCGTACCCACCCTCCCCCTTTCTCTCTCTCTCTCTCTCTCTCTCTCCCCCTTCCTCCCCCTCTCCCCCTCCCTCCCTCTCCCTCTCTCTCTCTGGTTCTACCATAACTACGAGGACCCACTTCTTCAACCGGGGTTATGGGGACTCACACTTCCAACAGTGCTACCGTTATGAAAATATATCACAATAACAAGAAATAGTGTTGAATTTGAAATACCTGTATGAATTTGAAATACCTGTATGCAGGTTATGTAATAAGTAGAAAGAGAGCCTTTCTGATGATGATTGTCCGTCGGCCGTCGTCCGTCAACATTTTGATTCAAATGACATCTCCTCTGAAACCTCTAGGCCAATGTTGATAAAACTATGCAGGAATGTTCCTTGCATGAAGCTCTACCAAAATTGTTCAAAGAATTCCATTCCATGCAGAACTCTGGTTGCTATGGCAACAAATAGGAAAAACTTTAAAAATCTTCTTCTTTGAAACCACAAGGCCTAGAGCTTAGATATTTGGCATGTAGCATTGTCTAGTGGACCTCTACCAAGATTGTTCAAATTATGACCCCCGGGTCAAAATTGACCCCGCGGGGTGGTCACTTAGTTTTGCATAGGAATATATAGGAAAAAATTTTAAAAATCTTCTCTGAAACCAGAAGGCCTAGAGCTTAGATATTTGGCATGTAGCATTGTCTAGTGGACCTCTACCAAGATTGTTCAAATTATGACCCCCGGGTCAAAATTGACCCCGCGGGGATGGTCACTTAGTTTTGCATAGGAATATATAGGAAAACCTTTAAAAATCTTCTTCTCTGAAACCACAAGGCCTAGAGCTTAGTTATTTGGCATGTAGCATTGGCTAGTGGACCTCTACCAAGATTGTTCAAATTATGAGCCCCGGATCAAAAGTGACCCCGCACTGGGGGTCACTTAGTTTTACACAGGCTTATGTAGGAAAAACTTTAAAAATCTTCTTCTCTGAAACCACAAGGCTTAGAGCTTAGATATTTGGCAGGTAGCATTGGCTAGTGGACTTCTACCAATATTGTTCAAATTATGACCCTTGGATCAAAATTGACCCTGCACGGGGGGTCACTTAGTTTTACATAGGCTTATATAGCAAAAACTTTAAAAATCTTCTTCTTTGAAACCACAAGGCCTAGAGCTTAGATATTTGGCATGTAGCATTGGCTAGTGGACCTCTACCAAGATTGTTCAAATTATGACCCACGGGTCAAAATTGACCTCGCACCGGGGCTCACTTAGTTTTACATAGGCTTATATAGCAAAAAGTTTAAAAATCTTTTTCTCTGAAACCACAAGGCCAAGAGCTTAGATATTTGGCATGTAGCATTTCCTAGTAGACCTCTTCAAAGTTTGTTCAAATTATGCCCCTGGGGTCAAAATTGACGTTGCCAGGGGAGGGGATCATTTTGTTTTACAAAGGCGTATATAGGAAAACTTATTTGGTATATAACATTATCTAGTGATCTTCCACCAGGCAAGTAGACTTGTACCAAGGTGAGCGATATAGGAGGCTATTGCACTCGCCCCAGCGTCGGCGTCTGCGTTGGTTAAAGTTTTTTATAAAGTCAAATATCTTGAATACTATCAAAGGTATTGACTTGAAACTCGAACTATGTGTTTACCATCAACATCTACACCTGAGGAAACAATCTCCATAACTCTATTTTGATTTTTGACAGATTTATGCCCCTTTTTTATCCCCCCGCCGAAGGCGAAGGGGATATTAGAAATGGTCTTCGTCCGTCCGTGCGTCCGTCCCAATTTTGTCCGGAGCATAACTCCAAAAGTACTTGAGCGATTTTCTTCAAACTTCATACACTGACAGAGCACATTGGGAGGAAGTGCAGTATGTAAGAACAATAACTCTACCTTGCCTACTTTTAGAGTTATTCCCCTTTATCAGATTTACTTGAAAACCTTTGTCTGGAGCATAACTCCAAAAGTACTTGAGGGATTTACTTCAAACTTAATACACTGACATAGCACATTGGTAGGAAGTGCAGTGTGCAAGAACAATAACTCTACCTTGCCTACTTTTAGAGTTATTCCCCTTTATCAGATTTACTTGTCCGAAGCATAACTCCAAAAGTACTTGAGGGATTTACTTCAAACTTAATACACTGACATAGCACATTGGTAGGAAGTGCAGTGTGGAAGAACAATAACTCTACCTTGCCTACTTTTTGAGTTATTCCCCTTTATCAGATTTACTTTAAAAGTTTTGTCCAGAGCATAACTCCAAAAGTACTTGAGGAATTTACTTCAAACTTAATACACTGACATAGCACATTGGTAGGAAGTGCAGTGTGCAAGAACAATAACTCTACCTTGCCTACTTCTAGAGTTATTCCCCTTTATCAGATTTACTTGTCCGAAGCATAACTGCAAAAGTACTTGAGGGATTTTCTTCAAACTTATACACTGACATAGCACATTGGTAGGAAGCGCAGTGTGCAAGAACAATAACTCTACCTTGCCTACTTCTAGAGTTATTCCCCTTTATCAGATTTACTTTAAAAGTTTTGTCCAGAGCATAACTCCAAAAGTACTTGAGGGATTTTCTTCAAACTTAATACACTGACATAGCACATTGGTAGGAAGTGCAGTGTGTAAGAACAATAACTCTACCTTGCCTACTTTTAGAGTTATTCCCCTTTATCAGATTTACTTGAAAAAAAATTCCGGAGCATAACTCCAAAAGTACTTGAGGGATTTCTTCAAACTTAATACACTGACATAGCACATTAGTAGGAAGTGCAGTGTGCAAGAACAATAACTCTACCTTGCCTACTTTTAGTCAAATAGAAAAATATCATACCTATACTGATAATGAACATTAATATAATTTTGCAAACCTTCTCTTCATTGCCTTATTCTTTTTCCACTTACTTGAAAACTGTACTCAGCATGACCATAACTATACGGCTTTTTAAGGATTTCCTCTCACCAAGTAAAATGTACGAAAGTACAACCTTCAGGTAACTTCTTCCTGGCGGGGGGATTAACCATGTGTAACATGGCTCTTGTTAACTTAGAATTTTTAGTTAAAGGTTTTTAGCTCACCTGAGCTGTAGGCTCAGGGTGAGCTATTCGGATCGATGAATGTCCGTTGTCTGTCGTCCCATCGTCCGTCGTCCGTCCACACTTAGTTCGTTAACACTCTAGTGGTCACATTTTTGCCTCAATTGTCACGAAACTTGGTCAGGATGTTTGTCCCAGTAATTACTCGGACGAGTTCGAATATGGGTCATCTCGGATGAAAAACTAGGTCACATGACCCAAAAATAGAAAAATCTTGTTAAGGCTCTAGAGGCTATACTGTTTCAGTCCAAATATCTTGGCAATTTGTCAGAAAGGTTGTTTGGTTGATTTCTAGCTCAAGTTTCAATATGGGTCACCTGGGGTCAAAAACTAGGTCACACAGCCCAAATATGGAAAAACCTTGTTAACACTCTAGAGGTAACATTTTCAGCCCAAATATCCTGGAAATTTGTCAGAAAGGTTGTTAAGATGATTTCTAGCTCAAGTTCGAATATGGGTCATCTGGGGTCAAAAACTAGGTCACGCAGCCTGAATATGGAAAAACCTTGTTAACACTCTAGAGGTAACATTTTCAGCCCAAATATCCTGGAAATATGTCAGAAAGGTTGTTTCGATGATTTCTAGCAACTTTGTTAAAAGCAGTTGTACTCGGGTGAGCGATAAAGGGCCATGATGGCCCTCTTGTTTGAAAACTGGCTTGCAGATTTAGATGCTAAGATTTTCAGTTGCTTGCGTGAGGTAACAAACAATCTTAATTTTCTTGTTATGTTTAGGTTTGTGTTTTACTTTAAACAAAATGGTCATGATCATCCTAGATCACCAACTTAAGTTTCACAGCTCAAACATGAACAATTGTAATAACGTAATAAATAAATCTTAAAGGGGACCGACCACCAAACGAACATGGAAATATATGTAAACTGAAACATTATAATACATATGAAAATGCTCACCTTATAACTAACTGATCAGTATTTACTGTGACTGCAGATATTGTTTTCTTACAGCAAGGCTCATTTTAAATCTGACTAGATTATCACTAACAGTCAATAGGTGTAAAACAGAAAGGACTTACACATTGCAGGTCAAAGACATACAATGTACTTCTCGTCAAAGATGATTCAAACGTTTTATATATATTAGTCGGGTATGTAAAATAATGAAATAAATTGCAATGTCATTTTCTTAAAAAAATACTCATGATCTTAAGTACTTAAATGTTCCAAAATTTGGCTTTCTTGTAAACTGATATTTCAGAAAATGTTATACATAATGATTAGACAGCAGATACACAGCTGTAGAAAAATAAAAAATTAATAAGATGAAAAAAACAGACAGCTCTGAAATAGTGCTGAAAGTAAGGAGGAGAATTTTGAGAGTTAAGAAAGAAATTCTTATAAAAAAGAGTAAGTACTTTGAAGCACTGTTGGGTGGAAATTGTTCAGACTCTGACACCACGGAGGTCAACTTAACACATACTGTGGAAGATATTCAAGTACTTAAATCGGTGGCATGGTTCATGAGTGAGGGTCATATTAGTCCAAATGACCAGAATATTGTTGTGAAATCACAAAGCATGCAGCAGGTTTTCTAAGATGGTATATTTAGCAATCAAGTGACGACAATAGCTTATCAAGTGACGACAATAGCTTGTCATTTTTTTCAAAAATCAGACAATCTAAAAAATTGACCTGGGGTCCTGATTTGAACAATCTACATAGCAGTCCACTACACAATGCTTCATTTCAATTACAAGGCCTTGTGGTTTTAAACAAGAAGATTTTTTAAAGTTTTCCCTATAATTACGTCCATAGGAACCAAATCAGCCAACCCTCTCCCTCCTCAGAGAAATTGATAACTGACTTCAGTCAAAAGATTTCCAATCATAACTGAAACACAGCAGGGGCAAGGATGGCTTGTTGCTAATGATATTTCTTTTAGCATGGTAGGTCCTAAGTTTTTTTCGTACCACCTTTCTTTATTTCAAAACCATTGGAGGTATTGCTTTGAAACTAACCATACTTGTTTACCATCATGACCTACATCAAGAGTACATAACTCTGTCAAGGTTTTGAACAGAATTATGCCCCTTTTTAGCTCACCTGGCACAAAGTGCCAGAGTGAGCTATTAGGATCGCATTCCGTCTGTCCGTCTGTCCACCATTTCCTTCAAACGACATCTCCTCTGAAACCACTGGGCCAATGTTGATGAGACTTTGCAGGGATGTTCCTTGCATGAAGCTCTATCAAAGGTGTTTTTTCCAAATGTCACCCAGTCACCACGACAGAAATTCATTCTAGGTGACAAGTCACGGTGACATGGTCACCCTAACAAAGTTTTGGTCACCTAAACGGCCACCGCGACCATTTACGATGCGCTGAGATATGCGGTCGCGGTGATTCACGGTGGCCGGTCGCGGTGAATCGCGGTGACCAACTCGACTGAAATAAAGTATTTTACAATTATTTTATTATATTTATTGATGTACAAAATGTAGAATCATACATCAATTTCTATAAATACTTTTTATTTTTCATTTACGGTCTCTATTATTAGCACATCGTCGCCGCGGTATTTCTGTTCCGCTCGAGTATTACTGCATAGAAAATCATCATTTTTAGATACATGTATAATTGTTTCAAAATGTTTTTCTTTCCTACCTGAACTTATATTGATCACGTTTATGTAGATTTAAAATAATAATTCACGTAAACAATGTGCCGTAATTGGTCAATCTTGTTAATCCCAACTTGCCTTTTGTCAATCACGGTGGGTGTGAAAAATATTGCCTGTAATAAAGGATGACATATTTTAACTCAAAAAATTGTTTGCAAACCCAAGCTATTTGACACAATTACTTCTGAAAGATAACTGTCGATTTTGAGTGAATACGCATATTTGTCTGGGGAGATTTTGAGTATCTCTTGTCTTACGAAAGTCGACAGACAATGCATCGAAAGTGCGTAAATATTTAAATTATTGTAATAATTATTGTCCAATGTTCGTAAATTTTCAAATGCAAAAAATGATCTAGATTTATATTAAAAAGTTCCGAATGTTGCGTTCCCGAAACACAATTACCGTCTGCTATATTTGGTGTACCGCAAGGTTCAGTTGTGAGACCTCTCTTTGTTGCGAATTATGCTTTCTTTTATATTTAATTTTATTATTTTGTACGGATCACACAAACAACCGGAATATTACGGAAATGCACATTATTAATAAAGAAATGTTGAATGTCTAAACAAGTTGCTTGTTCGCCGCGTACTTTTTGTTTTTTCATTTACGATTGCCTCTAATTTTTCAGTAACTGCCAACGTCCATGCTTTCTCCCAGTTACATTTCTTACATTTTGCCAAATTAAGTTATTTTTACCGCAAAGTGTTTTCTATATCAAACGTAAAGCAGCAGGTGTCATGAGATCAAAGAATGCCGCCGCGATGGCCGGTTTCTTTGATCTTTGTGAGCACGTGGTATTTAAAAGAAACAGTTTGAGACATTGACAGTAGATTGATATTTTGGATTATTAGATCATAAGTTTGGAAGAGTTAAAGTAAGTTTTTTTTTAGATTTATTATGTTGCCGGGGTTGTTTTACTTGATCCTACAGTATGTTAGTTTGTTGATAGCGGCATTGTAATTAAAACGATTTGAGCATCGGAAAATTTTGAAAAACATCAAATTACAATAAGTTTTCTATTTTTTTATTGACAATTTAAAGTTAATCAGTAAAAAAACATAACAAATATTCAAGTCTCGACCCGAATGTGGACACCGCGAAACACCGTGACCAGTCACCGCGACCGGACACGCTAATTCGCGGTGACGGGTGACTCAGGGGGGCATTTGGGTGACGAAATTTGCGTGGTCACGATGGTTGGACATCGCTGTGATGGGTGACAATTGGAAAAAACACGTTGCGTGTACTGTATGTAGGAAAAACTTTAAAAATCTTCTTCTCTGAAACCACAAGGCCTAGAGCTTAGATATTTGGCAGGTAGCATTGGCTAGTGGACCTCTACCAAGATTGTTCAAATTATGACCCTCGGATCAAAATTGACCCCGCACCGGGGGTCACTTAGTTTTACATAGGCTTATATAGTAAAAACTTTAAAAATCTTCTTCTTTGAAACCACAAGGGCTAGAGCTTAGATATTTGGCATGTAGCATTGGCTAGTGGACCTCTACCAAGATTGTTCAAATTATGCCCCTGGGGTCAAAATTGACCTTGCCCGGGGGGGGGGGGGGAATCATTTGTTTTACAAAGGCGTATATAGGAAAACTTATTTGGTATATAACATTATCTAGTGATCTTCCACCAGGCAAGTGGACTTGTACCAAGGTGAGCGATATAGGGCCATCTTGGCCCTCTTGTTTAATTTTCACACTTCCAATTTTTGTGAAATAGTGCTCACAGATTTATATGACAGGTTTTGGCATCTAATTTTTTTGTGAATTTACAGAGGTCGTAAAATATTGGTAATTTTCACATTGCCAAAAAATAACTATTATAAATACAGTACTACTTATACTGAGTACTTTGCATGCATGATGAAAATGAAAGCAGTCACCTCCTGATGCAAATACATATTCATTTTCACTGCTCACGTCTGCAGCTCTGCGGACATCTGGATCACAAAGGAATGCAAGGCCAAGCCTGGCCTCCCGTGGTATTATAATTGGTACTGGCCGAGCAACCTTTCAGCATGAAAATAAACAATTATTTACAAATTCATTTACTTGTATACCAGTATTGAATCACTAAGCCAATGATCGAGGCAAATTGATTTTCACTGTCAAACCAGTTTTTGGCTAAAAATGTCTAAAATACTCGAGCTTTTAAAGAACAGAAAGCCTAAAGTACAGCTGAACCTCACTGGCTCTAACTTGGAAAGATCAGGTAGAGATCGGTAGTTCAAGGGATCAGTAGTTTGGCTTCCTGCTGCTACTATTTCCAGTCGTCTCAATACAAGTAAAAAGAGACAGTTGGCAGAAAGTCAGCAGGTGCTTACCAAGAGGAGGGTTAGTGCTGGTTTCAACCCAGGATTGATGGTTATGTTTAATTTGGTTATATGATTCACTGGAATCGCCAGAATAACTGGAATTGACTTTAAAAGAAAAGAATCGAATTTAAAATGTCTTTCAATTGTTGCTATCAATATTATAATATTTATAAGCCCTGCATGTTTGTCTATTGTTTTTATTCTGCCATAGCTTGTCAGAATATCTAATTATGTCCTATTGGTGAAATAGTATCAGCAATATGAAACAAGTCATCAAGCAACCAATAAAACATAATGGACATGATCAAGTGTGTTCTCAAGGTTAAATGAAAAGTATAGATTAATGATTAAAGGTCAATTACTAAGGGAAAGTGAGGTGGCATTTTTTTCATAGCCAGTACATAGACTTAGGCAAGACACTAAATAATGAATTTTGGCAGGTCAAAATTTACAGAAGGTCTTTGGAACTCAAAGAAATGTATGTGTATTATGTTGAAATTTCAGTGAATTGACAACAGACCACCCAGGTCTTTTTAAATTTCTTCATAATCATAGAAAAATAATTGTACATTTACTGTGATTTATTTCGAATTTCTACATACCAACTTTCTTTTTCCAATAAAATGAAATAGTTTGTGCTTTTTAAAAGATATTCAAATTTTCACTTTCCTTAGTATTGGACCGCCATAGATTAATGGTTAAGAAATGTCAATAAAATGAAATGTAATGAAGAGTATAAAACTAAGGCCTAAGAAAAACTCCTGCAAGCAAATTCATTCACCTTGCCTGGAACTGTCATAACCTCTTGTGTTTCAAGCAACTTCTTCTCAAATGCAGTACATCCCCCAAGCAAATGTTCACCATCCACAGCTTCGCATTGTCTTGCATAGTCTCTCAGTCTGAAAATGCAATCAGGACTGTTTGTTAAAAAATCACTTGTAAGTACCAGTGTAAACAATTAAAATTAGTCCCTGAAAGGCACCGAGTCTGAATATATCAGTAATAAGTTGCTTGCTACAGTTGTGTTACTGAAGTGAAGACCCTGTAGGGTTATAAAAATGTGTCTCTTCACTGATTATAGAACGAATATAAAAAGAAGGGCCCTCCATATAAGCCTAAATAACTACCATACCCCATTCTGGGGGCATATCGCATTTTG
Organism: Saxidomus purpurata; assembly: GCA_022818135.1. Lineage (NCBI taxonomy): Eukaryota > Metazoa > Mollusca > Bivalvia > Venerida > Veneridae > Saxidomus > Saxidomus purpurata. The sequence continues at coordinate 18,838,610 of JAFMSR010000002.1, read as the reverse complement.
TAGTTCATGTTTATTTGTTATGGTCTACTACTGAAGCAAATATAAACATTAGCCTTAGTTTTGATTTTGGGTTTACACTGTGTTCAACATTAGCCTTAAATGATGATTACTGGAATAGGGAAGTCATATTGTTTGCTGTATAGCGGCCTTTATTTGCAGGAGTTTTATTTTCTGTATTCACAGCTTTAAATATACTGCAAAATAAAAAAACCCACAAGTATTTTTCATTTTTGATTTTAGCTGCATACAATCATGTTATAATGGTGGTGAATATTCTCAACTGTCGCAAATTTAAGTCATGGCGCTCTGGTTGTTTCCAAAAAATCGCACGTACTTGTCCGAGTGCAATATACCTGCTATACATGACCAAATTTCAAGCCTGAAGTTCACCAGTCCTCCTCCTGTTATATACCACAAGCTTGGATTCAATCAGTTCAGCTATTCGTCTGTAATTTGCTTTATCCTTCTGTTCGTAATTCAGTGCAGCGATTGAATTTTTGAGGTGTGTGTTAACAGAAGCAATGTCTTTAGGAAGTGGCAGCATTTTCTCTGCACAGTAGGGCCGCTGCTCCAGCAACACTCTTGCCAGTTTGGTAACTCTTGTTCCCCAAAAGATATTCATTAGTTTTGACAGCTGTTCCGCTTCATACTCACTCTCCTTGTTTTGTTCAATAATACATAGCCCAAGTTTTCCATGTATCAGTCTTTTGACATCATTATGAAATCAGGTTTTAAACCTCTCAGGTAACACCTTGTTATCTTTAATAACAACTAATCCAGAAAAAATCTTTACAGTTGAAATCTCCAATGACCTATGTTTGTTTATTTTCTTTTTTAATCTATGCCGTTAAATGCCTAAATAAGATATGTTACCTGCTGTATCAGGTCTATCCTGCTGTTTATTGTCCTGTTGATGTTCATTGTCGCTCCGTTCCAATTTATCAATTTGCTGTTGTTCATTGTCATTTTGTTCATGCTCACTGTCCTGCTCTTGTTCATTGTCGATTTGTTCATATTCAATGTCCTGCTCTTCATTATCCAAGTTCAGATCTTGAAAAAAACAACAATTTATTTGTTCTTTAGATTTGGGTGGATGGTCACTTATATAGCAGTGGCTCTAGGACTAGCTTACAACTATAACCTTATCTGAAGCAAAATTGCCACGCCCAATAGGGATTCTGTGCATTAATGAAATCGAAAGTAGGGCATTTTTAGCTCGACTTTTCTATGAAAAGGGGAGCTATCCTACTCGCCCCGGCGTCGGCGTTGGCGTCACACCTTGGTTAAGTTTTTCGTACCACCCCACTTTATTTCAAAAGTATTAGAGGTATGGCTTTGAAACTTACCATACTTGTTTACCATCATAACCTCCATCTACAGACAAGAGTACATAACTCTGTCAAGGTTTTTGACAGAATTATGGCCCTTTTTTTACTTAGAAAGTGTATTGAGCTTGGTTAAGTTTTTCGTACCACCTCACTTTATTTCAAAACCATTGGAGGTATTGCTTTGAAACTAACCATACTTGTTTGCCATCACGACCTTCATCAACAAACAAGAGGACATAACTCTGTCAAGGTTTTTGACAGAATTATGCCCCTTTTTGACTTAGAAAATACATTGAATATGAGTAAAATCCACTTATTGCCTTAACCCTTTGAGATATTGCTTTGAAACTTTTAATGCTATTTCACATCATTACCCCCATCTGTACGCAAGAGAAGGTAACTCTGTCAGGGAGTTGTTTTAAAAATTAAGGCCTTTTATCGACTTAGAATCTTGGTTAAGTTTTTCGTACCAGTCCACTTTTTGACTGAACTGTTTGAGATATTAATTTGAAAGTTGGAATACTTGTTTACCATCATGATTCCCAAACATGGGCAGGAGAAGGTAATTCTGTCAAGGATTTTATTTGAATTATGGCCCTTTTTGACTTAGAAACTCAGTTAAAATTTTCATTCTTGTCCACTAGTTAACTTAACCATTTGAGATATTACTTTGAAAGTTGGAGTACTTATGTACCATCGTAAGACCTATCTGTAAGCAAAAGAAGATTACTCTGTGAAAGAAGTTCTTGACTTGTACTTAGAAATTCCTAGTTAAAGTCTTGTGTGCCCTTAACTGTCAAAGTTTTGTTTTATTGGCAAGCACTAAAAAAGTCGAGCACGCTGTCCTACTGACAGCTCTTGTTAAGGAAATGTGATGAAAATAACTATATAAAGTGTATTTAGAAATAAGATGGGATCAACAGCTTCAAGTCTAAGGTAATAGATACTTGCTATATTCAAGGAAAGACATATTTAAATTCATAAACATGGGACGATGTTCAGCTGAGGCGAGTACCCTCTGTCAACATTCCATCTCCGTTTGGATTTGTGTCAACTGATAAAACAAATGTAACGATAACAAGAGCTGTCCGTAAGACAGCCAAATGCTCGACTATTCAAATTGTTGCCTAAGAAGCAGGAATATCATCTTAAAACTTGAAACATTTATGATTTAATCCATAATTTAGTCAAAATGCAAGTCTGAGTTATGCGACTTGATCCTCTCACCTAGTTTTATTACCCCAAACACATGTGAAGTTTCAATGAAATATCTGCATTAGTATTGGAGTAAGTAGTTTGCATGATAAATTTCAACCAAGATGTTCTCAACCAAGATGTTCTAAGTACAAAAAGAGACATAATTTGGTAACTTGTCCAAGTCAGCTTGGTTTTTGACCAAGAAAAGGGAAAAATCAATTTCAAAGCTTTATGCCTTATAGTAACAGCTGAATGTATTTGCATGCAAAACTTTAATCTGGATTTTCTAAGTACAAAAAGGGGCATAATTTGGCCAAAATACATGTCAGAGTTATGGGACTTGTCTAAGTCGGCTTGGTTTTTTACCTAGAAAAGGAAAAAATAAGTTTAAAAGCTTTATGCCTTACAGTATTAGCTATATGTAATTGCATGCAAAACTTTAACCAGGATTTCCTAAGTACAAAAAGGGGCATAATTTGGTCAAAATGCAGGTCAGAGTTATGGGACATGATCTTCTCACCTAGTTTTATTACCCCGAAGACACAATGAAGTTTCAACTCAATATCTCCACCAGTTTTGGAGATAGTAATTTGCATGTAAAACTTTAACCAATATTTTCTAAGTACAATAAGGGGCATAATTTGGCCAAAACACATGTCGGAGTTAAGGGACTTGTCCCAGTCAGCTTGGTAATTGACCTTGAAAAAGAAAAAATAAGTATAAAAACTTTTTATATACCTTACAGTATTAGCTATATGTACTTGCATGCAAAACTTTAACCAACGTGTGACGCAAAACCCGACGCCAGGGTGAGTAGAATAGCTAGACTATTCTTCAAAGAATAGTCGAGCTAAAAAAGCAAGCGTAGATAGCTACGTCCTTCCATGGTTCATGTTTTTATGCAAAAACCTGTTTTCAGGACAAAAAATACGGTTTGGTGACCTCCCTGAGGAAGTGTATACGTTGGAAATCATTGTTTACCAACAAGAGGGTCCAGTGCAAAAGCAGAGGGATCCGCTTTCTCATTTTTCACAGGAAGGGTTCTGATATGCTTATACACAGTGAAGCTACTGGTACCATTTTATGTCTTTGGCATGACCCGGCCAGGTAGAGAATCAAAGACCTCTCTCCCTCTCTCTCTCTCTATCTCTCTTTAAATCCAAAATATATACCATCAGCGAAAATGAAATTAAAAAAATTTGCTTATGGGTGATTTCAAAAAGATGAAGCAAAAGCGTGACATTGGGGTTAAAAAGTAGACATTGAATATGCCGTATGATTTTTATTGCATTTTGTAGCTAATATGTTCAATTTCATATACCTGTATTGTCAAATGAATAAGTAAACAGCAAATATGAATATTTTCTGCATTTTATTAACTTTTAAGGAACTTTCTATGAACAGGGTAAACAATTTCTAAAGAAAATAAAATCTCAAACAACAACAACAGTGACATGTTTTGAACATGTTAATATCAAGTAGTGATGTAAATGATAATCTGACTAGAAGTAGTTCACAAGTTAGTGAAAATTTGTGAAATATACCATTTTTAACTATTTTATGTTCATTAATTCCGTATGATTTTTATTGCATTTTGTAGCTAATATGTACAATTTCATATACCTGTATTGTCAAATGAATAAGTAAACAGCAAATATGAATATTTTCTGCATTTTATTAACTTTTAAGGAACTTTCTATGAACAGGGTAAACAATTTCTAAAGAAAATAAAATCTCAAACAACAACAACAGTGACATGTTTTGAACATGTTAATATCAAGTAGTGATGTAAATGATAATCTGACTAGAAGTAGTTCACAAGTTAGTGAAAATTTGTGAAATATACCATTTTTAACTATTTTATGTTCATTAATTTTATAAAAACACTTCAAAAAGTTTTTATATCTTGACAAAATGTTTTCTGATTGCAGTTAAAAGACATTTAAAAAAAATTTAATTCACATAAATGATAAATGCAAGGTTTCATCAAGATCAAATTCAATTTGACTTTGGTACAGCTGATAAAAAATATAACCATTTTTCTCCTTTTGTAGTACACTCGGGACATATAAGTACATGTAGCAAAATAAACATTTGTGGCAAACAACCTACATTAGCTCTCAATATATGGTATATTTTCTTTAAAGGCAACATTGAAATATATTTATCAGTAAATTTTCTAATTGTTATACGAACAAATAGTTACTATTCAGCAGTTACAAACAATTTTTCGGTTTATGCTACATAACTTTTGCAAATATTTTAAATGAAGTTAGTCAAACATTAACAATTATGGCGTATGATTAAGACCCTTTCGTTATTTTGAATGTTTACATGAAACATAGTTACAGTCAGGATGTATTATTGTGCTCCATCTCTTCGTACAAATATGTGTCATTTCGTACACTCAGGACAAAAAATATGCAATCAGCATTTTAGTTCATTTGACACTGAAATTTAACACAAAGTTTAAATCCCTAGCTTTTAACAAATTTAACTGTTACAACGTTTAAAATGAACCCGAAACTTTTAACAAATATAACTGTGAATTAACTAGGTGTGAGTCATGGCATTCATTGCCAATGTTTTAAATTTTGCTGATTATTTAAGTTTAGACAGCACTGATGAACTTCAGTCTTATTCCTCTGCCCTGAACAAGCTGTGGGGAATTTAGTGTCATCACAATATCTGACACTGGCTGCCATGATAAATCATCCTTCTCAGGCCACAAGTAGACACCCTTGGTAGATGATTGCTTCATAAATGGAAGATGTACCTTGTCCACATCAACTTGTTGCACCTGTAACATTTATTAGCCATACTTATATCTATAACTTAATACATATTGTATCATTATTTGCTTTAATGTTTGATCATTTGCTATCAATTATGATTATCTGTCATTTTATTTAACATTTTTGAAATCGTGCTCATACCAAAAATCATTAATTTTAGTTATGAATTGATCATTAATTAGGTGTTCAATATACTGAAAAAACCTTTGCAATGTATGTTTGCTTTCTTCGGCTGTGGGACAGGACAACAGCAACAAAGTCCTCGGGTTGTATCCTGAAAATATTAGTTACAAAATTCAAACTGAAGTATACTGTTCTTGAAGATTTTATTAACCAGGTTTTCCGAAGGAAAAATCCTGGTTATTAGATTGGGGTATGTCGGCGGGCGAGCAGGCGGGCGGGCGGGCGGACGTAAACAATTTCTTCTGTGCGCAACTCCTACATTTCTCAACGGATTTCAACCAAACTTTCACAGAAGTATTGTCATGAAGTGCCCTGGCGCATATTGTTGGGGTTTTGTGATTCGGTCATTTTTGACAGAATTATGGCCGTTTGTTTTTTTTCACATGTAATTCTTCTTGTGATGCAGGGCAAGCATTACCGACGTCAGAATAGGTTTTGGTGACCTAGTTGTGACCTTACAAGACTCGGGCATAATATCAAGGGCTGAAACATCGGTGAAAAATTACTCAGGGTATTCTTGTGATGCAGGGCAAGCATTACCGACGTCAGAATTGGTTTTGGTGACCTAGTTGTGACCTCAGAAGACTCAGGCATAATATCAAGGGCTGAAACATCGGTGAAAAATTACTCATGTCTGTCAGCGGTGACGTCAGGGTATTCTGGTCATACAGGGCAAGCATTACCGACGTCAGAATTGGCTTTGGTGACCTAGTTGTGACCTCAGAAGACTCGGGCATAATATCAAGGGCTGCAACATCGGTGAAAAATTACTCGGAACTACCAGCAGTGACGTCAGGGAATTCTTGTGATGCAGGGCAAGCATTACCGACGTCAGAATAGGTTTTGGTGACCTAGTTGTGACCTCAGAATACTCGGGCATAATATCAAGGCTGAAACATGGGTGAAAAATTACTCAGATCTACCAGCGGTGACGTCAGGGAATTCTGGTGATGCAGGGCAAGCATTACCGACGTCAGAATAGGTTTTGGTGACCTAGTTGTGACCTTACAAGACTCGGGCATAATATCAAGGGCTGAAACATCGGTGAAAAATTACTCAGACCTACCAGCGGTGACGTCAGGGAATTCTGGTGATGCAGGGCACCATTCCCGACGTCAGAATAGGTTTTGGTGATTTAGTTGTGAGCTCAGAAGACTCGGGCATAATAACAAGGCTGAAACATCGGTGAAAAATTACTCAGGACTACCAGCGGTGACGTCAGGGTATTCTGGTCATTCTGGGCAAGCATTACCGACGTCAGAATTGGTTTTGGTGACCTAGTTGTGACCTCACAAGACTCGGGCATAATATCAAGGCTGAAACATCGGTGAAAAATTACTCAGGACTACCAGCGGTGACGTCAGGGTATTCTGGTCATACAGGGCAAGCTCTGAGGTCACAACTAGGTCACCAAAACCTATTCTGACGTCGGTAATGCTTGCCCTGCATCACCAGAATGCCCGCTGGCAAATCTGAGTAATATTTCACCGATGTTTCACCCCTTGATATTATGCCCGATTCTTGTGAGGTCACAACTAGGTCACCAAAACCTATTCTGACGTCGGCAATGCTTGCCCTGAATGACCAGAATACCCTGACGTCACCGCTGGTAGTCCTGAGTAATTTTTCACCGATGTTTCAGCTGTTTCTGGCCAATTTTATTTGCAGTGGTTGTTAAAGGATATGAGATACCCAACGAAAGCATGAAAATTGCGACAAATGTCGGGAGATTCGAAGTCAAACTCTGCAACAAGTGCTAATTCAATCTCTTTGTCATGTTTTGTGGCAATTCGAAACTCAGCAAGAGACTGGCAGATTAGTATTCCACCGACACGCCCCTTTGAGCCATCCAATGGCAACATTGAGAGCATCTCATGATGCAGCTGCTCAATGTCTTTTGAGCTGAAATTGCTGCCTCTTTTGGCAGACACAATGAGCGTGGCTCGGCGTTCGTTGGGATTGTATACCATGTTATCCACAACAGGAGTATGACTTAATAAGGCATGAAGTTCATCACTGCTGTCAGAGCTGCAAGAGTCTTCGACAATAGATGTTGGTGCTTTGGGTCTCAGATTCATGTTGAACTTTTCTGGCGAGTTTTCCGCTGACGATTCATATTTTTCTGAGAACGTCATATATATTGTCAGCATCTGGGCATTTGGTATTGCCCCCCCTCCAATGTTCCAGATATCTGGTTCGTTTCCTCCTTCCCCCTGAAGATATTTCTGCAAGAGGGAATGGACGAAATTCCTCCCTGAGGCGTTCGTGAACCCTTCCAGAAGAGCTCGTTGTAAAAACCTCTGTATCCCGGTGGGCCAGTGATCTGCAAAAAAAACAGTACATCATCATGAAACTTTGTCTGAACCTAGTCTTGTCAACTCCTCCTACATTTCTCAACGGATTTCAACCAAACTTTCACAGAAGTATTGTCATGAAGTGCCCTGGCGCATATATTCCGGGTTTTGTGATTTGGTCATTTTTGACAGAATTATGGCCCTTTGCTTTTTTTCACATGTAATTCTTCTGTGCGCAACTCCTTCTACACTTTTCAAGGGATTTCAACCAAACTTTCACAGAATTATTGTCACCAAGTGCCCTGGCGCATATTGTCGGGGTTTTGTGATTTGGTCATTTTTGACAGAATTATGGGCCTTTGTTTTTTTCCACATAATGTAATATATATAGAGAAATACTCTTCTGTGTGCAACTCCTACATTTCTCAAGGGATTTCAACCAAACTTTCACAGAACTATAATTGTTAACTAAAGAATATTGAATATATAATGTTCTGCCCCTGGTCGTCCGTCCGTCCGTCCGTTAGCAATTTTGTGTCTCCTTATTTTAAGTATATATAAAAGGGAGAATGCTCTGTTATTATAAAAGGGAGAATACTGTCTATTTTTAGAATAGATTACCAGTCCTGTATACTTTGGAGTATTCTGTTACAGTAAGATGACAAAATTTCTCATGAGACCAGTGGTTCAAACCCCACACAGAGCAAGTTTTTTTTCTTTTTTTTTTCCTTTCTTTTTTTTTAAAATAATTTTTGCCTGAATTATGGCCCTTTGCTTTTTTTCCACATATGTTATATATAGAAGAATACATTTGCGCTCGGCCAGCAGACTGGAAAATGAAAACCTGGTTTTGTGACAATTTCCTGTCACTTGTTATATATTTGTACTGATATTCATCTCCATTCAAATCAACACAAAAATGTGTATACTAGAGGAGGGAGTAACTTTGCCCAATTTTTACAGACAAATTGACCTATCCAGGCTTATATAATGTTGTACTCATGGAAGATATCCAACAGCTATGGCCTTAGTTGATGAACCTGACACTGGCTGGACTGGATGCAGGACCACATTGTCTCCAACATCCGCATGAACAATGGTGATGTGCAGATTCAGCATAGAGCTGACGGCTTGCAATGCGACATGATCTGCATATGTACCGTTTCGGCTCATACAAGCGAGATATGTGTCCAGAGCTGTGGTTAAAAATCCCTCCATTTCTGTTCGGTTTACCTGTAGTGGATATCAAAATTTTAACATTACATACAATATTGCAAAGTTATGTTTTGTTAAATTATAAATTACATTCTTTTGGTTTACCTTTATTAAATTTAGTATTACATTTTCTTTCTAATTTCTGACAATGAAACAATCAATCAGGATATACTTTGTTGAATAATTACCTCTGGCAAATTTCTAATAAAGTCCACTACATTATGGCGGAGGTCAGTGTGGCTCACATGGTCAAGCCCAAGTCGTTCAAGCTGGTCGCTCACTGCCAAGAAACAGCAGTTACCATCAGCTGGTGTTTCGCCTCGATTTTCCAACCCTGTTTTGAAATATTGCAAGCAAAATCAACCAGAGACCGTTCAGCCTGTGCAGCATGTTCATTATGGACTTGCCGACTTTGCTCAATGACATTTTCGAGGTTACAAGTTGTTTCATTATTTGGTCTCTGGCTCTGCTCACCTTCACCAATGTTAGTCATGACTTAAAACTAATTAAGGGTTAGTAAAACTACTATAATAATATGAGGTTGACTTACTGTTAGTATATATAATAGTGTTATATTATTTAAAATAGGATATTGCAAAAAAGGCAAGGAAGCTTTTTTATCTTCTACACATGTATGTTTACATTATTTATATAACAAAAAGATACTGCTTTCATCAAGAACATGTTTACCAGTGAAGAGATCATGCAGGACTGGCTGGTGGCGATACTGCATGTAAAAGCAAGGACCTGCATGGCTGTCAATGCATACATTACAGCTGCAGCTCAAGTCGCTACACTACAAGACCCCATGCTGGCCATGAGTGGAGACCATATGGTAAGACTGTGTCCCTTTGATAGTTTTGGCATCTAACTTACTAGGTTTGCCATTTTGGATGACCTTTTTAGGCACATACAGCACCTTTTGACTACTGGCAGGGTTCTGGGTTTGAGTCAAGGCTAAGTAAACCTGGTAGGCATTGTTGATTACCTTCTTCTCCCCTAGGATCAACCTTTGCAAGCGCATTTTTATTGCTGCTCCAAGCCCATCACTCTGGCCTTTGCCATGTCCAGATTCAGTGTAGTGATAAAACACCTTTACACCATGTATTTCTTCAAGCTGCTGTAAGTGAGTAAATGCGTCTTTGCACTTGTACTGCACTGCACAATTATCAGAAAATCTGTGAATTGTCTTTATATCACATGGACCTGGATTACTACGAAGGTGTGCTATCAACTTGCTTGTGAATACATACACAGATTCTGAATTGTGTGCTAAAGAGTCTGATACAATATTCAGAGATTCTTTCATGAGTTTCGGCTCATTTTCAGAACTGTCCGGAGCATGTCGTACAATGAAGATGGGATGGAGCGTAACCTGTTTGATTGTCCAATGTGCACTTTCTATCTCATCTTGTGGCTGAAGTGAGATATTCTCACTGAAATCCATGACTACTACACAGTGGTTTAATGGTAAATTATCAGACATGAGATGATTTTCACACATATGCTGATAGTCTGAGCGGAACAAGTGACCGGTGAATGTCTCTTCATCATCAGCAATTAAATTCACAAGATCATAAGCTGTTGTGGTGTTCTCTTTCTGAACCCATCTCTTGGTCTTTTTTATGGTGCCTTCTTTTGTGGTATACTTGTCTTCTATCTGCTCCCACTGGGTATACTTTACCTTTTCATCTTTACACCTGTCAAGCAATGGCCCATAGAATTCTTTTACATTGTCAATGCCACACTTGGCACACTTCCAGTCTACACATACACGCATTGGTCGGTCTTCAAAAGGGCATACCGTTCGATCAGATAGTGATCTTGCACTTGTTCATTTTTCAGGCATTCCTTTCCTAGAAGCAACAGTGTTCATTGTCTCAATTTTTCTTTCTAGGTCGTAATCCTTTGTTCATATGCACACTCTTCTGCACATCATGTTGAGGTTTTGGTAGTTTTTCGGGATAACTTTCAAGAATGACACAAACTTTCTATTGAAAGTAGGGTGCAGACTTTTGAATTTCCTATACAGTTCAATCTTTGTGCCAAGAAGATGTCGTTTTGCAACCGGAACACCATTAATAAGTATTGTGTCCTTTCTGTTAGGCATTACCCTTGAGTTGTCATTGAGAAATGATTCAAGTTGACCCTTCCAAGATTTTCTAAATATGGTTTACTTGGAAATCCTTTTAACTTGGGCCTTCTTTCTTTTCTGATATTGATAAAGACCTTTTCTATCACCAGGCCACATTTGTTCAGATGCTGTTGAGAATGCAAGCTGACGTTTCACAGCTGCATTAAGCTTCTTTGGCCTCCCTCTTCTGTTGATACCAAACATAATACTGGTGTTCAGTTCTTCGCTACCCTTTTCTGGGAATTTCAACAATGATTTTCTTTTAGGGGTAGAAGTTTTTATCAAATGATTGATGGTGTTCGCCCAATCTTCAGAATCCTTAGGCAATGATTTTTTGGTACGTTCAGCTTGCTTCCTTTTTAGCTCGACTTTTCTATGAAAAGGGGAGCTATCCTACTCGCCCCGGCGTCGGCGTCTGCGTCGGCGTCGGCGTTGGCGTCACACCTTGGTTAAGTTTTTCGTACCACCCCACTTTATTTCAAAAGTATTAGAGGTATGGCTTTGAAACTTACCATACTTGTTTACCATCATAACCTCCATCTACAGACAAGAGTACATAACTCTGTCATGGTTTTTGACAGAATTATGGCCCTTTTTTGACTTAGAAAGTGTATTGAGCTTGGTTAAGTTTTTCGTACCACCTCACTTTATTTCCAAACCATTGGAGGTATTGCTTTGAAACTTACCATACTTGTTTACCATCATGACCTACATCAACAGACAAGAGTACATAACTCTGTCAAGGTTTTGAACAGAATTATGCCCCTTTTTTACTTAGAAAATACATTGAATATGGGTAAAATCCACTTATTGCCTTAACCCTTTGAGATATTGCTTTGAATCTTTGAATGCTTGTTTACATCATTACCCCATCTGTAAGCAAGAGAAGGTAACTCTGTCAGGGATTTGTTTTAAAAATTAAGGCCCTTTATCGACTTAGAATCTTGGTTAAGTTTTTCGTACCAGTCCACTTTTTGACTAAACCATTCCAGATATTACTTTGAAAGTTGGAATACTTGTTTACCATCATGATCCCAAAACACGGGCAGGAGAAGGTAATTCTGTGAAGGATTTTATATGAATTATGGCCCTTTTTGACTTAGAAACTTAGTTAAAATTTTCATTCCACTTGTTGACTTAACCATTTGAGATATTACTTTGAAAGTTGGAGTACTTATGTACCATCATGAGACCTATCTGTAAGCAAGAGAAGATAACTCTGTGAAAATGTATCTTGATTTGTACTTAGAAATTCCTAGTTAAATTCTTGTGTGCCCTTAACTGTCAAAGTTTTGTTTTATTGGCAAGCACTAAAAAAGTCGAGCGCGCTGTCCTACTGACAGCTCTTGTTCTGTTTGCAGCTAAGACTTTTCGACTGGTGTTTTTCTTTTTCTTGCTGACATTCTGGTCAGTAGGGGCCATTGCTTTTCTAGACTTCTGTTGTTTCTCTTTATCATGTTTATTTTTGTTTCTATACTTCTGTTTGCGCAGCCTCTCCTTCTTTCTTATCAGCTCATCATATTTGGAATCACTCTCTCTCATTTTGCTTACTTTTTCTCTGTAAGTGTTGTTTTCAACCTTTTTTATGCCCCCGAAGGGTGGCATATTAAAATCGCACCGTCTGTCCGTCTGTCCGTCTGACCGTCTGTCCGTCCGTCCGTCTGTCCGTCCGTCCGTCTGTCCGTCTGTCCGTCCGTCCGTGCGTCCCCACTTACAAATTCGTGTCCGGACTGTAACTTTGTCATGCATTGAAGGATTTTAAAATAACTTGGCACACATGTCTAGCACATCAAGACGACGTGTCGCGTGCAAGACCCACATCCCTACCTCAAAGGTGAAGGTCACACTTGGAGTATGAAGGTTATGGAATCCTCTATATGTGCACACATTCGTGTCCGGACTGTAACTTTGTCATGCATTGAAGGATTTTAAAATAACTAGGCACACATGTCTAGCACATCAAGACGACGTGTCGCGTGCAAGACCCACGTCCCTAGCTCAAAGGTCAAGGTCATACTTAGAGTTTGAAGGTAATGGATTCCTCCATATAAGCATGTATGCACACATTCGTGTCCGGACTGTAACTTTGTCATGCATTGAAGGATTTTAAAATAACTTGGCACAAATGTCTAGCACATCAAGACGACGTGTCGCGTGCAAGACCCACGTCCCTAGCTCAAAGGTCAAGGTCATACTTAGAGTTTGAAGGTAATGGATTCCTCTATATAAGCATATATGCACACATTCGTGTCCGGACTGTAACTTTGTCATGCCTTGAAGGATTTTAAAATAATTTGGCACAAATGTCTAGCACATCAAGACGACGTGTCGCGTGCATGACCCACATCACATCCACAAAGGTCAAGGTCACACTTAGAGTTTATAGGTAATGGAATCCTGTATATATGCATACATTTGTGTCCGGACTATAACTTTATTATGCTTTGAAGGATTTTAAAATAACTGTGCACAAATGTCTAGCACATCAAGCGGATGTGTCGCATGCAAGACCCAAGTCCCTACCTCAAAGGTCAAGGTCACACTTAGTGTTTAAAGTAATGGAATACTGTATGCATGATTACTCTGTCATGCATGGAAGGATTTTAAAATTACATAGCACATTTATTGAGCACATGGAGAGGACACAGACTGTGAGGCACCTCTTTCGGGGGCATTCGTCACTTGGGAGGGACAGCTCTTGTTTTAGCTTGTAGTTCTGCCACCTTTTTGGGGTCAGATTTCAATTTTAAACGGTATTCTCTAATTCTCTTTCTCTCTGACTCTTTTAAGAGTTTCTCAGGATCAGACACCTTATCAAAGTTATCATTGTTCTTTTTACTCCTTAATCTGCCCTTAAAGGGCAACTTCACAATAAGTTTTTCCATACTGTTACATCAAATCATATTCTGTAAGAATACACAGACCCACTGACCTATATACACATATGTATATAGGTCAGTGACGGAACAGGTTAAAGACAATTAAAATGTCCTTCATAAGTGACCCCCCCCTCCCCCCAAACCGCAGGTGGTCAAATATCTTAATCGTTTTATTGCCCCTTATCAGTTTTAATCCCCTCTGATTAGGTCCAGCAGCGTGTCAGTAGACTTGATATGTAGTACAATAGTAGAACCATAGATTTTATTAATTTGTACAGATAATTGATTTATAACTTATTTCCTGTTGTTTATATAACTGTTTTATATAATAATGACATTTTACTTTTATTGCAGGATATGAAAAATATTTTAGATAAATGCAGTAAACTGTGATTTTAAAGTTATACTGAGAAAGTTAATATGCTCAAGTAATTAAGCACCTTCCAGCGGTGCGGCCTGAATGCATTTTTGATGTATAAAGAATCCTTCTGACTGTATTTATTTCTTTGTAAATTATAAGTGCAGCTGAACGCTTCTTCTAACTGTAAAATAAGCTAAAACTAAATTTCTCTTATGTATCAAGTGTAACATCTAATCTTAGTGATAATTGGTTTGTTGTAACAGTAATTGATTGAGTATTTAAAACATTACTCAATCTAACTTTGAAATCACAGTTATTTTTCAGTAATCTAAAAGTAAAAAAAAAAGTTAATGTTTCTGTCATATACAGTAAGGAAATAATTTTGATATAATAATAAGTGTTGATTTTTTTATAATCTAATTTGACTGTGAATTACGTACATGTACCTAAAAGGCAACTGATAAAATAGAATAATAACATCTTATGAAGGTCTTAAAATTTATGTATAACAAACATCCCTTTCCTACGTTATCTGTACATTATGTAAGGAAGTTATACAGTAGCTGAATATGATAAACAGAAGCCAGTCTACCAGTGACCAGTCATGTTAATTGACATCTACTGTGAATTCGCTGTGAATTCGCATGGCTGACTGGACCCCTGTGGTGAATACCCCACATTCCTGTTCAATTGTCTTTAAGCATTATATATTTAAGACTATAATAATTTTAATAAGCAGATATGTGGTTGTCAAGATTTAATGTGATTCTATCAAGTTATATTATTAAGAGAAACCAAATAATCATGATAAATGTAAATTTTATGCATAAATGTGATATATTTTTAAAAATCTTACCATCCACTTTAACACTGTAAAAAGATCACTTTTCTAAGATGATACAACCTTCAGGCTAGCTGCCTGCTGAATGAATCATGTGTAATGTTTATATCATGGCACTGACACCTGTCAATCAAAAGTGTCAGAAGTGCCGTACACTTGGGACAACACATTTGTGTAAAAAAAATAATCAATACACAGCACCATTTCATCAGATTTAGAATACACAATATAATATGGCCATATGCTATAAAGAAAACATGTTTGATGTTATATAATTCTAGGATAACAAAAACAAAAGGCTCTTGTGTTCTAAATCATACACTTGGGACAACTCTGAGTGAAATAATGTTTATGGCTGCAGCTTCTTCTTAAACACAAAGTGTTAAGTTATGCTGGTTATTTTTCAATGTTTATATATTACTCTGATGATACAAAACAAATTCATTCACAATACTGTTATCAATTTGTAATTATAAACTTGTGATGTTAAAGACAGGGAAAATATTCATGACAAAATTATTAAACTGTCATGTTTATTTCAAAGCTCACACACATAAATCAATGCAAGAATGACTTTAAAATATAACAATTCTAGAAGTGGACATGCCAGTTTACAAATAACAGAAGCTAGTTTTGTTATATATACTTTGATTAAAGAGATATTAAAGTTTGAAACTGATGGTACAGTAGAAATGTCACGCGAAAATCAGTACACTCGGGACATTTTTGGCCTATTTTTGTCCTGTCATTTTTTAACAAGTGAAGATAATTAAGTAAACTTTTCCAGCAACAAAACCAGTCATGAAACACACGTTATAAGCTAGAACTTAAGCTGATAGAGCTTTGCAATGACATTTAAAAAACATATTTCAAAAAAGCTTCATTTTTTTTGAAATCACCCTTATCAAGGTCAATGAAGAAATGAAGATTTTTTCAACATTCTTAAAGATGTTGCAATGGTAATAATTTTCATGTATCTTTGCTATAGGGGCTTCTAAATATACATAAAAAGAGGATAGAAGTTGTTAAAGTGCAGAAAGCTTCAAATTTTCAATTAACCTCCCCCCTCCATAATCTGATTTATGTCATAAGTGAATGCTGGTAGTGTTATAACTTAAAATTATTCATCAGAAATTGAATCTATAGTTAAATATCCACTATAAATTAAATCTTATTTTCTAAATTGGTCCCTAACTACCCAACCAACCTCCCTTCACACAATATAACGCCCCTGGGGGCATTTTAGTAAATAATATTCAACAATGGAATGAGGGAATTAACTACAACAAATTAACATTTTAAGAGCTGTAAACAGGGCTCGACTTAGAACTGAAAACTTGATTGGACCTTCGGTCCACCTCATCTAGACTTCACTTGGCCCGAGGTCAACTGACCTGGACCAAAATATTTGTATCAATAAAAACTATTAATTCACTATGCAAAAACATGTTTAAAAAATAACGTGACTTCGAGTGGAGTTTTGAGTGAAAATATCGATCGCGGGACTATCGCGTTTCTCTTCGTATTTCTGAGGGACTTTTTTATTACATCATGTAATTAAAATGTTGATAAAATGCACCTGTAAAAGCGATCTGTTACAATTAGATTCTTTGAATCCCAAGGATTGATTCACACATCGCCGCAGGTATTTTCATTGCGAATCATGCCGCTATACTATTACTGCGTTTTTGATATCATCGTTTCAAAAAAATATTTTTATCTGAACCTCAATGTATATGTAAAATATTTATTTCCGTAAAATATCCGCCGTAATTGGTCAATGTTCATTTTCCACTGTGCATTTGTCACTCGTGGAAGGTGTGAAAAATATGGCCTGTCATAAAGGATGACAAAATTAACTCTTTCAATTTTGAAATTGTTTGCAAGTCCAAGCTATGAGATACCACTGATTGATGAAAGCGAAAACTTATTTCTCTAACAATTAAATAGTTCCGAATGTTGTTTATTTAAAACAAAACTACCGGAGTAATTTGATCTGTTTGTTACAAAATCGTCCAGTTTCAGCGTGTCCGTATTTCCTTGTGACAGTCGAATTTTTCCAGTAACAATTTTCTTATATTCATTTAAATGAATAACCTTTGCCGAATGAAGTAATTTTTACTGCAAACTTCTGTTAATAATAGAGATAAAGCCGCAGGTGTCACGAGATCAAAGAAGATCGCCGACGCTTGTCGGCGCTAGTCAAGTTTCTTTGATCTTAGTAAAGCACGTGGCATTAAAAAGACAGATATATTTTGACAGTTTAAGACATGTACAAGTACTTGTTGACTTTGGATTATAAAAATATTAGTTTGGATGCGATTATGTTACGAGTAAGTTTTATTTTTGTTGAAACAATATATCGAAAACGCTAAAATGTACGTCGGTTGGCCTATGAATTTTAATTTAAAATGTATAAAAGACACACAAAAAGCGCGTGTTTATAAATATCTATGGAAAAGAATATAAATTTAATATATCGTAAACCCGTTCAATCACACGTCAAGTACGGCGATTTTATTAACCCACGCAAAGTGCCGCGATTATTCTCCGTACTCGAAGTCCCTCCAAGTCCTAAGTCACGCTATTTGGCACGATTGGAGGTGTATAAAACTCGATTTCAATTCGTTATAGATGGGTGTCGGTGACAAATCAGAAAGCACGTTATTAATTTGTTCTATAAACCCCTGACAAACAAAGATTTGTGCCATTGTCATCTCATTTTTGATGTGGACCGGCGGACCAGCTTACTGGACGGTCAGTTGGACCGTGGGCTTTTTAACTGGACACGGGCCAACGGTCCAGTGCTAAATCGAGCCCTGGTAAACAGGTCTTTTGACCATTCAAAAACTATAAATCATCTATCTATATTTGTTGAATTCTAGCATGGTATAATACCAAACAGTTGCAAAAGTAGCTGGCAATGAACACACAAATATATTTAGCTGACCTAGAGAGTAGTACTATTAAGTCCTTCTAAAAAAACAAATAGGTCATGTGTGCCTTTATCAAAGAAAGTTTGTTAGCTCGCCTAGCTATGCCAGGGTGAGCTTTTCTGATAAATGATTGTCCATCGTCCGTCAACATTTTGATTCAAATGACATCTCCTCTGAAACCTCTAGGCCAATGTTGATAAAACTATGCAGGAATGTTTCTTGCATGAAGCTCTACCAAAATTGTTCAAAGAATTCCATTCCATGCAGAACTCTGGTTGCTATGGCAACAAATAGGAAAAACTTTAAAAATCTTCTTCTCTGAAACCACAAGGCCTAGAGCTTAGATATTTGGCATGTAGCATTGTCTAGTGGACCTCTACCAAGATTGTTCAAATTATGACCCCCGGGTCAAAATTGACCCCGCACCGGGGGTCACTTAGTTTTACATAGGCTTATATAGTAAAAACTTTAAAAGTCTTCTTCTCTGAAACCACAAGGCCTAGAGCTAAGATATTTGGCATGTAGCATTGTCTAGTGGACCTCTACCAAGATTGTTCAAATTATGACTCCCGGGTCAAAATTGACCCCGCGCGGGTGGGTCACTTAGTTTTTGCATAGGCTTATATAGGAAAAACTTTAAAAATCTTCTTCTCTGAAACCACAAGGCCTTCTTCTCTGAAACCACAAGGCCTAGAGCTAAGATATTTGGCATGTAGCATTGTCTAGTGGACCTCTACCAAGATTGTTCAAATTATGACCCCAGTGTCAAAATTGACCCCGCCCTGGGGGTCACTTAGTTTTGCATAGGAATATATAGGAAAAACTTTAAAACCTTTCTTCTCTGAAACCACAAGGCCTAGAGCTAAGATATTTGGCATGTAGCATTGGCTAGTGGACCTCTACCAATATTGTTTAAATTATGACCCCCGGGTCAAAATTGACCCCGCACTGGGGGTCACTTAGTTTTACATAGGCTTATATAGTAAAAACTTAAAAAATCTTCTTCTCTGAAACCACAAGGCCTAGAGCTAAGATATTTGGCATGTAGCATTGGCTAGTGGACCTCTACCAAGATTGTTCAAATTCTGACCCTCGGATCAAAATTGACCCCGCACTGGGGGTCACTTAGTTTTACATAGGCTTATATAGTAAAAACTTCAAAAATCTTCTTCTTTGAAATCACAAGGCCTAGAGCTTAGATATTTGGCATGTAGCATTGGCTAGTGGACCTCTACCAATATTGTTCAAATTATGACCCCTGGGGTCAAAATTGACCCCGCACCGGGGGTCACTTAGTTTTACATAGGCTTATATAGTAAAAACTTCAAAAATCTTCTTCTTTGAAACCACAAGGCCTAGAGCTTAGATATTTGGCATGTAGCATTGGGTAGTGGACCTCTACCAATATTGTTCAAATTATGACCCCGGGGTCAAAATTGACCCCGCACTGGGGGTCACTTAGTTTTTCGTAGGCTTATATAGGGAAAACTTTAAAAATCTTTTTCTCTGAAACCACAAGACCTAGAGCTTAGATACTTGGCATGTAGCATTGCCTAGTAGACCTCTTTAAAGTTTGTTCAAATTATGCCCCTGGGGTCAAAATTGACCTTGCCCGGGGGAGGGGGGATCATTTGTTTTACAAAGGCGTATATAGGAAAACTTATTTGGTATATAACATTATCTAGTGATCTTCCACCAGGCAAGTGGACTTGTACCAAGGTGAGCGATATAGGGCCATCTTGGCCCTCTTGTTTTAAATTAATGTGTATGTTATTATCAAGAAGAACCAGTGTGTCAAATTGTATTATTTTCTGCACATTAAATTCTGACAATTTTCTCGATGTGCAACTTTTACACTAACTGCAACAGAACTTCTTAAAACAAATTAATTTGTCTGTAGTTAAATTACCCCATTAGAAAAATAGAATTGTTTGCTCACCTGACTGATATAAAATTTCATTAATATTGTTTAATATCTTGCTCAATACAATGTTTCGTTAAATTCAATAACAAAGATCTCAGATTAAAGCTCATATTACTTATCTAGCAGACCTCCTACCTATGATTTAGAATTATGAGGACTCCTTTTAGTTAAAAAAAACATGTAAGTTTTTTTTACATTGTATCATATCAAGCTGACAATTATACACATAGTACAATAAAATCCTGGATACATTCTGGCCAAGTTTTTTCACGACTGCATGAAAGTGTTAACAAGGTTTTCCTTTGATTTGAGCTCGTATCCTATTTTTTTACCACACCTGACCCAATTTCTAAAGGAACCAAGTAATCATAGCTGAATATATTCCTGTCAAATTAGATTAAGACTGCATCCAAATGCAGTCTCTTATGTGTTTACAAGGTTTTCCTATGATCTGAGCTCTCGACCTAGTTTTTGACCTGACCTCATCAGATTTTGAAAGGAACCAAGAACTCATATCGGAGTACTTTCTGGCCAAATTAGGTTAAGATTGCATGAAAAATGAAGTCTTGTGTGTTTACAAGGTCTTCCTTTGATCCGAGATCGCAATCTGTTTTTTGACCAGACCTATCCAATTTTGAAAGGAACCAAGAATTCAAAGCTAAATACTGGCCAAATGAGAATAAGATGTTTGCAAGGATCTAATCTGAGCTAGCAGACTAGCTTTTGATCCGACCTGACCCAAATTCGAAATGAAATGAAGATTTCTTGATGGGATACACTCTGACCATGTTACTTTAAGAGTGACTGACAAATGAAGTCTCTAGTGTGTTCATGTGGTAAATGTTAACAGATGGACGGACATATGTACACCAGATAAAGACCTATCACAAAAATCCTCCTGGCCCTTACTGTATCATGCAACAAGTCAAATAGTAGACTATAATTTTCTTAGAAAAACAAATATACCAACTTAAACTTGTATGTTTTGTGATGTTAATCAAAGTCAATTCCATTTTCAACACAAAATATTGTAACATTTAAAGCTTCATACAAATGTGTGGTTTCAATTACACAACTGCACTTTGAGTCATCAAAAACAACTGTATCTAGTTTACACCTGAAACCAGGCTAATATCATCATCAAACTGGTTGAAGAATGCACTGTAAGCTGGTACATACTTGCATTGAGGCATTTAAGAATTTAAGTAAAACCAATGCTGGGAAATTCTTATCAACCGTATTACTAAAAGCAACATCACGAATAATGTAATGAGGCACAGAACCAAAGTAACTAAAACAGCCACCAGAACTCCTAAAATTATTTCCTCCATTACACATCCATGTGCCAGTAACCAGATATTTAACCAAAAAAAATACAGAATTGTACAAATACCAATAAGGCAGACTCAGCGTTGTTATTATTGTACAATCACCTTTTATATGTTATAGCTAACATAGGCAGCAATTACAACATACATTCCTCCAGTCTGCTATTTAACACATACAAAAAAGAAATACAAACAACTGATGTAAGATCTTTTAAATATGTAAAACTTGAGAAGAAAAACCAGGTTTTATAACTTCTTACAAAAATGGGTATCTTAACTTATGTGATGTTGTAACATATTGCATTGGAGAGAATACTGATAATGTTTTTCAATTGTTTTTCAATGTCTTGATTATATAGCTACAAAATTTATAGCACTGTTTTTGTATGGTCTTCATAGCAACAAATGTTTTCAATATTTTAAGTTACCAATATTATTAGGTCAGTCAACAGTGATAAACTAGACTAAAACCAGAAAAAGCACAAAGTTCAGGTTGAATACAAAAGGTTTTAAGTTATATATGTGTATACATAGTACTGTCTGACTGTGCCTGATGTAACAAAAAAATGATTTTGCGAAGTTGTATTGGAGAACCATGACACTGATCATGCTGGCTTACAAAAGATAAAAGTAATCTACTCTTGTTTTAGTGTAGGCTAGATTGATGGGGCTTCTCTCCTTTAAATACAAAAATGAATAAAATTTGAAAAAAAAAAAAATTCTCTCTACTGGAAACTTTCCATAAGACAATAAACAAAATTAAATAAAAAAAATAAGAGAGAACACCTATTTGTATTCTCTTAGAAATCAGGCAGTCACGAAACCTGAAGACAGGAACCATACAACCAAAACAACATACAACTTTAAAACTGATATTACTATACATAATTTTTATAAACAATACACTGTGTGGAGGCAGATATTTCTGCCCCTAGGATATGTTATCAAACTTCATCTGTGTTTTAATATATTTTGTTTGTGTAATTAGCCTACATTCCAAATATGAATCAAACTGAACTGGAGTTTTTTTTTTATCAGAAATCAGGCTCATAAACTCATCAAAAATTTAGTAGAGATCAAAATTTTACTTTAGTATAAATCTACAACAAGTACTTATATACATGTATCTTTAAAAAATCAAAATAAACAAGAGCTGTCTATTTACAGAGTGAAGCCCTTCCACCTAATAACTGCTTACATAAAAAACTTAAGGAACATTTTCTTAGTTAGAATGGAGCATAATTTTCACAAAGTAACAGCTAGAGTTATATAACTTGTCATGGGAGGTCTTCTAACAGTGTTGAAGACATGTGTCAAGTTTGAAAGCATTTGGCTCTGTATTTGTTGAGAAACCTTCTTACATGCTAAACTTTTGTGATGCGGACGCCAACGAAAAATTTCAAATAGTCCAGCTAAATAACAATTTATTTGCAGAGAAGATAGACATGAATAACAATAAATGCCCATTTGCTTTGCCCCTTTAGATGCAATTCAAAAATGAGTCACCTATAAATGACTCCATTCTTTCATCTAAGTTTCAACTAATTCCAAATAAACAGTTTCAAGTGCTGCATGATGAACGGCTGGAAATGTTTTTCCATCTAAAGTTTATTGTGACCATGACAAACTAACCCCACAACAATAGTGTCATCTACTGACCACAATCATGCATTATAAAGTTTGACACTTGTAGATTCAAGCATTCTTGTTATTATTGACTGAAAATGCATTTCATATCAACGTCACAAGGACCTTGACCTACCAACCAAAAAAAACAACAGGGGTCATCTATTGGTCATAATCAATCTGCCCACCAAGTTTGAAGAGTCTTTTATTGCATTCCCTAGTTATTGGTCCTGGTTCCCTTGTTTTACTGTTCAAGATCCTGTGACCTTGACTTTTTACATACTTCCCAAATCGATCATAAAAAGGGAGCTAATTAAAAAGAAATATCGAAAACTAGTTATTGTTTTACAAAATGTACTTCTATGTGATTTTTCAACTGATTCTAAATAATAGCTACAAAGTTATACTTTAAAAGGAAAAAATTATAAAGTGAAGTAATTTAAAAATTAGATAAGTCAAGAGATATGGTTTTTACAAAATACACTTCCAGGTAATGAACCAATTCCTTATTTTAAGTTCAATTAATTCACAAAAGTTTTAGAGTTACATTTCAAAAAGTAAAAAACAATAACAAATGGTAATTCAAAAAGAAAGCAAGCCAGAGTATGGTTCTTGCCCTAAACTATCTCCGGATTGTCCACTGTCAATAACTGATTTTCATGAACAAATACTTGGATCCAGACTGCTTGCAGACAGACAGACAGTACTCTTTAGTCCCCTGTAGTGAAACTGACATTGCTGTTTTTAAGAATGAAATCCTAAAGTGTGTATCACTTTCTGTTCTGCTGGGCCATTGCCCACACTTGATATTTTATTTTCAGCCAATTCAGTGATTTTAAAACGGGATTTTTAATCTGTACACTTAATATTTCACTCTTTCTAGGCGGCTTCTTCTCCATTGCAGATTTGTGCACAAGGACTGCTAGAACATCTTTCTCTTCCATTGTCCATCTTTTTTTTGTACCTATAAAAGGCAATAGATTTTGTTGTGAAAAGTATACCTGAAGTGTCATCTATAATTCTGGCCCTACTGTGGTGACATAAAAAAACATACCGGTAGAGGCAAAACTTCAAATGCAGTCTAATTTTCCTACAAGATCTACAAATGATATAGACTGCACCAGTCCTACAAAGGTAAAATTATATCCCCCCAATCAAATTGGAAGGGGGACCACAATTATTGCTATTCTGTCAATAAGTAAACTGTACAAACTACCAGTAACAGCACATAAGTTACTATGAAACTTTTTAGCTCACCTGAGCTGGCTCAGGGTGAGCTATTAGGATCGATGAATGTCCGTCGTCCGTCGTTCGTCCACATTTAGTTCGTTAACGCTCTAGTGGTCACATTTTTTCCTCAATTGTCACGAAACTTGGTCAGGATGTTTGTCCCAGTAATTACTCGGACGAGTTCGAATATGGGTCATCTGGGGTCAAAAACTAGGTCACAGAGCCCAAAAATAGAAAAATCTTGTTAAGGCTCTAGAGGCTACTGTTTCAGTCCAAATATCCTGGCAATTTGTCAGAAAGGTTGTTTCTATGATTTCTAGCTCAAGTTTTAATATGGGTCACCTGGGGTCAAAAACTAGGTCACACAGCCCAAATATGGAAAAACCTTGTTAACACTCTAGAGGTAACATTTTCAGCCCAAATATCCTGGAAATTTGTCAGAAAGGTTGTTAAGTTGATTTCTAGCCCAAGTTCGAATATGGGTCATCTGGGGTCAAAAACTAGGTCACAGCCCAGATATGGAAAAACCTTGTTAACACTCTAGATGTTACATTTTCAGCCCAGATATCCTTGAAATTTGTCAGAAAGTGCAGATCATGATCAGACAGCAAAATAATGAAAGTGCAGATCATGATCAGACAGCTAAATTATGAAAGTGCAGATCATGATCAGACAGCTAAATAATGCATAGCAAACAGTGCAGATCATGATCAGACAGCAAAAAATAAAAAGCTGACAGTGCAGATCATGACCAGCCAACATACAATGAATAGCTTACAGTGCAGATCATGATCAGACAGCAAAAAAATGAATAGCCAACAGTGCAGACATGATCAGACAGCAAAATAATGAGGCCTAGAGCTTAGATATTCAGCATGTGGCAATAATTGACTCTCTACCAAGATTGTTCAAATCCTGACCTCAGGGTCAAAATTAACCCTGCCTGGGGGGGGGTCTTTTGATTTTACATAGGCTTATTAAGAGGAAATCATGAGCCAAAGGTAAAAATTGATCCTTTCTGCTATTAATAACCTTTTTATTTTTGCCAATGGTAGACAGGTGAGCGATACAGGGCCATCATGGCCCTCTTGTTTAATAAAAGACTTGTAGGGGATTGCTATTATGACCCACTAAAAGCACAAACTAACTAGAGTTTGGGTTCTTAAAACTCTGTATTTCCTCCTAATGCCTTCTATCACTATGTGGAGTTTCAGCTTTAGTTTTTAAATTATGCCCTGAATGAATGTATGATTGACAGACTGACGGAATAACTAATTTTGAACTACAAATTCACCTTTTTGGAGCATAAAAAACACTTGTTTGTACTCACATCTGGTCTGTCTCGACTCTTCAGTTCTGTTGTTTTCTCTACTACTGCTGTCTGTCTGTCTCGACTCTTCAGTTCTTTTGTTTTCTCTACTATTGCTGTCTGTCTGTCTCGACTCTTCTGTTCTGTTGTTTTCTCTACTACTGCTGTCTGTCGGTCTCAACTATTCAGTTCTGCTGTTTGTCTTTCTAATTACTTCATCCCGATCTCCTAAAATATTGAACAGGAAGTTACATGTTAACTCAACTAAGAACTGAACTAACAGTATGAAGAAGAAAATTGTTTGGGGGACTCACTTTGCGACTGTAAAGACCTAAATATTTTTGGTAAGTTTCTATATTCTCATTTGAAGGTACAAGCTTGAATAGTGTCATTAAAGACAAAGTCAACTACCTTGTATGTTGAAGAAGGTATAAGAATTAAGGTACAGTACTGATTATTTACATCACCCATATAAAGTTTCAATCCAATATCTCCATTCAGTGTATAGCTTACAAAATTTCATCCAAATGGAACCATAAATATCATGTACAGCAGAACCTCCGTATACCAGACCATCTACATAAATTACTCAAAAACCAGATATTGGTAATTCAGAATTATTATCATCTATTTCTATTGTATTATTGTATGAAAACACTGTAAGAAGAAACCATTAACTCAGGAGACATAAAAAAAAAAAAACAGCTGGATTTTACTTCAACATAATTGACCTAAACAGTAACAATTTACTTGCACCTCCATCAGCATGTATACAGGCAAAATTTGTTGCACATATAACATCTGACTGATTTATTTACGGGAGTATAAGGCTAAATCAAAGCTAGTAAAAGTCTCTAAACAAATGCCCGCTAAGCTAGTAAAAGTCTCTAAACAAATGCCCGCTATCATTGAGTGACATATTGAGTCAATCTCTTACAAAGGGATTTGACTCAAAATTGGATCAAGGTAGAGTTATGGTTTTGAACAATTGCACTTTTTCTTATTAATCTCTGTCATTATGTGAAGTTTCGCAACAAAATGCCTTTAATACTTTTGATGTCATGCTTCGGACAAGATCTTGCAACAAACAGAAGAACAAACAAAGCAGCAACTATATGTTCTCCTCTCAGGGAGCATAAAAATCTTTAAATCTTAACATAAAAAAGCAGCATCATCTATTCGATATCGAAAGTTGTTTGTCACAATTAGATTTGATTTGTTTTCATCTCTTTAGCAGTTTGTCAACCACCTGCTTCTGTCTGGTACATGGCCCAAGTAATATATTTTATTGCTTTCCATTCTCTGCCTTTAAGTGAATGACATCTGGCTTGTGCTGTCAATACATCTTGTCGTGTTGGTGGTTTTTGTCTTTCCATTACAGTAGGAAATAAATGCTCTTTTATGGCATCCTTCTCAGAGGACAACCATTTTGTGCGTATCATTTTGCCTTCACCTTAATATAATAAGAAATATACAAGGAATATAATATACAAGTATATAACGGTCTTCATATGAATATAGTTGTGAGTTTTAGATTCATTTTTATGTACAAAATATGTACTAGGGAACTCAAGGCAATAGTAAACAAACTGGAAATGTTAGTACAATACAGTGTACTGCTTCTTCATTAGTTTACAAGAGTTTGACTATTCAGAGTGCTTTGATAGTCAAGTCAAAGTATTTCTCCTAAAATGGCTTATTTGCTGTTTAAATCAATGTCCTATATTTTTATGCCCCTGAAGGGTGGCATATTAAAATCGCACTGTCCATCCGTCCGTCCGTCTGTGCGTCCCCACTTACAAATTTGTGTCCAGACTGTAACTCTGTCATG
Source organism: Saxidomus purpurata (assembly GCA_022818135.1). Taxonomy (NCBI): domain Eukaryota; kingdom Metazoa; phylum Mollusca; class Bivalvia; order Venerida; family Veneridae; genus Saxidomus; species Saxidomus purpurata. The sequence continues at coordinate 18,811,199 of JAFMSR010000002.1, read as the reverse complement.
CATTGAAGGATTTTAAAATAACTTGGGACACATGTCTAGCACATCAAGACGATGTGTCGCGTGCAAGACCCACATCCCTAGCTCAAAGGTCAAGGTCATACTTAGAGTTTGAAGGTAATGGATTCCTCTATATATGCATAAATGCACACATTCATGTCCGGACTGTAACTTTGTCATGCATTTAAAGATTTTGAAATAACTTGGCACAAACGCCTAGAACATCAAGACGACGTGTCCTGTGCAAGACCCAAGTCCCTAGCTCAAAGGTCAAGGTCATACTTAGAGTTTGAAGGTAATTTATTTCTCTATATATGCATATATGCACACATTCGTGTCCAGACTGTAACTTTTTCATGCATTGAAGGATTTTAAAATAATTTGGCACAAATGTCTAGCACATCAAGGTGACGTGTCGCGTGCAAGACCCACATCCCTACCACAAAGGTCAAGGTCACACTTAGAGTTTATAGGTAATGGAATCCTGTATATATGCATACATTTGTGTCCGGACTATAACTTTATCGTGCTTTGAAGGATTTAAAAATAACCTGGCACAAATGTCTAGCACATCAAGCAGATGTGTCGCGTGCAAGACCCAAGTCCCTACCTCAAAAGTCAAGGTCACACTTAGTGTTTAAAGTAATGGAAAACTGTATGCATGGTTACTCTGTCATGCATGGAAGGATTTTAAAATTACATAGCACATTTATTGAGCACATGGAGAGGACACAAACTGTGAGGCACCTCTTTCGGGGGCATTTGTCACTCGTGAGGGACAGCTCTTGTTTCTCTCAATATTCCTTAACACTTCAGTGAAGTTTCAAATCAATCAAGACCAAGAACAGTAACAGATATTTGCTTCACTGGTAATCAACCATGACATTTGTACTTCATTGCTATGTAAACAAGTTTTTTACAACTTATTAACCAGGTTTTCTGAAGGAAAAATCCTGGTTATTAGATTGTGGTATGTGGGCGGGCGGGCGTAAACAATTTCTTCTGTGCGCAACTCCTCCTACATTTCTCAACGGATTTCAACCAAACTTTCACAGAAGTATTGTCATGAAGTGCCCTGGCGCATATTGTCGGGGTTTTGTGATTTGGTCATTTTTGACAGAGTTATGGCCCTTTGTTTTTTTTCACATGTAATTCTTCTGTGCGCAACTCCTCCTACATTTCTCAACGGATTTCAACCAAACTTTCACAGAAGTATTGTCATGAAGTGCCCTGGCGCATATTGTTGGGGTTTTGTGATTTGGTCATTTTTGACAGAGTTATGGCCCTTTGTTTTTTTTCACATGTAATTCTTCTGTGCGCAACTCCTCCTACATTTCTCAACGGATTTCAACCAAACTTTCACAGAAGTATTGTCATGAAGTGCCCTGGCGCATATTGTCGGGGTTTTGTGATTTGGTCATTTTTGACAGAGTTATGGCCCTTTGTTTTTTTTCACATGTAATTCTTCTGTGCGCAACTCCTTCTACACTTCTCAAGGGATTTCAACCAAACTTTCACAGAATTGTTGTCACCAAGTGCCCTGGCGCATATTGTCGGGGTTTTGTGATTTGATCATTTTTGACAGAATTATGGGCCTTTGTTTTCTTCCACATAATGTAATATATAGAGAGAAATACTCTTCTGTGTGCAACTCCTACATTTCTCAAGGGATTTCAACCAAACTTTCACAGAACTATAATTGTGAACTAAAGAATTTTGAATATATAATGTTCTGCCCCTGGTCGTCCGTCCGTCCGTCCGTTAGCAATTTTGTGTCTCCTTATTTAAGTATATATAAAAGGGAGAATACTCTGTTATTATAAAAGGGAGAATACTCTGTTATTACTGTCTATTTTTAGAATAGATTACCAGTCCTGTATACTTTGGAGTATTCTGTTACAGTAAGATGACAAAATTTCTCATGAGACCAGCGGTTCAAACCCCACACAGAGCAAGTTTTTTTTTTTTTTTTTTTTTTTTTTTTTTTTTTTTTTATAATTTTTGCCTGAATTATGGCCCTTTGCTTTTTTTCCACATATGTTATATATAGAAGAATAGTGTCACGTGCCCACTTCCTCCAACATTTCTCAAGATATTTAAACCAAACTCTCACACAACTGTTGTCATCAAGTGCCCTCGTGCATATTGTCTGGGTTTTGTGTTTGGATCAATTTTGCCTGAATTATGGCCCTTTGCTTTTTTTACACATGTAATATATAGAAGAAGACCTTTGTTTCTTTTTCACATTATGTATATCTACTGACTTTAAAACACATTTGCGCTCGGCCAGCAGACTGGAAAATGAAAACCTGGTTTTGTGACAATTTCCTGTCACTTGTTTCAAATACGCTCTCGAGGAACAGACTTGGCAGACTGACAGACAGGACAGGTAGACCACTTACAGTGGTTACGATTAAAGTATCTGGCACTTGCGGCGATGTGACCAGGCATGTCCAGATCATAAGGCTAACACCATACCAATGAGACGCACTTGTGCGAACGCACTGCTATGTGTGCATCCCGTGGTAAATAAACAATGCTGACAACATTTATCATGTGATATCTTTTTTTAGTATTCAGAGTTCTTGAGAATACAAAAATGATACATATTAAAATAACAAACTTAAAAACAAGCTACAGCTCACCTGACTAACGTTATCTATAAAATAAGGGGTCATGATTTTAACTTGATCAGAATAGGTCCACTATACAATACTCAAGTACATTCATCTTAAGGATGACAAATATTCAAATACTTTTTACATCATATTTAAAGGTAAAGTTACATGTCCGTAGTAGCAATAGCTCATAATTCAAATTGAACCTATTCTTGAAAATGATTCCAAAGGAAATTCAGTTTGGAAATTTCCTTTCAAAAAGTTTTGATATGTATTACTTGCGGACCACCGATCACCAACAGACAGCATAAAAATACGTGACTGTGTCATATTGTTACAGCTTCTGATTTCAATCTTTAAAAATTACAGGATGGCCCTATATCGCTCAACTGAGTACAAGTACCCTTGCGTGGTCAGAGTGGTCAATTTTGGACACAGTGGCAAATTGACTTGAATAAAGTATAGGTACTAGACAATGTAATACACCAAATATCTTAGCTCTAGGCCATGTACTTTTAGAGAAGCCGAATTTAACAGTTTTTATTTGTTTGTGTAGCAAACGAATTTACTTACCGTTTTCCGAAGCCTACTCCTTAAGTACCACATCTGAAAGTAGCTCCAGCACATCGGTTATCATATAATCCCAAATTATGAGGCTTCATTTGAAACCATTTGGGCAATGCAGACATGAAAGTTGTATTGTTTAAATATATAACGTTGTAAACTCATGCAGCATCAGCTAAATTTTGTAAATATAACTAAAGTAAACTGTTTTAGAATAAGAACCACGGATGTATTTCATTTTACAATAATGCGTTAAAATAAGGGACCATTATACCATACATATCAATGACTGCAGAAAAACAATTGAACATCGTCACTTTCTGGTCTCAACCATATTCGTTCTAAAAATGTATATTGTTGCATCATAGATACGCATTATTACTTTGTAGGTCCGCACAATAAATTGAGCTCCCTGTTGATCGGCACGTTTGCCTGCTCGTTTGTGTTATCGAAGCGCCGTAACTACTAACTAGCTGCTCGATCAGTGTCTGATTTTAGACAGTAGAACTGTAGGTGAAAACATTTTGTTGAGTACATTGAAATGTGTACCGGGAATAGAAACAGAGACAATTCGATCCAAAATACGATTTGTAACTGTTGCATTCTGTTCATACATTATTACCAACTGGTATAGCTTTCACTAATGAAGTGCTGATGAAAGACTTCGCAGAAATAGCCGTTACAATAAAACAAAAGACAAATATTTTAATTACACAAACAAATCCAGCATCTTCAGTGCTTTGATTTCTATACCAAGTGATCCACCAAGCAGGGTAAACCCCTTGGGTTTGATTTGACTACACTTTGAAGAGCTCCACCTAAGACACTGTTTCATACTAAATATCTAGGCTCTAAACCTTGGAAATGTTCAAATAATCATCTTTGTGAAACAAATACCCCCCCTGGACAGGTTTGATATTGACCACAGGGACATAATTTGACAAAACTTTGAAGTGGTCTACTAAGCAGTGCTACAGGTTGAATATTTAAATTCTAGGGTATGTGGTTTCAGATAAGGTTTTTAAAGTTTTCCCTATATAAGCATACATAAAATCAAGTGAAACCCACACAGGATTAATTTGACCTACGGGTCGTAATTTGAACAATCTTGGTAGATGTCCACTAAGTCTTGGTAATGCCACTTGTTAAATAGCAAAGTTTTAGACCTTGCGTTTTCAGGGAGGAACACATTACTGAAGCCCTCTTTATGTGGAAATGTTTTTTGACCACATCAAGGTTTCTTGGGTGCAAAATTTCTTTTAAGGGCTACAAAGCAAAAACTGTTTGTACTAAAACTCTTTGGTAAAAAATCTTTTGACTGTTGAAAAGAGCATTAGACACAGCACTGAAGCACTGTTTATATGTAAATGCTGAACAGTGTAAGAAGGTATACAACTTTAAAAGGCTCTAAGGCAAAAACTATTTGGAGTGTTATTATTTCCTCAAGATGTCTTGGGTAAAAAACTCCTTGGACTGTTGACATTTGTTTAAAGTTTTGCCTGCTAGGTACTATTATGCACATATCTCAGCAACCACTTATGATATTGACTTGAAACTTTGTTAATGTTTTAAGTGGTGTCACACAGTCAAGATAGATAACTCTTGTATATATTTAGTACCAATTATGGCTCTTGTTTGACTTCGAAAATTTGGTTAAAGTTTTGCATGCAAGGTACTTTCATGCACATATCTCAGTAACCACTTATGGTAGTTATATCAAATTTAGCAATGTTCAGGGGTATATTTTGTATCAAACAATTAACTTACCAAAAATTAAATATATAGTGATAGATTTTAACTTTTTTTTTATGATTCAACTTTCCTAGTTTATACTTAATTAATACTTAGCAGAATTTTGTTGTGCTATTAAATTATAAAAGTTCTGTTTTATTAGCAAGCACCCACAATAGTCGAGCTTGCTGTCTTATGGATAGGTCTTGTTGTGTATAGTTTTCACACAAATTGTCCCACTAGCATTACCGTATAAATATGGAATGCATCACCTTTAGGCACTTCACCAAAGAAAATCTTTCAGAAATGCAGCCACTTTTAGTAGATCTCTGCCTCTTGGAATAAAGAATCTGTTGAACCATCGGATAAAACAGATAGACATTTAGATCTATCAAGTGTTTTTCTGATTTTCAAATGTTCAATTTCAGCACTACAACCTGCAAATTCAGCTGTTTTCTTATCAGTACTGTATGACTTATTAGACTTATTAGATGATTTATAGTTGCTTAATGGTTCAGGGACTGGAAAGCTTTGGCAGCTGGAGTGTTCACAGGATTAATGAAAGCATTATATATTTTGCACATTTGAATTGTGCATTTCAGTTGTCATCTCATTTTCGATGTGGACCGGCGGACCAGCTTAATAGACGGTCAGTTAGACCGTGGGGTTTTTAACTGGACATGGACCAATGGTCCAATGCTAAATTGAGCCCTGTAAACCAAACAATACTGTAGAAATTATTGCCTTATAAGTTACACATGAATTAGTTCTTTGAAACATGGTCAACTGTATATGTTTCTGGAATGTTTTGCATTGTTGGTATCTTTTTTTAGTTCTTTTCATAAACAGTTATTCAGAGCAACGAACACCTGGAACTAGCCTATGAGCCGTTTTAAAAAAAAAATTCAGGAGAGGGGGAAAGTAAAAAGTAATTTATTCACTCAAACAACAAATTCAACATGTTAATTTCTCTATTTTAGCCTCTAACTGACTTAGTGTTTGCCTTACATTTAGTCTTTATTTACTACATTTTATGACCTCATGCACAAACAGGTCTATTTATAGAGTCTCGCTCTATCAAGATAGAGTGATACATAGAATAACCTGTCAGAAGTGTATGGCAAATAGACAGGGAACATTTTTAATTTTTAGATATTTTCAATGGACAAAAATGTAGGGCAAACACTAAAAAAAGTCAGTTAGAGACTAAAATAGAGAAATTTATAGAACATAGAAACCCCAGTCGGTCACTGGCGCTCCCTCCTTAGAGTTTCTATATTGTATAAATTTATATATTATCCATGTTATTTCTTATCTATCACCTTTTAGAGATGGCGCATCCCATTTTCTTGTGTTCCCCTCAAGTTACACTGTCAAATTGTCAATAAAACGTATAATGTTTTGTGATATATGATTTCCCATTGCATGCTATATCTTTAAAGCTGCTCAATCTCAGTTGCAGTTGAAAAAAAACAAAAAAATTAAAAAATGACATACTTATGCATAAATATAAAACTAGAATCAACAATATTAGTAAAAATCTCTTATTCCACTGACACCAGACAAGTCAAGTTCTGGAAATTCCACAAAAATAGAAGCTTGATTTGCTCCTGTAGTATCTGGCACAGTGCTTTCTTCAACTACTGAATTCTGGATCTCACATATTTCAACATGATCTCTGAGTCTCTTCTTCACATAAGGAGCATGCAGCCTTGATTTCCATATTATGAAGCCTGTTTTATTGGATCTATACACAGGTCTGACTGTATAGGCCTAATATAGGTTTTTGCCTGAGATCCTATAGCTGTTTTTAACGAAGGCATGTCCCATTTGCACTGTAATTTGTCCAACCGTCTACAACTACTCTGGTATCTCAAACCCCCTTGCGTTTGATAACTTTTTGAACTCCATTAATTGTTTATGCACAACAGTTTCTGAGTCAGATGTCAAAAATTGTGTGGTAAAGTTACGTTTTAGCAGTTACGGTGTTGTGGTGCTTTTACTCATTCTTGCATAATACTTTGTAATAAATTCAGTCGTTCAAACAACCTTTTAGCAAAAAATAACTTTTTGCCGTAAATGACTGGTTTGAAAAGCTTAAAGCTCTTGTCAGGATGACACCACTGGCTGTGTAATAATAACTATGACCAAGTTGAATAAATTCTTCAGAGGGTTAAGCAACGAATCAGTATCTGCGGAGGAAGAATGGCGGACAGTGTTGTTTGAAAATGAAAGTAGGGCCATATTTTGATGTATAAGTAGACTCGTAGCATACTTTGAAATCTTTGAGTACTTTCATCAGGTGGAGAAATATACAATTCTCGGCCTCGCACATCCGGGTACTGTTAAATTATTTACATTCGGGAAAGGTGATTCCTCGGCTGTCATCGCTGGTCTCTATGCATTTTAATCTTTACATGTACAATAACCAAGGTTAGAAATAACAAAAGACAACAATCTAACATTAGCTTGTAATTATCAGATTGTTTTTATAATAATTATATGTTGTTAAAAGCTTTTTGTTTCGTTTGAAATAAATTTAAACTTGCATAATGAGTCTACGGTAAAGACTGAGTTTTCACCTTTTACCAAATGAAGAAATGAACGTGACCTAATAATTTGATTGGTTAACTGGTTAGTATGACTTCACAGCGAAGCCGAGAATCCCAAAATATATGTGGTAGACCTATATTTTACAGAATACAATTGTAATTCGTAAATTGTCTGGTACATATTTTCGCAGGCTCTTTTTTAAAGTCATGAATGGTCATGTATTAAAAAGTAAATAAATATTATTCAAAAATACTTTTATGACTAATCATTACACGGATCATTTCCGAGACCTTCAAAGACTGGATCCGGAGACCGGCTTTTATTACCTCCGGTCGCACGGTGCAACTGTAAACATTTTCTCGATAAATTTGACTGAACTCAGCAGACATTAGTTGCGTGTTTTTCCTTTGAAATATACGTAAATCAACTTTAAACATAATAAAATATTGATCAGTTTTAACAGGAAATGAATTTTGAAAAGTAAGAACGTGTATTTTGAGCATGACATTACTGTAAAACCACATAATTAAACAAGTGAGTAACTTCCGCTGTATTGCCGAAGTGGGTGGGGTAACATCATTTGCAACATCAATAACGTCAGAGACTCGACCAGGACTGATTGAACTGACCAAATTATCGAAGCCCTGGATATAAAGATGGCACAATGAATCTTAACTTGATTCTGGCCCTATTATAACAATACTGAATGCAGTAATACCAATATAAGTCAGTTTTTGACTTAGGAAAACCAATTGACCAACGGATAGCTCATAGGTCTATCAGTCAGGGGTTTCTCAACATAATGTTATAGCCAGAGCAATTATTAGCTCACCTGGCTACGCCAGGGTGAGCTTTTCTGATCGATGATTGTCCGTCGTCCGTCAACATTTTGATTCAAATGACATCTCCTCTGAAACCTCTAGGCCAATGTTGATAAAACTATGCAGGAATGTTCCTTGCATGAAGCTCTACCAAAATTGTTCAAAGAATTCCATTCCATGCAGAACTCTGGTTGCTATGGCAACAAATAGGAAAAACTTTAAAAATCTTCTCTGAAACCACAAGGCCTAGAGCTTAGATATTTGGCATGTAGCATTGTCTAGTGGACCTCTACCAAGATTGTTCAAATTATGACCCCCGGGTCAAAATTGACCCCGTGCGGGTGGGCACTTAGTTTTTGCGTTGACATATATAGGAAAAACTTAAAAAATCTTCTTCTCTGAAACCACAAGGCCTAGAGCTTAGATATTTGGCATGTAGCTTAGTCTAGTGGACCTGTACCAAGATTGTTCAAATTATGACCCCCGGGTCAAAATTGACCCCGCAGGGGTGGTCACTTAGTTTTGCATAGGAATATATAGGGAAAACTTAAAAAATCTTCTTCTTTGAAACCACAAGGCGTAGAGCTTAGATATTTGGCATGTAGCATTGGCTAGTGGACCTCTACCAAGATTGTTCAAATTATGACCCCCGGGTCAAAATTGACCCTGCACGGGGGGTCATAATTTGAATGTTGGCCCTCTTGTTCTATCAAGAATAATTGACTGCACTAAAACATTAACAGAGACAAGCCTCTATTAAACGTGGTCTGTAATTTAACTTAATTATTCGTTACTAAATTTTGGCAGAATTCTGCATTATATACCCCTTATGTCATCCAATCAGAATCAATCTAAATGTTCTCTTCTACAAATTGGGTGTACTTAAGATCCTAAACTTTCTTAAAATAGGCTTATATGGTAGGCATTTGATATAAATATAATTTACATTATAATATTATACAAGTCAAATGTTTGAACGCCGCCAAATGGAGTGGGGGTTGTGATAATTAGTAATGTTGGATTTATTGTATGGTGATTAACCAAACCTAATCTTTTTGCACTCTAATTTTGTATAAGGCTGACCATTTGTTAATGTTTAATGCTAAAAAAGATGATTCCATTGTTTCCTCTGTATGGAAATTGGCTGCTGTCACATTATTGAATTACAATCATTGAAATAATTTTTTATTTTCCTAAGTCTAGAATTCTAACATATAAATTTGCTTCAATTTATATTATTCTTGTATGAAAGAAAAATTATTTCCAAGATATAAATTAATTTGTTCCCCACTATATAAAATAAATAAAGTTAATTCCACTCCGGCAAGGTTTCGATCTCTGATCTCCCGCGTGCCAAGCAGGGATACATTGCACTGCGCTCTCGAGGCATCGAGTTTCATAGCGTATAACTTCGTTATTCACCAATACAGGCGTTTTTTTCGGAATTGTGGTAAATAAGAAGTGGACACATCATAAGCTTGGTAGTTTCGTAAAGTATATTCAAATATCTGTTAGAAAAAAATTTCAAAGTCGGTTTAAAAGACTATCTTCAGCCGCTACTCGTCGGCAGAATCTCAGTCATTCGTAGTCATTCGTTTAAAATTGGCTATTTCCGTAAAATTTAGACTCGGCTATTTCCGTAAAATTTAGACTTGTTCGCGATTTCAAATCAAAAGACCGCTTGTTACAAAGACACACTGTGAAATCATTCTACAGTCTAAAAGTAGTTACGTCACCCCATGGAAATTTTACTTACTGCATTCCAATATACGCACCGCCTCCTGGCGGCGCGTAATTATTACGGTAAGCAAATTTTGTTAAATGTAACCTAAATACACAACATGGGAATATGAATCCCTCGATCCTGCCTAAATAATAGACTGGACTCCCAGATGGAATCTTCCAATTTTAGGTTACTCTGAGCAGGGTCCGTATATTACAAATATACGGACCCTGCTCTGAGACTGGTCCATTTATCAATGGGAACTGTATTTGAGTCTCAGATACACTTTTAAAAGATAAGAAAATACACACAAAACATAAATATATGTAAAATATACATGAAATACCAAAGAACTTTTTTGGTTTTGTAAAATCATGACTTAGAAGTGTATTTAATGTGAAGGAATGTCTATACCTCTGTTTTAAGTAAAAGTAGTCCCTGTGAAACCAATCAAATGACTTATCACAGAAGCACTAATGTCAAAGTACCCTTTTTAGGCATCAAAGTATGCACAAAATGAATGCAAGTTGTAGCAACAATAAACAATGTCCTTAATATCACTACCAAAGTCACTTCCAATAAAATATATGTATTAAAATGTCATAGCACTCTAGAAATCTTAAAGCACTACTTTTGAAAGCAAAACATGATGTCCCTATATAGTTGCTATGGTTACAAAGACCTTCAGATGATCAGAATAGTTATGATAAGACAATTGACCAATCGGCTAGAACTAACTGGACTTTGACTGCACCCAAACAGTACAAGTTATAAAACTTTGAGAAAGTCAATAATCAATACACATTATGTTGTATCAATATATTATACAATGTTGCATCATCTGGTGAAGTTGAATGCCAACTTATCCACAAAGCTCCCCCTTTCAGATGGAAAAACTTTACCCTAAAAAGTTTTTTATTTTCTCACCGAAAATTTTTACATCTTTCCCTCCAGTTATGCACATTGTATCAGACAACAACAAAAAAAGAAAAGAAATTCTAACAAATGATTTTGCTGGTCGATATAAACATGAATAACTATAATAAAAGCACATATATGTTGTGGAACCATAAATACATTCTGAGTGTTTCTTGAAATATTTGGCTTGTGTCCTTGTTTTCACACTTCATCGTCTGGTATTAGTATTTGTGTTGATTGCGACCAATGTTCCATATTTTAGATCTGTCAATAATACTATCTTTTGAAAGTACATGTGTTTACTGCCATCATGGTCTTACTAGTTCAATAATTTTGCCATCATCCAATGTGGTTACCTAGGCCATGCTCGGGCGAAAAAGAGACAAAATTGTACTAAATATTTCTGTTTACATCATAACACATTCAAGTAAAGTTACTTATAAACTAGAAACGGGACAAAAGTGCGGGACATGCCCTGCCAAAAACTAGTGCCACCAGATTTCTATATAAATAAAGAAGAAAGCAGAGTGTAGCCCTTAATTCTAACTCTTATTCCTTAAACAACTTTAACATTAGATAAAAGTATCAAACAACTTTAACATTAGATAAAAGTATCAAACAAGCTAAACAGTATGCAAATATGAATGCTAAAATGGAGATTAACTCCATGCTCCATACCTTCTGTTAATACACTAACATAATCAAATAACAAATACCACTTTCAATACATTTACTTATTAAAATAAAAGTGGAGCATGGCCTTAACATTTTTCTTATGTTTTAGAGTTGTAGATTTTCTTCTGTTGTGGTCATATCTGTAGAAAAAGGTAAGCTTTCTGATACATCTTGGACTGAGGGTCGACATATTGGCTCAGTCCGTCGTAGTTTAAAATCTTCATGTCCTTGGAGTAATCAATTCTCTTTCGATTTCCTTTTCTATTTGGTAGCGGACAGTCATAACTTAAATGTCCTTCCTCGTTGCAGTTATAACACTTGACAGGCTTAGTCTTATGTGCATGTGAAGACGAATCTGGCGTCCTATATGTATCTGGAGATGAGTCTTCTCTTTCCTCAGAGCTCTTTCCCCTCTTTCCCCTTTAACCTTTCTCATCGTTTTGCTCTAGGTACTTCCTTGAATCCCTCTCACATTGTATTAGTCTTTCTTCAGTGACAAACCCTTTGCCATTTATTCTCTTAAGGCTTTCTTCGTAGTCACTAAAGTTTTCTTCATCTGATGTCTCACTATCTACGCAAGCATTGATTGCTCTGACCCCTTGTCTCTTCTTGGAATTTTGTTTGCAAGACTCTATCCAGATAATTTTGTCAATGGTCTCTGTTAGTGTTTGTGGGTTAAACTTCTGAACATCTTCTGCAATGTCTTGATCATGGTAGCCAATCAAAACTTGTTGAATTGTCAGCTGGGTAAAAGTTGCTGTCTTTTCAATAGATGGATAATTATGCTTTGAACATAGCAGGGTTTCTTCTGAAGTTAGTCATTATCAGGCGTCTCTGAAGTCTTAATAGGATAAGCAGTTGGCTGCCTTTCCCTCTCAGTATTAACGTGAGAAGTGGTGGTGTTGTGGTTGGACAATCTGTCCCTAAGGTTTTTTGTGTCTTCGCTTGTTGGTGACCTATCCCTGTTGACCTCTTCTTGATCTGTGTTACCAAATGTTGATAATACTTTCTTGACCATAGCTCCATAGGTAATCTTCTTTTTCTATCACTAGAGCTGGGGCTGCTAGATTCTCTGGTATAGACAATTCAGGCACCCATCCAAGTATGGTAATTTGGAAGTTATTGACAATTTCTGAGTTTAAAATCATTCTTCCTCTGCAAGGTCTGCCTTCTTCACAATTGCAGAACTATGGCAACAAATAGGAAAATTTTTTAAAAATCTGCTCTAAAGCCGCGTCTGAAATATATAAAGAGAACATTTTCCTTGTGTTCATGGACAATCAAATCATCAGACCTAATAATTACATTAGGTGCTTAATCTTCCAAACACTACCCTTTTAATGCTGAGCACCAAGCAAGGAAGCTATCAGTACCATTTTTCACGTCTTCGGTATGACACGGCCAAGGGTCTAACCCATGACCGCCTGCACTCAAAGCAGACACTCTTACCAATAGGCTATCAAGGGGGTATGATAGATAGATGCACCTTGGTTATAGATAAGATAGAAGATACATTTGTACTGCACACTAACTCGGGGTTTGTCTGTAACATTCACTGTTCCAAGATCAACCAAAATTAATTGATCTGTTTACTGTGGTAATCACACAAATTTAATTAAAATGTCTTGTGCAAATAACACTGTGATATTTATGACACATTAGTTAAATTAGATCGCTTTCACTATCACAAATTTAAATGATCTTGCAGCTGGGTTTGTAACATAAACATTGTTTGAAATATTTGAACTTCCATCATTATACCCCCAAAACGAAGTTTGGGGGGGTATATAGGAGTCATCAGGTGGTCGGTCGGGCGGTCTGTCAGGCGGTCTGTTGCATTTTCCTTGTCCGGAGCATAACTTGAAAACTACTAGTTGGAATTCAATACAACTTCATACAATGGCCAAGCACATTGAGAGGAAGTGCAGTGCACAAGAACCATAACTCCATCTTGACTCATTACAGAGTTATTGCCCTTTGTTACTTTTCCTTGTCCGGAGCATAACTTGAAAACTACCAGTTGGAATTCAATACAACTTCATACAATGGTCAAGCACATTGAGAGGAAGTGAAGTGCACAAGAACCATAACTCCATCTTGACTCATTACAGAGTTATTGCCCTTCGTTACTTTTCCTTGTCTGGAGCATAACTTGAAAACTGCTGGTTGGAATTCAAAACAACTTCATACAATGATCAAGGACACTAAGAGGAAGTGCAGTGTGCAAGAACCATAACTCTATCTATAGTAATTACAGAGTTATTGCCCTTTGTTACATTTCCTTGTCCGGAGCATAACTTGAAAACTACTGGTTGGAATTCAATACAACTTCATAAAATGGTTTAGCACAATGAGAGGAAGTGCAGTGTACAAGAGCCATAACTCTATCTTGAGTATTTACAGAGTTATTGCCCTTTGTTACTTTTCCTTGTCCGGAACATAACTCGAATACTACAAGTTAGAATTCAATACAACTTCATACAATGGTCAAGCACATTTAGAGGAAGTGCAGTGCACAGAAACCATAACTCCATCTTGACTTATTACAGAGTTATTGCCCTTTGTTACTTTTCCTTGTCCGGAGCATTATTCGAAAACTACTAGTAGGAATTCAATACAACTTAATACAATGGTCAAGCACAATAAGAGGAAGTTTAGTGAAAAAGAACAATAACTCTATCTTGACTCATTTCAGAGTTATTGCCCTTTGTTACTTTTACTTGTCCGGAGCATAATTCGAAAACTATTGGTTGGAATTCAATACCACTTCATACAGTGGTCAAGCACATTGAGAGGAAGTGCAGTGTACAAGAACCATAACTCTATCTTGAAAAATTACAGAGTTTTTGCCAAGAACAATATCTCTTTTGAGTTTGTTTGCAAGGTATTATGTTACTACGAACTTCCTCAGTTTATAAAGCAGTCTTTTGGGGGTATTAATCACATTTAGTGATAGCTCTAGTTTTCTTTATAGAAAGCAAGGTAATTCAGTCTCCACTTTTATTAGCTCATCTGGCTTTGCCAGGGTGAGCCTTTCTAATTGATGATTGTCTGCCGTCCGTCAACATTTTGATTTAAAATGACATCTCTGAAACCACTAGGCCAATGTTGAAAAAACTATGCAGGAATGTTCCTTGCATGAAGCTCTACCAAAATTATTAAAATAATTCAATTGCATGCAGAACTCTGGTTGCTATAGCAACAAATAGGAAAAATTTTAAAAGTCTTCTTCAAGGCCTAGAGCTTAGACCTGACACACCTTAACCTCTACACCACCGCTTCCCTAAACCTTTACACCACCACTACTGCTTAAGGCAGTACATATTTGATTAGACGCCAGAGTAATGAGAATAACATTTGGCTAATGGTGAAAGCCAGTTCTGCAATGATGTAGCCCGATATGTAAGCATAGCTAAGTATGGGTTAGGACACGCATTCAGCAGATGTTAGACAGTTTGAACTGTACGCTCTTTTTCTGAGTTGCCTAGTGGGTATCCTGGACTCAAATTGTATGTTCAATACCATAATCAGCACACAACTAATGTTGAAAGTATCTGAGGCCATCTGCAAAATGTCTCGTAGGCCATGTCCTGATTCATAATATTGATCTGAAATGTCCTACAAAAGCCGAGCTGAATTAAATATCTAATCATAATGAAATTTCTAATAAATTTGTAAACTTCACATTATACCATTCAAAACTTTTGTCCTTAAGTATACTCAGCAAAAATAGAAACGTCCCTCTATATTTCAGGAAAGATTTATTGTAAACCAAAAGGGTTAATTTTATGAATCAAAATAGAAAAACAAGTTCATTCATTTCTGTATCAAAACCAATTAATTGCATCTGGCTATCTTGTTAACTTTTCAAGAGATAACCAGTCAAAAGAGGTAGGGGTCAAAATCAAAAATCACAAAAACTCAAAAAAGGTGTTACTGAATGTTTAGAGATGGAATTTCAATAAGAAATGTGGTACATCCAGTAAATCTCGTTAGTTCCGAGTGTGGCCACAATTTGCATGAATGCATGCAATGATCCTACGCCGCACCTACGTAACGTAACGCAATATCAGTGTGTTGGGCAAATTCCTCCATTCCTGTTGTAACGCCCGTGTAAGATCGCGAACATTGTCAATCTGATGGTTAGCTCGTGCTTTGCGGCCCAGCTGATCCCATATGTGCTCAATGGGGTTGAGATCCGGGGAAACCGCGGGCCATGGCATGACTTTGACATTGTTTTGCTGCAATAATTGAGTGGTGACCCAGGCTACATGAGGGCGGGCACTGTCCTGCATCAATGTTACACCAGGACCATGCTGACTAATAAATGGTAAGGCATAATGCATTTAGCACGTCTGCAACATAACGCTGTGCATTAATGTTGCCCTGTACAACAACCAAATCTGTCTTCCGGTTTCGCATGATCCCACCTCAGACCATAACGCTCCCTCCTCCAAACCTGTTCTTCTCAACAATGCAACAATCGGCAAATCTTTCATTTTTACGCCTGTATACCCGTAAGCTTCCGAGATTCATCGGTGAACAAAACTCGGTTCCAGTCAGCCCTTCTCCAGTTCAGATGACGTCGCGCCCATAACAGCCTGGCAGCACGGTGACTTTGGGTCATTATCTGACCAGTGTACAGGCGGCGTGCCCTGATTGGTTGGGCGTAACAACGCAACCGGTTGCGAATGGTGTGCCCTGAGACACCGTATTGCCTAGCAGTGACTGTGGCTGCCAATTGATGTTGACGTAAGTGCATCAACGTAATGAAACGATCGGCTCTAGCCGTCGTTACACGAGGCCTACCAGGTCGCTGCCGGTCGTGAACAGCCCCAGTCTGCTGGTACCGGGCTGCAAGACGATCAATCGTCTTCCGACAGCACCCAAACGGACACGCGACTACCCTGGCGGACATCCCACCCGCAAGCATCCCAATTGCCTGATTTCGCTCGTTTTCGGAAAGCCGTGGCATATCGAAAACAGTGAAAAATTAAAGAAAAAATTTAATTTTCAGAATAGCCCCTGTCGCATGAATGGTATGACGTGAACTGAATCAACATATGGATGACATGTATAGCGTGCACGTGCAAAATGTGCAAATGACCGTTACGGTTACTGGCCGATATGTAAACTGTGCGTGTGGGTAAACTGTACACGATCATATTCTGAACATCGCCAGGGTTTAAAATACATGTACATTGAACATGTAGCAACTACACAGACAAAGCTTCACCGGCTATAAAACAGGGACGTTTCTAGTTTTGCTGAGTATATATTATCATTAATTAATCATAGGGTGATTTTTTGCTCTTTTCAACTAGATTGCGGGAAAGTGTTTAGTATTTTATTCAAAATAAGAAGTGGACAAATCCAGTGAAAATAGTTCTTGTTTAACAAATTTATTAAAAAATGAAAATTTAACTGCGAAATGCATATCAAATGCATGAAGGAATAAGACGTCACAGTCACATACTGGAATGTCATGTGATAAAAATGGTCGACTCGGCATTTTAAGAAAGTTTAGCAAAGTTCATAGTGGATAGAATTATACTTTTTTTCCTTACAGTTTTCCAGATACATGACTAGACATTCATCTGATATCATTGGAACTCTCTTATTTTCGAGAATGAAGCCGCATTACTTGGTATAAAATATAGAACCGCTACCTAGCCGCTGCCAAAGTTAAAACTGTATTGACTGGGCAGTTCAAATATAGTATGGGAGATCACTGTGTTACTCACAAAAACTACCATTCTTCCCGGTTATCTCTCTTGCATAATACTATCTTAGAAATTGTAAGGATTTAAAAGCACAAGTCCGCTTTTTTTTCCGTGGTGGAGTGGATAGAGTCACTGACTTGAAATAGCCGTAAATCTTTATAGATCAAGGGCCATTGGTTCATGACCATTTCTCTTTAAGTGAGAAATTTTACAGTTTCTTACAGAGGATAGGAGTGTAGTAAATGATTATTAGGTGAACTGCCCGCCTGTTAAAATGACCACATATTAAGTTCGAACAGGTATTAACACTAAAAAAAAGCTGACGAAAAACTAATCATATAACTGTTGTAAATTGTCACAATGGTTAATTTTTCAGTCTATTTTCACTATATGCTCAGTTTTCATTTGAAATTCATCTCTGTCACACTCAATTGATGGATACAACCACTACATGTAGCTGGTTTCTGAATGTGTGTGACTTTAAGCAGAAGTTTCGGCTCATCACTGCCAATTATTTTCCCCAACCTAAACTGAATTCTCAGGATTAGCCCTTTAATCAGCAGTGCCTATTCAAATTATGACACTGTGTCAAAATTTTCACATGTTTAAGAAGGGAAAATTTTTACAATATGCTTGTCTAAAACCACAAGACACAGAGCTTAGATATTTGGACTGAGCATTATATAGTCCACCTCTATAAATATTGGTCAAATCATGACCCTGAGGTCAAAATTGATCATTCCTGTGATGTGACTGTTGACCTTGTATAATAGTCAATGGTAGCCAGGTGAGCGATATATAGGGCCGTTATTTCTATTAAATGACTAAAGTGTGTTGTTGTAGAGTTATTCAGGTATTTGCTACTCAAATAAAATCATTGGCCATTAGACAAAGGCTATAAAACAGTAATATCATGTTATGGCAGACTGTTTTAGTTTTCAAATGCATATGTAATAAAAAACATAATAATAAACAAGAATGAATAACATACACTACTGCTGAGTTAAATACGTTTTTAGCTCGACTATTCGAAGAATAAGGAGACTATTGCACTCGCCCCGGCGTCGGTGTCTGCGTTGGTTAAAGTTTTTAGCTCACCTGAGCTGGCTCAGGGTGAGCTATTAGGATCGATGAATGTCCGTCGTCCGTCGGACGTCGTCTGTCGTCCGTCGTCCGTCCACATTTAGTTCGTTAACGCTCTAGTGGTCACATCTTTTCCTCAATTGTCACGAAACTTGGTCAGGATGTTTGTCCCAGTAATTACTCGGACGAGTTCGAATATGGGTCATCTGGGGTCAAAAACTAGGTCACAGAGCCCAAAAATAGAAAAATCTTGTTAAGGCTCTAGAGGCTACTGTTTCAGTCCAAATATCCTGGCAATTTGTCAGAAAGGTTGTTTCTATGATTTCTAGCTCAAGTTTTAATATGGGTCACCTGGGGTCAAAAACTAGGTCACACAGCCCAAATATGGAAAAACCTTGTTAACACTCTAGAGGTAACATTTTTAGCCCAAATATCCTGGAAATTTGTCAGAAAGGTTGTTAAGTTGATTTCTAGCCCAAGTTCGAATATGGGTCATCTGGGGTCAAAAACTAGGTCACAGCCCAAATATGGAAAAACCTTGTTAACACTTTAGATGTTACATTTTCAGCCCAGATATCCTTGAAATTTGTCAGAAAGTGCAGATCATGATCAGACAGCAAAATAATGAAAGTGCAGATCATGATCAGACAGCTAAATTATGAAAGTGCAGATCATGATCAGACAGCTAAATAATGCATAGCAAACAGTGCAGATCATGATCAGACAGCAAAAAATAAAAAGCTGACAGTGCAGATCATGACCAGCCAACATACAATGAACAGCTTACAGTGCAGATCATGATCAGACAGCAAAAAAATGAATAGCCAACAGTGCAGATCATGATCAGACAGCAAAATAATGAGGCCTAGAGCTTAGATATTCAGCATGTGGCAATAATTGACTCTCTACCAAGATTGTTCAAATCCTGACCTCAGGGTCAAAATTAACCCTGCCTGGGGGGGGGGTCTTTTGATTTTACATAGGCTTATTAAGAGGATATCATGAGCCAAAGGTAAAAATTGATCCTTTCTGCTATTAATAACCAATGGTAGACAGGTGAGCGATACAGGGCCATGATGGCCCTCTTGTTTATAAAGTCAAATATCTTGAATACTATCAAAGGTATTGACTTGAAACTCAAACTATATGTTTACCATCAACATCTACACCTGAGGAAACAATCCCCATAACTCTGTTTTGATTTTTGACAGATTTATACCCCTTTTTAACTTAGAATTTTTGGTTAAAGTTTTTTATAATTTCAAATATCTTGAATACTATTAAAGGTATTGACTTGAAACTCAAAGTATGTGTCTACCATCAACATCTACACCTGAGGAAACAATCTCCATAACTCTGTTTTGATTTTTGACAGATTTATACCCCTTTTTAACTTAGAATTTTTGGTAAAAGTTTTTTGTAAATTCAAATATCTTGAATACTATATAAGGTATTGACTTGAAACTCAAAATATATGTTTACCATCAACATCTACACCTGAGGAAACAATCCCCATAACTCTGTTTTGATTTTTGACAGATTTATATCCCTTTTTAACTTAGAATTTTTGGTAAAAGATTTTATAAAGTCAAATATCTTGAATACTATCAAAGGTATTGACTTGAAACTCAAAGTATGTGTCAACCATCAACATCTTCACCTGAGGAAACAATCTCCATAACTCTGTTTTGATTTTTGATAGATTTGTGTCCCTTTTTAACTTTGAATTTTTTGTTAAAGATAGAATACTATCGAACGTATTGGCTTGAAACTTAAAATGTATGTTTACTGTCAACATCTTCACCAATGTTTTTGATTTTTGACATATTTATGCCCTTTTTAACTTAGAATTTTGTCACAGTTTTGTCAGACTAATATGGAAATACTCAAAATGGCTTTCTTTGGAAATGTCATAGAATAATTATGCAGCATGCAGCGGTCATGCTTTTTTAATTATATACATACCAATTTTGAAAAGTTACAAAATTATTCATGATCAAATATACAAGGTCATGTATTTCTTTGAAATTATCCCCCCCATCCTCCCTCCATTTGGCTTGCAGAATCCAGAGTAAGGCTTTGAATGCAATGTACATTTACAAAGGTCTTTGAACAAGTTTCATATCTTTGACCTTAATTCTTATAGACAATTACACAATACTCCTGTTCTTAGACAAAAACCCCATTTTACCAACAAGCTTTCGAATAGTCGAGCGTGCTGTCATGTGACAGCTCTTGTTAAGGTTTGGACACAGAAGTTTGATTTCTTATGGGGATATCCAAGTAAGTCAAACTGCAAGCCTCGTGAATAATTAATCTAGCTAACATACCCAAACTTCATCCCAAAGACAGACGCCTGATTAATGGCAAGAAAAGCAGATTGAAGTCACAAATACTTGACAGTTTCAATGATTTATTTGTCGGTGTCTAGAGCGATTTAAGGACCATCATCTAAAAGTCGAATATTATGCAACTTTTATTCCTGTCAGAAACTTTTTCATACAATCAGCTCTTGTTGATCTTGGAAGTGTGATTGGTGGCAGGGCTCAAGCCCATGACCTCAGAGGTTAAAATACAGTGATTTCAACTCATCACTCTAAAATGTCCACACTGCATCTAAAAGCGTTTGTAAACAATTACTATTTACACTGTCTCAAACACATTCAAAGACTTTGTCTTAGATGCGTTAACTAACATACAATACAATATACAATAACAAACATTTGTCTCAAAATGCTAAAACACTGCTAGAAACACTGACTAAAATAGGATTTAAATACAATTATAAACAGGCTCCTAAAATGTTAAAAAGACAATATAGACACTGTCTCAAATACATTTTAAAACATAAACAGACACTGTCTCAGATTATCAATGAATCCAATTACAGACACTGTTTCATAGTACAATTACAGACACTGCCTCAATTCTCTAAGAATACAGTAACATACTCTCTCTCAAATACATTTAAATGTATTTACAGACATTATCTCAAATTCTATAAGAATACAATTACAGACACTGTCTCAAGTACGTTTAAAGTACATTTACAGACACTGTCTCAAATTCTCTAAGAAAATAATTACAGACACTGTCTCAAATACTTTTAAATACATTAACAGACACTGTCTAATTCTCCAAAAATACAACTGTCTCAAATATGTTCATAGACTTTATCTTAGATACTTTACCTATGCAATTACAGACATTTGTCTCAAATTGCTTAAACACCATTAGATAACAATATGATTAACAGGCTCCTAAAAACGTTTAGAAGTGACATTCAGATAATGTCCCAAATACGTTTAAAATACATAACCAGACACTGTCTCAAATCAGAGAATACAATTAAATACACTGTTTAAAAGTACAATTTGAGACACTGTCTTAAAATCTCTAAGAATACAGTGACAGACACTGTCTCAAATACATTTAAATGCATTTACAGACATTATCTGATATTCACTAAGAATATAATTACAGAAACTGTCTCAAATACATTAAAATAAATTAACAGACACTGTCTCAAATTCTCTAGAAAAATACAATTACAGACACTGTTTAAAACTTTTAAATGCAGTAACGGACAATTTCTCCAAACGTTTCAAATACATTTACAAATTGAATGAGAGACATTGTAACGCATTGTCTGGCCGTTTATATTCCTATTTAAGTTGGTATTAATGCCTGTGTTACTGAAAAATTGGAATTTTCCTTATAAGCTCACCTGGCTATGCCAGGGTGAGCTTTTCTGATCGATGATTGTCTGTCGTCAGTCGTCCGTCGTCCATCGTCCGTCAACATTTTGATTCAAATGACATCTCCTCTGAAACCTCTAGGCCAATGTTGATAAAACTATGCAGGAATGTTCCTTGCATGAAGCTCTACCAAAATTGTTCAAAGAATTCCATTCCATGCAGAACTCTGGTTGCTATGGCAACAAATAGGAAAAACTTTAAAAATCTTCTTCTCTGAAACCACAAGGCGTAGAGCTTAGATATTTGGCATGTAGCATTGTCTAGTGGACCTCTACCAAGATTGTTCAAATTATGACCCCCGGGTCAAAATTGATCCCGCACAGGTGGGCCCTTAGTTTTTGCATAGGCATATATAGGAAAAACTTTAAAAATCTTCTTCTCTGAAACCACAAGGCCTAGAGCTAAGATATTTGGCATGTAGCATTTTCTAGTGGACCTCTACCAATCTTGTTCAAATTATGACCCCAGGGTCAAAATTGACCCCGCGGGGTAGGTCACTTAGTTTTGCATAGGAATATATAGGAAAACTTTAAAAGTCTTCTTCTCTAAAACCACAAGGCCTAGAGCTTAGATATTTGGCATGTAGCATTGGCTAGTGGACCTCTACCAAGATTGTTCAAATTATGAGCCCCGGATCAAAATTGACCCCGCACGGGGGTCACTTAGTTTTACACAGTCTTATGTAAGAAAAACTTTGAAAATCTTCTTCTTTGAAACCACAAGGCCTAGAGCTTAGATATTTGGCATGTAGTATTGGCTAGTGGACCTCTACCAAGATTGTTCAAATTATGACCCCCGGGTCAAAATTGACCCCGCACTGGGGGTCACTTAGTTTTACGTAGGCTTATATAGGGAAAACTTTAAAAATCTTTTTCTCTGAAACCACAAGGCGTAGAGCTTAGATATTTGGCATGTAGCATTGCCTAGTAGACCTCTTCAAAGTTTGTTCAAATTATGCCCCTGGGGTCAAAATTGACCTTGCCGGGGGGGGGTGATCATTTGGTATATAACATTATCTAGTGATCTTCCCCCAGGCAAGTGGACTTGTACCAAGGTGAGCGATATAGGGCCATCTTGGCCCTCTTGTTTATTTACTTTTAAAAAACAATTACACAATTGACAGACTGTAAATTCTAAAACACCTTTATAGACCCTGACTTAAATATGACTAAAACACAATTACAGACAGTGCCACAAATAAGTTTACAATACAAATGCCGGCACTGACTCAAAACGTTTAAAAGACAATAACAGACGCTATCAGAGAAACGTTCAATGCAGTTACAGAATTATCATCTCAAAAACTTTCAAAATACATTACATGCACTGTCTAATATTCGTTTCAAATAAAGTAGCATACACTGTTAAAAATACATTAATTACAGACACTGTCTTAAACAAAAAAACAAAAATAATATCAAACAGGGAATGCCACGTACCAAAAACGCAGCCTCCCCAAAACGAGCCCCACAGCACCCAGAAGTGCACACCACCAACACACACACACACAAGTTTGAAGTAAAATTATTAGAGATTCTTATAACATTGGTGTAAATGCATATGTGTCCTAGCAAAGTAAGAATTTTGGATTTTCTAGGTCATATATAAGTTGTTACAGACTTTATTTGCTGAACTATGAAATATTATCTAAATTTGGAGGTGTTTAAGGTTGTTGACTATTATGATCATTCCATTGTCATCTGTCTGTCCGTCCGTCCATGCATCAACAATTTATTCAAAATACATCTCCAAAGCCACTAGCAATAATCAACCAAACTTCAAAAAATGTTTCTTTGGCGATCCTCTGTCACAGGCGTGTAAATAATTCAATTCCATGTAGAACTTTGGTCGCTATGGCAATGAATAAGAAAAACTTTAGAAATCTATTCTCCATTATAGCAAGGCCAAGAGCTTATTTATTTTGCGTGTGGCAGTTTCTAATTACCCTCTGTCAAGTTTTAAAATTATGCCTCTGGCATGAAATCCACCCGTTGTGTTTTACATGAATAATTATACGAAAGACTTTAAAATATTATTTTGCTTATTTATATTAATCATTGTCTAGATGATTGTCAATGTTAGATCTTCATCATATATGTTATTAATGCTGACCATCTGTCTTTACTGTCGTAGCTATCCAAACTTTGTATAACACCTAGCAATCCATTCGCCTGTGTTCTTGCTAACATCGTAGTTTTGTATGCCAATGACAGTTCAGCGCATATCTGTCTTCGTCCTGTATTTGACAGATACAATTCAATTTTCTCCCGTCGTCTACATATTGTAATCAAGACGCCTTGTTGACAAATAAGCTTGATCGTTCCTGTAATTACATCTTGATAAATCTGTCTGAAATTGATTTTGTAAAGTGGTTCTCGTATCTAGCTGATGAGCTCTTCACAGCACTTGACATACCTTGTTTGTTTTAGTTTTTGGACACACTGAAATTTGCTTGATAGTAATATTTTACAATGATTAAATTTGAAGATAAAATGTTCAAGTTTAATAGTCGTAGCCTTGTTTTCTGTTTTACTTCCTTCATAACTCTGTTACATAAAAGGAAAAAATTATTTCACACCATAGTACTTTGTTGTTCAAAACTGCAAAATTACATCATTTCCTTACCATCTGTTCAAACAAAAAGACAAAACATTGATCAATTTATATTGTTTATTCTATAGATGAGAGACCAACCTATTCTAAATCTCAGGCTGCAAAACGAATGAACTACACTTTACTAGCTATATTGACAGACAGTTCTTGAACATCATTTAATTTAGTACTTCTGGTATTTGGATTAAAAGAAATATTGTAAAACAATAGAAAGGACAATTATGGTATGTCATTACGACTGACTTTGACATATATAAATGATCCTTTATTGTTATGTAACATTGGACTGGTAAAAGTAATTAGAGGAATTGGAGGAAACAATTGCTTTATAAGCGACAGCTCACATATGATTGGCTATATTTCAGGTCAGTAGTATGGAGTCTTGGTTAACCGCTCACTCACTGATATTGCACTCTGGGCATATTCTGTACCAAACAGTATACATAAATCATGAATATTTAGGTCTCATTTTTTTTCATGTAAATTTGTATGGAACTAGACAAAATAAAACCATTAGAAAGAAAAAGAAAATCGTCAAAATATCATAATTTGTCAGTATTTTCCTGAATCAATCATGTCCCTGGTAATCGTCTCTTGACAAGGATAACAATATGCATAATTCTTAGTAGCCATATTTTTTGAAACACTTCGTAAGACATGTGCTGTCGAATAAACCAAGAGATTGCGACTTTAATGTACATTTGCATATTGTGTTAGTCCGAGAGGCAGACTGCGTTGACACATAGTTAGCATATAATATACCTCACAAGGCGTAACTAAGTTATTTTCTCAGAAAAAAGATACGTTGGACACTTATAGGTGATGTCGACTGCACTCCTACAAAATGAATCACTTTTTGGGTTTCATTTAGCCGCAATTAGCATAATGATGTCTGGAGCGAGCTGTAGTTTGCAAAGTGCCGACTTTTCTCAATCTTGTAATAGATTATCTCCATAATCTGCCATGAATTAAACGTATTTTCATATCCTATAATATTCTTCTACTAGGCTCTCAGTACTTTGCAACAATTAAATTTAAACGGATTTTTATTTAAATTGAGATATGAGAAAAAATAGTCTCATTAATTATGATTGCCTTGATCAAATTTAGTTTGAATTGGCAAGGCGAGCGATAAAAGGCTATCTTGGCCCTCATGTTTTGGGGGATTTAGTGTGTCAAATGTTAAGATCGCAATCTTTAAACTGTTTATGATTGGTCTTACTGAGAAGACTGTCCCTTGTGTTTCTGGGGGCGCAGGGCCAAAGGTCACAGTGACACAAACTTTGAAAATCTTTTCCACTCAATATCTTGTTAGATGTTCCGATTAAGTACCACTACATTTATGTACAGAAATTGGAGGTTCCGTACCACATTTATATTTATATAGGGAATAGAAAGAGGTGTGAAAAGGGTTTGTTTGGGTCTGTTTTTTTTCAGCTGGAAGCAATTATTGCACATTAGCATAATTGAAAATAAAGACTGAAATTATGATTTTTCTTTTATTATATATGGATTAATTACATATATACAACTAAATAAAAGTCATTAACAGGACAAATACATGCATTTATTGTTGTGAAATTTAGCGACATTTTATGATCGGGTAGTGCCATGAGCTTCCGTATGTAGGTGAATTTGTCTTTTCTCAAGGTACACTGTGGCAACTCCTAGCTGTATCACCTTTCTGTTAACATGCTGGAGCCAGTGGAATACACATCCCTTGATGATACAGCTAGGAAAAACATCATGTAGAGCTTGCCATGCAACAGAAAAAAACAAAACAAAATATAAGAACTTGTTATCAACGAACATTTGATAAAAACAGCCATTTCTTTATTTCTTTTAGCATGTGCATAATTGTTTACCTGCTTCCTAATCATAAACATAAACCATTCCACCATTGGTTCTCCTTCTCCAAATGGTTTAGTCTTCTGAATACCTGCAAGTAGAAGAAAAATGTGTCAGTTTACGTACTATAATAAGCGAATAATAAGCAAAAATCACGTGACAAATACACAAGCGTAAATTGATATACAGTCGACTCTCGTTATCTCGATTTTTTTGGGGCTGAAGAAAATAAGTCGAGATAACGAAAAATCGAGATAACCGAAGTTGGATCAAATATGCTCGATAGGGGAAAGGAGGGAGGTAAGGAAGATTATCGTTGATAGAAAGACGTTTGCTTCTTTCTACCATCTTATGACCTGTGTAATACACAGGTTGTAAAACGAAACTAGCTCGTAGGTTTAAATCAACTAAATGTTCAATTCATCTGATTTATGTTGCCTTGCACCTCGGTGCCGGAAGATTAAATTCCCTCCTGGGTCCTTCTCCAACTGTCAGCGTTTGCCGATCCAGATATCCTCCTGGGTGGTTACCGGGCCCTTCTCTAGATTGTTCGACTTGCGCTCGGACAAGTTCACGACTTCCGCCGTCCGACATGACTCTTCCGGATTTTTTTTCAATATCGAGATGTTATCTGTCTTAATTTTTCTCAGTTTTGACACAATTCAATACAAATTACCCATTCCGCATATTACACAGCTTACGTCGCAAACAAAAAATTTAATTAATTATGGGTAGTTTACCGAATCATTGAGTGAATAGCCGCGCGTGGTGTTTTTCGCACCTCTGACAGCAGACGACAATTGAGCGAATGCAATCGTATGCAGCTTTTCGCACCTTGTTTGGCAGGTGATAAATGTCAATTCGAGATATCGGATGTCAAAATAGTGAAAATTTCATAGTTGGGGATCAAAAATTCAGTCGAGATAACGAAAAAATCGAGATAAACAAATCGAGATATCCGTAGTTGATTTATATAGAACAAGAAGGGAAAAAATCGGGACCAAGAAAATCCAGTCGAGATATCGAAAAATCGAGATAACCATAGTCGAGATAACGAGAGTCGACTGTACTATATTAATATACTATATACCAGACAGCACAGGTTCAAACCTGGAAAAAAAATACATTCTGTATAAAAGCATCATATTACGTGTTCTCAGTTAACAAAAAATTATGCCTCAACATAGTCGTCTTTCCTTCTTCTTGACATCAGCAGGAACAGCAACGGCACCTGTTTGACATCTTCACCACTCTTGACGAAGGCGTAAACGGACAGAAGCTGGTAGAATGGTCGTCGTACCACCTTGAATGTTCCGTCGATAAACCACCGTCTGGCAATCTTGAGTTGGTTCAGTTGTGCTGCTGTTACGAACATGATGTGTCGTTCTTCCTGCACACGAAAATCTACTAGAAACTCGTCACCCTTGATACAATCTTTGGCAATTTGAAATATTAATATTGATTAATAAATAATATAAAAAAATATGTAAATACAACATTTCAAATAGAACACGTTCTTTTTCAAATTTGTGTTATAATTACCGTATTAAAATGAAAAATTGTCTTCCGCTGGTTCTGTTGTTCACATGTTCTGACGGTGTAGATTTGTTGACCAAGTGAGGTTGTTTATATTCGGAATAGGAGGTTCATTAGTCGGGATAAGTTCTGTCATAGCTTGCTGTACTAGTCTAGCCGCTGGTACTTGTCAGGTGGTTTCAGCCCTTAGTCATTTCACCTCCTAGTCATTTCACCCCAGTATTCAAATGGACAGGTTTTTCAGGAAAAGGTGGTAATACATGAAGGTGTGAAATTCCGGGGGAATACCTGAGATTCCCACTTTAAGTGCTGACAGATGACACATTCCAGAAATGCTCAGTAAGTTAGATATATTCCAAGTTTATTTAACTTGGGTACAAGATATAACAAACATTTTTTATGCCCCCAAAGGGTGGCATATTAAAATCGCACCGTCCGTCCGTCTGTCTGTTTTAAATAACTTGGCACAAATGTCTAGCACATCAAGACGACGTGTCGCGTACAAGACCCACGTCCCTAGCTCAAAGGTCAAGGTCATACTTAGAGTTTGAAGGTAATGGATTCCTCTATATATGCATATATGCACACATTCGTGTCCGGACTGTAACTTTGTCATGCATTGAAGGATTTTAAAATAATTTGGCACAAATGTCTAGCACATGAAGACGACGTGTCGCGTACAAGACCCACGTCCCTAGCTCAAAGGTCAAGGTCAAACTTAGAGTTTGAAGCTAACGGATTCCTCTATATATGCATATATGTACACATTCGTGTCCGGACTGTAACTGTTACTTTGTCATGCATTGAAGGATTTTAAAATAACTTGGCACAAATGTCTAGCACATCAAGACGACGTGTCGGGTGCAAGACCCACGTCCCTAGCTCAAAGGTCAAGGTCACACTTAGAGTTTGAAGGTAATGGATTCCTCTATATATGCATATATGCACACATTCGTGTCCGGACTGTAACTTTGTCATGCATTGAAGGATTTTAAAATAATTTGGCACAAATGTCTAGCACATCAAGACGACGTGTCGCGTGCAAGACCCACATCCCTACCACAAAGGTCAATGTCACACTTAGAGTGTGAAGGTAACGGATTCCTCTATATATGCATATATGCACACATTCGTGTCCGGACTGTAACTGTAACTTTGTCATGCATTGAAGGATTTTAAAATAACTTGGCACAAATGTCTAGCACATCAAGACGACGTGTCGCGTGCAAGACCCACGTCCCTAGCTCAGAGGTCAAGGTCACACTTAGAGTTTGAAGGTAACGGATTCCTCTATATATGCATATATGCACACATTCGTGTCCGGACTGTAACTTTGTCATGCATTGAAGGATTTTAAAATAATTTGGCACAAATGTCTAGCACATCAAGATGACATGTCGCGTGCAAGACCCACATCCCTACCACAAAGGTCAAGGTCACACTTAGAGTTTATAGGTAATGGAATCCTGTATATATGCATACATTTGTGTTCGGACTATAACTTTATCATGCTTTGAAGGATTTTAAAATAACTTGGCACAAATGTCTAGCACATCAAGCGGATGTGTCGCGTGCAAGACCCAAGTCCCTACCTCAAAGGTCAAGGTTACACTTGGTGTTTAAAGTAATGGAAACACTGTATTCATGGTTACTCTGTCATGCATGGAAGGATTTTAAAATTACATAGCACATTTATTGAGCACATGGAGAGGACACAGACTGTGAGGCACCTCTTTCGGGGGCATTTGTCACTTGTGAGGGACAGCTCTTGTTTATTAAATGACTTTAATGAACATATGTTATTATATTAATCAAACAATAAAGTGCAACTGTAACAATAAAAATATACTACATATTATGCAATAGATATAATGCAGTACAATTGTAACTGTTCCTTCAGTAACGTTCAGTAGTAGTTTACTCTTTTTACATTATAGCACAACTTCCAAACAGTAACCTTCACAACATATCATCAATAAACAGTTCACGTAGTGTATTCTGCTGGTCCATATACCCTGCTGATACCCATCAAAAGTGCTCTGGCAGATATTTTTCATGTTTTCATATTCATCCCAGAGCTTGAACATTTTCTTGTCACCATTTCTTGATGCTGGGCGTTGACTTCTTCCTACACCATGTTCTACAAGCTGCTCAATATCTAGCTTGACACCTTCGGACTGCTTTCTCAAGGCTGGTACTAACTTATAAAAAGAAAGTGCCTGCATGCTGTCCACAATCTCCATTCAGACAATTATGCCAGCTAGGAAATATTAAATTCATTCATTTTAAAATTAGATACTTATAATTATAATGTGTTTACTTTACTGTAATATAATTTTGTGAGTTTACATATGTAATTTGATGAATATAATCATCTGTGATAATGTAATTTGATGAATATAATCATCTGTGATAGCTTTATCATCTAACTTTATCAGATCAGCATCAATGTCCATTGCCTCATTCCCGCGGGTGTGGTCAGTTGTGGTTTGCAGTACATCATCTTGTTCAAGTGGCAGTTGAACCTCGCATGGTGTACAAATAAAGTGGATGTCCCTATCCATTGATCTCTTATATGCAGCACGTGCGATCCCTGTAATGTAAATAAAATTAATCAAAATTAAAAACTGTAAATTTCCATAAATGAGACCACTCTATGAAATTGGGGATTATGTTCTGAAATGTATCATTTAAATCCAAGGACAATATTAAAATCTGGTAGTCTTAATAAAAGAACTTTACATAGTTTTACAAATTTACAAATCAAAGGACTGAAGTGCTAGAGGATCGATTGTCTTTGAACAACACAGTCTGCACACATACTGAGTAAATATCAGGACAACACAGACTGTACACATACGTGTGGGTGGGAATATCAGAATTTTAAGGGGTCATTTATGACCCCCTGTATCTGAATTTGGGGGTCATGTAGAAATTCCGTATGATAAAAAATAAAAGGCATGACTATATGTTAAAGAAGTTTTATTCAGCTTACTTCTGTAAAACTGCATGTGATTACACACACAAACAGTGGGTAATCAAAGGGTTGGCAAGACGTTTCTCTTTGGATGCTTCCTAATTTGTCGTTGCATCTCAAAAGTCAAATTTGTCCACAAAGCAAATTTTTCATAAGTGCATTCAACCATAGACATTAAACTTTGATATTATTTGGCACACTTAAACCCCTTTCCACACTGACAGTCTGATCTAAATTACTACAAAATGATGATTAAAATCACTCAGAAAGACGTTTTTGTTTCTTCTGTTAAGGTTCGTCGACTATCTCTTGTAATGCATCTACGATACCATGATGATGATACAAAATGCGGATCTATCCGAAATCAGACGACAGCGACAACGGAATAGGGTCAAAATTAGACATATCCCATACTGGAAGCGTATTTTGTACACAGAGGTTTTGAAATGTTGTTTTTGTAGTAATTTGATCATACACATTTTAATAGCCTCATAGAAGACGCTTTTTGCTATTTCTATAGTGTCATTGACAGAATGAGTGTGTCAAAAACGCAGAAAACACGCTGTCGCGGAAACACTAAATTAGTGTCTCTGGTATGACTAGAAAACTGTTGTGATCAAAGCCGCGTAGGAAAATAGTTCTATACAGAACAGATACCACGTTGATTTTTAGTTACAAATTATAAGAAAAACAACAATTTAATATGCTATTCTAAAATGTTTTGATATTATTAAGATCTGTTATTATATAATTTTTAAAACAGAAGACAGTTTTAAGTTTAATTTGAAACAACTGAATATATGGAACTACTTTTTTGTATGTAAAGCGTTCGGTCGTAAGGAAGCTTACACGAAACATTATCCTACCTGCTTCTATTTTCATATACACTTAGACTAGTTTTGCTTTGACCCCTCGTTATACTCTGTTAACATTGGACTGATCTAAAATTCAATCGATCCAAAAAGAGCACTTACCAGTACTTCCACATTTGATGTATTGGCACCCACTACAAAGGTCACACATTACAGCATGATGCCGGATATGCACAGTTCTCTGACAGAAAATGCAGGAATAACAAACGCATTGCTGTGCCATGATTACAATTAATTGAAATATTACATTTATTGTTACTTTCTTAAAGATTGTAATGGCTATGATTTTTATGCAAGATCTTCATTATAAGGAAAATTAGTAGGATTATAATTAGTTCTCGAGTAAATGACTTCATGGTCAGTTTAATTTTTGCAGTGTGAAATACACATGGAAACCTTCATTTAAAAGTAATCCTTTAATCAGCGTAAAAGATTATTCAATAAAGGATGATGATATGTAATTTGAGTTGATGAAATTAACCAATTATTTATTGCAATGTACATCAAAGACTTACCTTCAAACTGACACAGATTAAACTTGATAATGTGCTAATGGGATTATACAGCTTTAATCCTTTGTATGCTTCTAGATAATTGATTGATTGAAGATGTAGTGAAGTTAAATATATACAAAAATGAAATACAGTCATGTTATGAGATATAAAAAACTATCGACTAGCCAATGAGAAATACTCATTTTGGCACCTGAATAAGATACTAAAATAAAAAAGCTAAATTTCCGCATGATACTTAAAATACTTGATTTAAGTCCAATACATACAGTGTCTTATAACATCCAGTGCTAATCAGATATTAACAAGAGGTTATGAGAACTTACCCATTAACATCCAAATATGCAAATGATATTTTATTTGATTGATTAAAGTATTGAGCAGGATTCATTTTTAAATAAAACAACAACAAAAAAGATACTTATTTTGGGAGATGAATCATCTAGGGTTAGGGAGGTTAATTGACTAGGGGTGAAACGACTTCGGGGTGAAACCACTGGTTTTCGCTTGAACGTGGATGTTGTTGGTTGCCAGCTCCTTCACCTACAAAAGAATAACAAAGTCGGAACATTTTCTTATGAAATTGAAATAATATACAGCAACCATGTTGATGTAGATGTTGTGCTTATCTTTGTACTTACTCATGGTGTGTTTTATCGCCTGTCAGTAAGATGTGCACAACCTATTACAAAGAAAGTCTTACTAACAACCAAGCATGAAACCTGGCATTTAGCATTTTCAAATTAATTCAAAAGGTTGCCAAGGTCAAACTGACCTGCACTGTTAACTTCAAGTTTTTATGTGAAAGGCCTATCGCTAAGTTGCAACATTTTTCGAACAAATTTTCTTTTCACTTCCCTAATCCAATTAATACTGTTGAAATTTTGTCGCCAGGGTACAGGGATTGATTTCCTTATATGGCTACTTAGTATACAGAAACAATTGGTTAGATTCTGCAATTATTACAGTACAACTATTCTTGTTTTACCTCTCAAACAAGATGGTTCTGGTTCAGTCCCCACCTGTACCATGGCGGTATTATCCTTAGGAAAGACACAAATAATTTAACTTTATCTCTCTCCCTCTTCGAGATTGATTCTATCTGGACTGAGTCTCGAGCGTTTAATTTAAATTATAACAAATGGTTTTGCAGTTGAAAATAAATAAACTTATATAGATGAATAAACAACAAAGAAGGTGGTTAAAATGTTGATTCTTTGTAAATATGACTGCCTCAAAGCATTGCTGATTTTCCTTTGTCCATTGTTAAAGAAATCCACAGTCTCTTCAGAACCAATTAGTCAATTTTTATACGAAAAGCCTTAACATAGTTGAATACATATTGATTCATTGAAAAATTGCCAGTTAAATGTATGTTCTAAGTGAGCAGCTGTCATCCAACGAAATTGCTGAATTTCTGCTTTTAATACATTCTAACTATAAATCTGCTTTAAGTTATAATTAGTTCATAGTATTTTGCTATGTCAGATAGAACTCTCCTTGCGGATAACATAGCAAAAGAAAACCTTTTTATTGGATGAAAAATATAGCTTCCTTCTAAATGTTAGTTTTCTATGAAAAGCAGAAAGTTTCTTGTCACTCCGCTCCCGCCAATCATTTTATTTTCCATAAAACAGAACGGAGAAACATTGAAATATACATTTCATAAATCTTACTACATTGTATGTCCCAGTTATAAGATTCTTTAAGTTGTATTTGTTATTAACGTTTTAGAACAGCTGTCTTAGATGATGACATATTACAGTATGTAAAAGAACACAGTTTTACGCTCTCATGGTGTCTTGTTTGATAGATCTTCTTGGAAATTAACTCCGTCTGCTGCAGCGACGATTGGTGTAATAAATCAAGTAGACATCTCCAGATTTTAGTGTCCAGTATTGTTTATATCAACGTCATGTAATAACAAGACACCGTTCCAATTGTTTATGACGATTCTGTAGTGTAATCGTACTGCGTGACCGTAGATTGTCTGTCATTTAGTTAATCAGACTGTTCTGTGAATTCTTAGTAACTTGTCTGACTTATTTGCTTGGGTTGCTTTGCCAGCATTTTCAACTTGTCATCTTGCCAAGCAATAAAACAATGTTTGTGTTTAAGTGCAAGTCGACTTATGATGTGAGGAATCATGTAGCAGGATATGTATACAAAAGAAAACTGGTCAAAAGGATTTAATCACCATGGGGACATCTGCATGATACTATTCTACGGAAAAATGTGTCAAAGTATGTGATATTGATTTTGCTGAACAAGACTACTACACTGACCGTGTCTGAAACGATTAAAATGTCTTTTCCCATAATTTCAGTGATGGTTAACTCTTTTCACAACCATCACGGATAAGGCTTCTGTACTCGAGTACTGTCAGAATTTACAATTTCTTGTCCTTGGTTACACTAGATATTGTACGTTCTTTTCTCTTGGCCTTAAGCTTCCTCTTACTACAACTACATGTAGGTGTAATTGTTTAACTCTTTCATTTCGGATATGTTTTGCGCTCTGTCTATGTCACAACTGAAATGTCTGTTGCCCTTTGTTATACACTCGGTGTTATGTTGAAATATCAATTTACACTGCAATGTAAATTCCTAACAACATAAACAAGCGGGCATTTAAAATATGGCCCTACCTAAGAAAGTCACTAGTTGCAAGGGGAAGTCACTGGTTACTTAGGAAGTCACTTGTTCCAAGGGGAAGTCAGACTTGTTCCAAGGGGAAGTCAGTGGTTGCTAGGGGAAGTCAGCTGTTGCTAAGAAAGTCGGTGGTTGCTAAGGAAGTCAGTGGTTGTTTGGTAAGTCAGTGGTTGTTAAAGAAACTCATTTTAAGCTAGGTTTCTCCTAAAACTCTATTAAAAAACAAAGGACAAGGGAATCACCTAAAGGCGTGGTCAATGTTGACTCAAGGGGCATGATTTGAATAATAGAGGATAACTAGACAATGTCACATACCAAATATCTAAGCTCAAGGCCTTGTGATTTTGAAGAAGAATATTTTTAAAGTATTTCTAAGTATTACTAAGTAACCCCTGGGCAGTGTTAATTTTGACCCTGGAGGCTTGATTTGAAGATACTTTGAAAAGGTTGACCAGACAGTGTTACAAACTAAATATCTAAGCTCTAAATTTCGCAGAAGCAGATTTTAAAGGTTTTCATATTTATGTCTATTCAAACAATTACCCCCTTCGAGGGGCCAATATTGACCTCAGGGGCATGATTTGAACAAACTATAAAGAGGTGAACTGGACACTGTTACACGCTTAATATTTAAGATCTACGCTTTGTGATTTCGAACAAGATTTTAATAGGTTTACTATATATGTCTATGTAAAACGAGTGACCCCCAGGCGGGCCAATATTGGCCCCAGTGGCATGATTTGAACAAACTTGGTAGAAGTCCACAAGAAAATACTACATACTAAATTTCTTAACTCTAAGCGTTGTGGTTTTGGTGTAGAAGACTTTTAAAGTTTTTCTGTAGAACCTTTGTCAAATCAAGTGACTCCCTAGCAAGTTCATTTTTTACCTAGCGGTCATGAGTTAAACAGTTTTAGTAGAGGTCCGCTTAGCAATGCTACATGCCAAATATAATTATAAGCTTTAGGCCTTGCAGTTTTAAAGAAGAAGATTTTCAAAATTTGTCCTTTTTAGCTCGACTATTCGAAGAATAAGGAGAGCTATCCTAGTCACCCGAGCGTCGGCGTCGGCGTAACCACTTGTGTTAAAGTTTGCGTACCACCTCAAATATTTTCAAAGTCCATTGACATATGGCTTTGAAACTTGCACACTTGTTCACCATCATGCCCCCAACCTGTACACAGGAGGAGGTAATTCTATCAAGCATTTTGAAAAAATTATGTCCCTTTTTAGCTCACCTGGCTACGCCAGGGTGAGCTTTTCTGATCGATGATTGTCCGTCGTCCATCGTACATCAACATTTTGATTCAAATGACATCTCCTCTGAAACCTGCAGGAATGTTCCTTGCATGAAGCTCTACCAAATTTGTTCAAAGAATTCTATTCCATGCAGAACTCTGGTTGCTATGGCAACAAATAGGAAATTTTTTAAAAATCTTCTTCTCTGAAACCACAAGGCCTAGAGCTTAGATATTTGGCATGTAGCATCTTCTAGTGGACCTCTACCAAGATTGTTCAAATTATGACCCCCGGGTCAAAATTGACCCCGCGGGGGTGGTCACTTAGTTTTGCATAGGAATATATAGGAAAAACTTTAAAAATCTTCTTGTCTGAAACCACAAGGCCTAGAGCTTAGATATTTGGCATGTAGCATTGGCTAGTGGTCCCCTACCAAGATTGTTCAAATTATGAGCCCTGGGTCCAAACTGACCCTGCACGGGGGGTCACTTAACTTTACATAGGCTGATGTAGGAAAAACTTTAAAAATCTTCTTCTCTGAAACCACAAGGCCTAGAGCTAAGATATTTGGCATGTAGCATTGTCTAGTGGACCTCTACCAAGATTGTTCAAATTATGACCCCCGGGTCAAAATTGACCCCGCACTGGGGGTCACTTAGTTTTACGTAGGCTTATATAGGGAAAACTTTAAAAATCTTTTTCTCTGAAACCACAAGGCCTAGAGCTTAGATATTTGGCATGTAGCATTGCCTAGTAGACCTCTTCAAAGTTTGTTCAAATTATGCCCCTAGGGTCAAAATTGACCTTGCCCGGGGGAGGGGGGATCATTTGCTTTACAAAGGCGTATATAGGAAAACTTATTTGGTATATAACATTATCTAGTGATCTTCCACCAGGCAAGTGGACTTGTACCAAGGTGAGCGATATAGGGCCATTTTGGCCCTCTTGTTCTACTTAGAATTTACGTTAAAGTTTGCGTACCACCTCAAATATTTTCCAATTCAATTGTCATCTGGCTTTGAAACTTTGCACACTTGTTCACCATCATGCCCCCAACCTGTACACAGGAGGAGGTAACTCTATCAAGCCGTTTGACAGAATTATGCCCCTTTTTCGACTTAGAATTTACGTTAAAGTTTGCGTACCACCTCAGATAATTTCAAAGTCCATCGACATATAGCTTTGAAACTTTGGATACTAAGTCTTGTTCACCATCATGTCCCCAATCTCTACACAAGAGGAGGTAACTCTATCAAGCATTGTGACAGAATTATGCCCCTTTTTAGCTCACCTGGCTATGCCAGGGTGAGCTTTTCTGATCGATGATTGTTCGTGGGCCGTCGGCCGTCAACATTCTGATTCAAATGACATCTCCTCTGAAACCTCTAGGCCAATGTTGATAAAACTATGCCGGAATGTTCCTTGCATGAAGCTCTACCAAAAGTGTTCAAAGAATTCCATTCCATGCAGAACTCTAGTTGCTATGGCAACAAATAGGAAAATCTTTAAAAATCTTCTTCTCTGAAACCACAAGGCCTAGAGCTTAGATATTTGGCATGTAGCATTGTCTAGTGGACCTCTACCAAGATTGTTCAAATTATGACCCCCGGGTCAAAATTGACCCACGCGGGTTGGCCCTTAGTTTTTGCATAGGCATATATAGGAAAAACTTTAAAAATCTTCTTCTCTGAAACCACAAGGCCTAGAGCTAAGATATTTGGCATGTAGCATTGTCTAGTGGACCTCTACCAAGATTGTTCAAATTATGACCCCCGGGTCAAAATTGACCCCGCGGGGATGGTCACTTAGTTTTGCATAGGCTTATATAGGAAAAACTTTAAAAATCTTCTTCTCTGAATCCACAAGGCCTGGGGCTTAGATATTTAGCATGTAGCATTGGCTAGTGGACCTCTACCAAGATTGTTCAAATTATGACCCCCAGATCAAAATTGACCCCGCACGGGGGGTCACTTAGTTTTGCATAGGCATATTTAGGAAAAACTTTAAGAATCTTCTTCTCTGAAACCACAAGGCCTAGAGCTTAGATATTTGGCATGTAGCATTGGCTAGTGGACCTCTACCAAGATTGTTCAAATTATTAACCCCGAGTCAAAATTGACTCCGCACGGGGGGTCACTTAGTTTAACATAGGTTTATATAGGAAAAAGTTTAAAAATCTTTTTCTCTGAAACCACAAGGCCTAGAGCTTAGATATTTGGCATGTAGCATTGCCTAGTAGACCTCTTCAAAGTTTGTTCAAATTATGCCCCTGGGGTCAAAATTGACCTTGCCCGTAGGGGGGGGTCACTTGTTTTACAAAGGCGTACAATGTATATAGGAAAACCTTTTTGGTATATAACATTATCTAGTGATTTTCCACTAGGCAAGTGGACTTGTACCAAGGTGAGCGATATAGGGCCATCTTGGCCCTCTTGTTATGTTTTGGACTATGTTAATTGATCATGTGAGTCTTTAAAAACGGACAAGGAAATCTTTTTTAAAATTTATAAACTAATAGACAAAAATAATTTAGACCTGGAGGTCATAATTTGAACAATATTGGTAGAGGTCCACTAGTCAATGCTACATGCCAAATATCTAAGCTCTAGGCCTTGTGGTTTCAAAGAAGAAGATTTTTGAAGTTTTTACTATATAAGCCTATGTAAAACTAAGTGACCCCCCGTGCGGGATCAATTTTGATCCGAGGGTCATAATTTGAACAATATTGGTAGAGGTCCACTAGCCAATGCTACATGCCAAATATCTAAGCTCTAGGCCTTGTGGTTTCAGAGAAGAAGATTTTTAAAGTTTTTCCTATTTATTCCTATGCAAAACTAAGTGACCCCTGGTGCAAGGTCAATTTTGACCCGGGGGTCATAATTTGAACAATCTTGGTAGAGGTCCACTAGACAATGCTACATGCCAAATATCTTAGCTCTAGGTCTTGTGGTTTCAGAGAAGAAGATTTTTAAAGTTTTTCCTAAATATACCTATGCAAAAACTAAGTGCCCACCCGCGCGGGGTCAATTTTGACCCGGGGGTCAATTTTGACCCGGGGGTCATAATTTGAACAATCTTGGTAGAGGTCCACTAGACAATGCTACATGCCAAACGGACGACGGACAATCATCGATCAGAAAAGCTCACCCTGGCGTAGTCATATTGCTTTCTAAAAACGTAGCATCCAGTAGGCATAAAAAAATTATGTC
Source organism: Saxidomus purpurata (assembly GCA_022818135.1). Classification (NCBI taxonomy): domain Eukaryota; kingdom Metazoa; phylum Mollusca; class Bivalvia; order Venerida; family Veneridae; genus Saxidomus; species Saxidomus purpurata. The sequence goes on along the minus strand of JAFMSR010000002.1, from coordinate 18,771,578 downwards.
TAGTACTTTCTTTTAAGCTCGCCTGGCTACGCCAGGGTGAGCTTTTCTGATCGATGATTGTCCGTCGTCCGTCAACATTTTGATTCAAATGACATCTCCTCTGAAACCTCTAGGCCAATGTTGATAAAACTATGCAGGAATGTTCCTTGCATGAAGCTCTACCAAAATTGTTCAAAGAATTCCATTCCATGGAGAACTCTGGTTGGTTTGCATAGGCATATATAGGAAAAACTTTAAAAATCTTCTTCTCTGAAACCACAAGGCCTAGAGCTAAGATATTTGGCATGTAGCATTGTCTAGTGGACCTCTACCAAGATTGTTCAAATTATGACCCCCGGGTCAAAATTGACCCCACGGGGTGGTCACTTAGTTTTGCATAGGAACATATAGGAAAAATTTTTTAAAATCTTCTTGTCTGAAACCACAAGCCTAGAGCTTAGATATTTGGCATGTAGCATTGGCTAGTGGACCTCTACCAAGATTGTTCAAATTATGACCCCCGGGTCAAAATTGACCCCGCGGGGATGGTCACTTAGTTTTGCATAGGAATATATAGGAAAAACTTGGTAGAACTCCAAGACCCGGCAATGTGCACAATGAACTGCTTAAACTCCACGACCAGGCAATGTGCACAATGAACTGCTTAAACTCAAAGACCCGGCAGTGTGCACAATGAACTGCTTAAACAACAAATGCAAAACGTAGAAGCACATTTTACGGACATCCCTTATTAAGGAAGAAAAAACTCGGAATTTGTCTGATATCTGTTGTTAATGGTGACAGTTTGTTCTCAAGGGAACACGGTTTTGGCGCCAACTGATATTGATCACAGACAGAAATTCCAGCTGACAAATTAGTTTCACATTAAAAGTATTTTTCAGTACACTAATTATATAAGCTTTTATTCAATTTTAAATAGCAAAATTGTCATAGTGAACAGATTCACTTCAGACATTGGATGAAAATCTCACAGAATGACTTCTTTTTGAATACGCCAAGGCCAATGTAACTCTCTGATGTTAAGTACAATGTGATCTGTTTTAATTGAGTTTTATCATCCAACCAATATTTTAAACTTCAATGGCATGTATTGATGAAAATTATTATAACTGATGTTGTGAGTACACGTTCAAGACTTCAAAGAGATTTTATGATGATCTGCATTTAATTTATGATTTTGATGAGCATGTTTTGACCTTTTAATTACATATAGCTTTACCTTATTAGCTCACCTGGTTACAAATACAATATCGTACTATTGCCTACTGCAGTTCATTAACTATTGTTGGTTGCATATAGTGGTTATTAAAAATTGGGAAGCAATAACGCTTTTGAAACAAGTTAAAAAATACATGTATCATTTCCGTCCTCCTGGGGTTGATATTTACTTTATCCGTGTTGGAAGAAACCAAGCAGATACAACTTCCACGGCCAGTTGATATCCAAAACAATATTTGGCAAATAAGTAAAATGACATTAAAACGTATACATGTAATCCAAATCTGGTTTGAAACAGTATGATTGATGGCTACGATGTTTTATTGTGTTTTCATTGTAATTGTCACTAATCTAACACTATCTCGAAAAAATAAATAAATATAGCAGCAACGTGATATATGCAAAACATGAGCTATCAAACTGTCAACAAATTAAAAAAAATTATAGTATATATACATTCTGCAAATTACTTTAATGCAGTACATAATGCATTAATATACAGAATGTTTACCAACTTGTTACCAACTAAAATCAAAGGACTGAAAGTGCTGGAGGATTGATTGTCTCTGAACAACACAGTCTGCACACATACATGTGTAAATATCAGGACAACACAGACTGTACACATACATGTGTGAATATCAGAATCTTAAGAGGTCATTTGTGACCCCCTGTATCAGAATGTTGGGGTCATTTAGAAATTCGAGGGTCATACTCTTTATGGTAAAACAATTAAAGGCATGACTATATGTTAAAGAAGTTTTCAGTTCACTTCTGTAAAACTGCATGTGATACATCACAAAATGGTGGGTAATCAAAGGGTTGGCAAGACAACAGGTGTTTCTGTTTGGATGCTTTCTATTTTGTCACTGCATCTCAAAAACACACTGAAACCCCTTTCAACAGTGACAGTCTGATTGAAAATACTACAAAATGATCATTAAAATCACACGGAAAGACGTTTTTATACCCCCAAAACGAAGTTTAGGGGGGTATATAGGAGTCACCCGGTGGTTGGTCGGTCGGTTGGTCGGGCGGGCGGTCTGTTGCATTTTCCTTGTCCGGAGCATAACTTGAAAACTACTGGTTGGAATTCAATACAACTTCATACAATGATCAAGCACATTGAGAGGAAGTGCAGTGCACAAGAACTATAACTCCATCTTGACTAATTACAGAGTTATTGCCCTTTGTTAGTTTTCCTTGTCCGGAGCATAACTTGAAAACTACTGGTTGGAATTCAATACAACTTCATACAATGGTCAAGCACATTGAGAGGAAGTGCAGTGCACAAGAACTATAACTCCATCTTGACTAATTACAGAGTTATTGCCCTTTGTTACTTTTCCTTGTCCGGAGCATAACTTGAAAACTACTGGTTGGAATTCAATACAACTTCATACAATGGTCAAGCACAATGAGAGGAAGTGCAGTGCAGAAGAACCATAACTCCATCTTGACTAATTACAGAGTTATTGCCCTTTGTTGCTTTTCCTTGTCTGGAGCATAACTTGAAAACTACTGGTTGGAATTCAATACAATTTCTTACAATGATGAAGCACAATGAGAGGAAGTGCAGTGTACAAGAACCATAACTCTAACTAGAGTATTTTCAGAGTTATTGCCCTTTGTTATTTTTCTTCTCCAGAGCATTACTTGAAAACTACTGGTTGGAATTCAATATAACCTCATACAATGGTCAAGTACATTGAGAGGAAGTGCAGTGCATAAGAACCATAACTCCATCTTGACTCATTACAGAGTTATTGCCCTTCGTTACTTTTCCTTGTCCGGAGCATAATTCGAAAAGTACTAGTTTGAATTCAAAACAACTTCATACAATGGTCAAGCACAATGAGAGGAAGTGCAGTGCACAGGAACCATAACTCAATCTTGACTCATTACAGAGTTATTGCCCTTTGTTACTTTTCCTTGTCCAGCATTTTTCGAAAACTTCTGGTTGGAATTCAATACAACTTCATAAAATGGTCAAGCACAATGACAGGAAGTGCAGTGCGAAAGAAGGAATAACTCTATCTTGACTCATTTCAGAGTTATTGCCCTTTGTTACTTTTACTTGTCCGGAGCATTATTCGAAAACTATTGGTTGGAATTCAATACAACTTCATACAATGGTCAAGCACAATGAGAGGAAGTGCAGTGTACAAGAACCATAACTCTATCTTGACAAATTACAGAGTTATTGCCAAGAACAATATCTCTTTTTAGTTTGTTTGCAAGGTATTCTGTTACTACGAACTTTCTCAGTTTATAAAGCAGTCTTTTGGGGGTATTAATCACATTTAGTGATAGCTCTAGTGTTTTGGATTGGGGGTCACCTGGAGTCAGTAACTAGGTCATCATGGCAAATAAAAGTAAAAGCATGTGAACACAATAGAGGTCTCATATTTCATTTAGTTTTCATGAAAATTTATCAGAATTTTTTTTGATGAGCCATGGCGGTCAGTGATATAGGGCCATCATTGTTCTCTTGTTCTTGTTGTATCTTCTGTTAAGGTTCGTCACCATCTCTTGTTATGCGTCAACGATACCATGATGACGGTAGCATACCGAATCAACACACACAAAAAACGCAATGGTACAAAATGTGGATCGATCCGAAATCGGACGACAGCAACGACGTAATAGGGTCAAAATTAGACATATCCCATACCGGAAGTGTATTTTGTAAACAACTTGTCTCTCATGTCGTTTCGTTCTGAGAGGTTTTGAAATGTTGTTTTTGTGGTAATTTGATCATGCACATTTTAATTGCCTAATAGAAGACTCTCTTTGCTATTTCTGTTGCGTCATTGACAAAATGAGTGCGTCGAAAATTCAACACGCTCTCGCGGAAACACTAAATTAGTGTCTCTGGTCTGACTAGAAAACTGTTGTGATAAAAACCGTGTAGGAAAATAGTTCTATACAGAACAGATACCTCATTGATTTTTAGTTACAAATTGTAAGAAAAACAACAATATAATATTATGCTATTCTGAAATGTTTTTATATTATTGGATTGATTGAGATTAACAGAGTACAGCAGCTTCCTTACGGCTGAACGCTTTACACACAAACAAGTAGTTCCATATATTTAGTTGTTACGAATTATACTGTCTTTTGTTTTAGAAATTATATAGTAACATATCTAAATAATATCAAAACATCTCAGAAAGAGTATGACCCTTGGAATTTCTAAATGACCCCCAAATTCTGGTACAGGGGGTCACAAATGACCCCTTAAAATTCTGATATTCACACATGTATGTGTACAGACTGTGTGGTCCAAAGTAGCTTACATACAGCCCTTATTGCATAAACAAGTTCTGTGCTTATAAAACATAGTTCGTACTCAACTGAGTTTCATGTTCAGACTTTGGATCAATAGACTATTGTTACATAATACAAACCTTGTAAGTACACCAGAAGTCTTACTTTATAGCCAACCATCATGTACATTGGTTAAAAGGTTTGCCATGTCACGGTCAAGCAGATCGTTTGTGTTTATGATAATAGGTTGAAGTTTGGTCACATGTGGTCATAAATAAGTTTCAGATGAGCGATATAGGGTCATATTGGCCCTCCTGTTAAAGAGTTAATATAGTGTGACTTAGTTTTTGAATTGAGATGCCAATATTCGAAACCAATATAGATTTATAGATATAATCAAGATAATAATTCTGACAAAGTTCCAGGAAGATCAAGTGCAGAATGCAGCCTCTATTACGTTTATGATGTTTTCTAGCAATTGACCTGGTGACCTAGTTTTCTTCTGACTTGACAAAAGACTATTATGACAAAGTTTCACGAAAATCCAATGAAAAATGCAGCCTCTATTGCATACACAATACATGCAAGATTGTTCTGGGATTTGACATTGTGGCCTTTATTTTAAGAGAGATAACAAATTTTCGAACCCTATCTAGATTTCACCCGTTGAAGACACTCATTCTGACAGTTTTACGAGGATCAAAAAAAAAAATACACAGACTATGTGTTTTCCTATGATTTAACTGGTGAACTATTTTTAGACCCGAGATGACCCATATTCGAACTCTACCTGAACTTAATCGTCAGACCGATTCTTACAAAGTTTCACAAAGATGTAATAAAAAAGTAAGCTCTATTTGTACATAAGGTATTTCTATTATTTGACCAGTCTCTACAAATCTAGGGTTGTAGCACCTCAGATTTAAGCCTGTTTGACCAGGTTTGACCTATTTATGACAAATGACCACTTTTCAAACTGACCTTGATTTTATGAAGATAATCATTTTGACAACTGAATTTAACAGAAAAGAAGTCTGTTCATTTTTATTTTGCAGTCGCCTGCCTTATTCTGTATTTCTTATTGAATATTCGTTTGCAAGCCGTGCCGTTACTAAAATTATAAAAAGGTTTATATTTCTTGTCCTATCCTGGTTATTATCTTGGAAAAAAAACCTGTCTCATAAATGTAGATCGAATGGACGGACACTCTTCTTGCCTAATTGGCTCTGTACGTACTGGTTATTGCAGTTTTACTTAATATCCTTGTCTAGACTTGCGGCAACTCGAGTGAAATACCATACCAAGGCTACAGTATCAAATTGTTCCCTTATACCAGTATTATTTATTGGAATTGGGGAGAAAGATAACAAATTGGGTTAATCATAAGAGTTTTTTTGTAACGAGTTTGTGGGGATAACATATCAGATTCTGAGGAGACAGTTTAGAATGTCTCTCAGAACACTGCTTTAGGAAATATCTCAGAACAATGCCGTCTCGGCATATCTCGAAGAAAACATAACATATATACCCAAGGCGGCCCTGGTGTGTGCTTAAAACGCTATGTTCTTTATAGGAAAAATAACAGACACTCACATTGTCTTGTGACAGTTTTTAGCAAGTGGCTAGTCAGAGCCACTTGCCTTTGTAATGCGAATTCTGAAAAGCACTGATCCAATCGGTCAGAGGCTTTCAAGAAAGGAAGTTGTACATAAGCTCAAACTTCGGCAAAAGCAATAGATGTTAAATCCTTCACAATATGAACATGAACATAGATTTGAAAGCACATCCTTACCTGGAGTAGAAAATTATGAAGAAACTCCTTAAACTGCAAAACTTAGAACTATAGAAACGTTGTATAACTACGCTACATCTGCAAAGGTCGTGATTACTACATAAACACTCATTTGACTGGAACGGTATCACGTGGTCGATCAGATAGGGAATAGCACGTACTCGCTGTTTCTGATATTCATGGTCTGTATATTCATAGGGGCCCCGTAATATTTGAGAAAATGGAGTTTCGAACTGAGCTTTGTTCTATTTAATAAAGATATAAAAAAAAACAAGAGCTGTCCCTCACAAGTGATGAATGCCCCCGAAAGAGGTGTCTCACAGTCTGTGTCCTCTCCATGTGCTTAATAAATGTGCTATGTAATTTTTTAAAATCCTTCCATGCATGATAGAGTTACCGTGCATACCGTATTCCATTACTTTTAATCATTAAGTGTGACCTTGACCTTTGAGGTAGGGACATGGGTCTTAAACACGACACATTGGTTTGATGTGCTAAATATTTTGTGCCAAGTTATTTTTTAATCAATCTATGCATGACAAAGTTACAGTACAGACAAAAATGTATGCATATAAACTCTAAGTGTGATCTGACCTTTGAGGTAGGGACATGTTTTTTGCATGTGACACGTCGTCTTGATGTGCTAAACATTTGTGCCAAGTCATTTTAAAACCCTACAATGCATGAAACAGTTACAGTCCGGACATGAATGTGTGCATTTATGCATATATAGAGAAATCCATTACCTTCATACTATAAGTGTGACCTTGACCTTTGAGGTAGGGACGCAAGTCTTACACACGACACATCTTCTTGGTGTGCTAGACATTTGCGCAAAGTTATTTTAAAATCCTTCAAAGCATGACTAAGTTACAGTCCATACAGGTTTCCATTACTCAAAAAGGTGACCTTGACCTGAGAGGTAGGGATGTGGTCTTCATGACACTTTGTCTTGATGTGCTAGACATTTGTGCCAAGTTATTTTATAATCCTTCAATGGACAACAAATTTACAGTCCGGAAACGAATGTGTAAGTGGGGATGCACAGACGGATGGACAGACAGACGGTGCGGTTTTAATATGCCAACCTTCGGGGGCATAATAACTCTTTCTCTATTAGTAACATTTAAACTAATATTATATTCTTAAAAATAGTGTTCACTAATCAGTAAAATGCTTTGCTCCGGCATTAAAGTGTAGCCTCACAGAAAAAACAGTGATTCGTTTCACAAATTTGATGAAACATTTCTGTGTTCTTTGACGCTATAGTAAATATAACAGGTAAACAAGGAAGCTGGTTTGTAGCCCAAAAAGCGACCTGGACCGGGCTCATATACTGAGAAATCGTCTGTGAGTGACTTGATGTCAGCACCTTGAGTGTTTTGGTTAATAAGAAGAGTGATCGTGTTTGCAAACAAAACCCTGTATTACGCAATATTTTCTACTGATAAGAGATCAATGCAGTGGGTAGCAGTCGGTAGGGCGTGTTTTTGCATTGTTGGGGTGTTTTTTTAAGGGCGGTATTTTTTTAAACAAATGATATTATTAAAATGTTTTATATCACCGTAAAGCTAATAAAATATATACTTTATTCATTATTTTCAATTTTTGTTAAAATCAAAATGAAAATTTCTCAAGCATGTAACTTACACTGTTTTCGTAGATGGTCATAGCAGCAACAAGCTGTTATGAAAAATCAAGTGTCATTAAAAACAGTATCTTTTTCAAAAGAGATATTTAATGTGAAAATACGAGTATCAAGAGCATTCATAACTTTTTGAATTTTAAAAATCCTTCAGATAGCAAAAAAGTTATAAAAGTTCATAAATTCCTTTCTGTATAAGATATCTTGCTTTGCAAAAATTATAGAAGATTTAGACCTATTGTTCCTATGACATGGTAAAATAGATCAAAGGGTTTGAAGGGATATTATAACTGTGATCCTCTGAAGTGTTCTATGAGCAGTTTAAGGATACTAGGAATGTAAGCACATTCTCTGAGGTTTGTTGCCTTTTATGCTAACGTTCTCAAACAATCGGACTAATACCCAATGAATGGAAAACACTTCTGGGAAAAACATCCTATGTTATTGGCTAAATGTTTTTTATCAACTCTTATTGGGCTCTGTATATTGAAGAATCTGGAGAATTTTAATGCTGCGTACATTTCAAGAAATGCAACTTTCGTTTTAGCGGACAAATCAATAATTGTTGTTGGTAAATAGACGTTGGCAAGTAATTCACTTAGATTATTATTTGCAATTCGTAACTTTACAATCATTGACATATCTTAATGTAGTCAAAAACCACTGATTGACAAATTCCCAGGATAATAAATTGCGAACTTGCTGTACTGCGAAGTACCATTTTCTACCAGGAAACAAACTCGTTTCGAACGACATCACTGCTTTGCATTAAAATTCGACAGTAATAACATAATATTGTAATTTAACTCTGTACCGGATATTCTAACTGCAATAGCAGACATTGAAATATGCCGTCTGCGGGAACGTTACAATCAGATGTGAAACTGCATGATACAATATCGATTTGCACATCTAATGACGCTTTCCTTTTGTCAACCGAGCTATATCTTAGTTTTAAAGTTCTGTGAGACTGGTTAAGAAAGTCATGCTAGGTCAGTTTTGAAGTGATTACATAAAATGACTCCAAGATAAAGGAAGGGCAATGCTTATTTTGCAGATATTCATTACCTCTAAAGCCATTACTTCAAATTTACTTGACTATCTGACTGGCTACGAACGATGTGATCATGTTTGCAGATGTCCTGATTGACCATTTTAGAGTTCGAAAGACATAGAGAACCGTGTCACAATTAAAAAAAGCTGTATAAATGTTTACCATACCTGACACCTTGTGCTAGGGTGAAACTTGATTGTCCGTCATCAGTCAACATTTTGCTTTAAATGGCATCTCCTTTGAAACCACTGAGCCAATGTTGATGAAACATGACAGGGATATTCCTTGAATTGGGTTCTACCCAAATTGCTGAAAGAATCCCATTCCATACAGAAGTCGGTTTTCTTATGGCAACAGATAGGAAAAACTTGAAAAAGCATCTCCTCTGAAACCAAAAGGTCAAAACTTAAGATGAGTAGCAGGTAGCATTGCTAAGTAGGAAAACTGTCACGAGTGGTCAATTTATGACCCCTTGGTCCATGTCACTTGCTTTTACATAAGCTTACATAGGGAAAACTTTAAAAAATCTTCTTCTCTGAAGCTACAAAGCCATTAGCTTAGATATTGGACATGTAGCATTGTCTAGTGGACCTATACCAAATTGTTCAAAATTGACCCCGACGGATCTGGGGATCACTTGTTTTACATAAATGTATATAGGTAAATCTTTGATCAAACCAAAAGGTCTAGAGCTTGGATTTTTAGTGGGTAACAGTGTCTATTAGTATTAGACCTCTTCCAAGTTGGTTCAAATTATGCCCAAGGGTTAAAAATTGATCATGCCTGCTGAGGAGGGGTTCTCTTGACTGTACATAGATACTAGGAAAAACTAAGCTTCCAGTGAATTCCTATGAGTTCCCCTGGCATCTAGCGACTTTCCCTATGATCAAGTGATTACCTTAGTAACAGTTTAGTCCCCTAGCAAACAGTGACCGCCCCTAGTACTTACTAAATACTTAAAAGGACTGAAAGGAAAAACATCTCTGAAACCACAAGGCCTAGTGTTTAGATATTTGGCATGTTGCATAACCAAATGAATCTCTGCCAAGATGGTACCTCGGGTTGACATTGAGCTCCCTTGGGGGTCACTTGTTTTTATATAAGCTTATTTGAGAAATATTAAAATAAATCTTCCTCTGTGAATCCACAAGGCCTTGAGCTTCGATATTTAGCATGTGGCGTTATCTGGTGTACTTTTACCAAAATTGTTCAAATCATCACCCCCGGATCAAAATTGACCTTGCCAGGGGGTCTCTTGATTTAACATAGGCTTATAATGAGGAGTCTTATGAGCCCAATGCCAAAATTGACCATTTCTGCTATCGATAAGGGTGAGCTTTTCTAGATGTCCGTCGTCCGTCAACATTTGATTCAAAGACATCTCCTCTGAAACCTCTAGGCCAAGTATAAAACTAGCAGGAAGTTCCTTGCATGAAGCTCTACCAAAAGTTCAAAGAATTCCATTCCATGCAGAACTCTGGTTGCTATGGCAACAAATAGGAAAAACTTTAAAAATCTTCTTCTCTGAAACCACAAGGCCTAGAGCTTAGATATTTGGCATGTAGTATTGGTCAAAATTGACCCTGCGCGGGTGGGCACTTAGTTTTGCATAGGAATATATAGGAAAAACTTTAAAAATCTTCTTCTCTGAAACCACAAAGCCTAGAGCTTAGATATTTGGCATGTAGTATTGGCTGGTGGACCTCTACCAAGATTGTTCAAATTATGAGCCCCGGATCAAAACTGACCCTGCACGGGGGTCTCTTAGTTTTACATAGGCTTATGTAGGAAAAACTTTAAAAATCTTCTTCTCTGAAACCACAAGGCCTAGAGCTTAGATATTTGGCATGTAGCATTGGCTAGGCCCCTCTACCAAGATTTTTCAAATAGACCCCGGATCAAAATTGACCCCGCACGGGGGTCACTTAGTTTTACATAGGCTTATATAGTAAAAACTTTAAAAATCTTCTTCTTTGAAACCACAAGGCCTAGAGCTTAGATATTTGGCATGTAGCATGGCTAGTGGACCTCTACCAATATGTTCAAATTATGACCCCGGGTCAAAATTGACCCCGCACCGGGGTCACTTAGTTTACATAGGCTATATAGGGAAAACTTTAAAAATCTTTTCTCTGAAACCAGAAGGCCTAGAGCTTAGATATTTGGCATGTAGCATTGCCTAGTAGACCTCTTCAAATTTTGTTCAAATTATGCCCCTAGGGTCAAAATTGACCTTGCCGGGGGGGACGGGGGGGATCATTATTTTTACAAAGGCATATAGAGGAAAACTTATTTGGTATATAACATTATCTAGTGATCTTCCACCAGGCAAGTGGACTTGTACCAAGGTGAGCGATATAGGGCCATCTTGGCCCTCTTGTCTTTTATAGCCATTAGTAGCCAGATGACGATATCGGGCCATCTCATGGTCTCTAATGTAGCGTTAATGACATACCGGAAGCAAACTGACTGTTCTTATGGGAACTGAACGACATTTATTTTACGACATAAAACAAAAATCCTTTGAATTAATTGTAAGAAACTAGGTCAAAGAGGCAGATCAGATTCCTGTGAAATGTTTGTACCTAAATAGCATTTACTCGGGTTTTCTTTTATGAATTTCTAGAGAGTACTTGGCTATATTGCTTGTAGCAATCAACTCTGTTTTAATATTAAATGTGTTTACAAGTAGATAGGGAGACTGACATAGATTAAGTCATCTAACACTGAAAATTGGATTGATGTCTTCAGCGTATCATTTACCAAAATAAGAAACAACAGGGGACCATGATTTAACCACTGCGAAACTCCAGATTTACTTAGAAGCGCCAAGTAAATCAGTTATTATCCCACGCAAAAGGCGGACTGATATTGTTTTGTATGTTCGTCGTCCAAAGCCATAACTTAGGAACCAATGAAAAAATTTCATGAAACTTGAAATAAGTATTCATTAGCATATAGCTGCTGCTTATTGTCCTTTTTATGCCTTATCTATTCAAGATAATAGTGTTGTTTTCAAATACTTTAACCTCTTTTCCAAATTTGACTGGACGTTACCGTACTGAAATGATGGATTGATAATATTTAAATTCATTATAGTATTTTACAGTTACATGTGATAATATTTGTTAGGTAAGAAGCTGAAAAGCTAAAATATAAACATTCTTCTGCATCCTGAAGCGATATTACAGATGTTTTAAATTTGTTTATCATATAGTTCTATATGTTTATTCATATTTCTAGGGGAAAGTCACAAAAGATGCATATGGCATCTAAGTCATCATATTTTCATGCACATGTTTTCTAGAGACTTGGAATGGTTTATGATTCGGAATAATTTTTAACTATTTGAATTAATTTTCAGCAATCTTTAGTACTTGTGGAATTCAACAAGACTTGAAAGGTGATTTTATATATTAGTGGGATAACGTTGACAAAATCATTTCAATGTTCTCAGGGGCTTTGATAATCTATTGCACTGTAGCATATTGATCACTCTTTTATTCACAAGAGAAGGAACATAGTTTTCGGAGGACATAATTCCTTGAAAGGAACAGCCAATTAATATATTTGCAGACGGTGCCCGCTCATTGAACCCAATTATCACTTCTGAAATGTTTTAGTATGCAAATAGTATAAACCTTAGCTAACCTGATTACAGCATTAAGTAAAAGCTTCCTTATGGAAATAGTGCTTAGTATTCATTTACATACAGTGGTAATTCAATATATTAAAATCGACGGTTACTTTTATTTATGTTAATGAAATTATTCCACAATAAGAAACCCCTTTGTGCATTTATTTCGCCCAGGATTAATAGCGTCACCGTTTATATTTCGTATCAAAAAGGGAATTTTAACAACATTCTTTCTCAAAGAAGCTATGTCCAATTCTCAACCTGTTTACTATAAAATAAAAGATTTTTACAAGTTACATAACCCTGTAATGTATTTGGCTGGATTATTGCCCCTTCTTAAGTTTGAATGTTTCACACACACAATATTTTTGTAACAGTCAACATAATGCAACCAAAGTTAGTGAATAAGAATTATTTATGAATATCTTTAATTGGATTGTTTTTAGGGCTCCTGGGGTCAAGGTCACTCTTACTGAAAATAGGAAAACAGTGATATATTCAATATATTTAGTTAAGGTTGACATAATGTAACCAACTTTTTATTGTAGTAAGTATTTAAGAAGATAGGGTTGGGTTTTGGGGCTCCTAGGGTCATTGTCAAGGTCAAGGTCTAAAAATAGAAAAACAGTAATATGTTCAATATCTTTAGTTACAATTGACATAATGTAACTAAATTATTAAGTGTGTAGTACATATGAATAAAGACTTTTAAGTTAGTTGGGATTGTGTTTGGGGCTCATGGTCAAAGTCCAGGTTTTTCTTCTAAAAATAGAGAAATGGTTGTTAGTTGGTTTCATCCAATCAGCAGAACGCATTTTCAATATCAGTTGTTTTCATCCAATCAGCAGAACTTAAACACACCGAAAAATGGCTTCCGGGATACATTGTTCAGCAAAGTGTGTCTGTACAATTTTAACTGTTCCTTCCAGGGAAGGAACAATGAATATGAGCATTATGAAAAACATCACATGATTCTGTCCAAGAATGAGAAACATATCATATTTAAGCCAAAACGTTAAACGGTACTGTTATTAAAAGGAAATATCTTTTGTTTTATCGAACATATGTATTGAAAATGCCTTAATTAACTTCTGTGAAATAAAAAAGGAGATTTTTTGCGAACATAAACATTTATAGAACCTTCACTTTTGTGAAATAAATAGAATTAGCTATTCATCATTCACCATTTGCTACTAATTATCCGTGTCAGTGAGGGCGACAGGTAAATGTACCACAAAAGCAATTTATTATAGTAGTTAAGTGTTAATTGGCAAATTTTATTCGTAAGGTCTGGTACTGAGTAAAAAACTACCCTTTGGTTCTCGTATAAAACTCACATAGTGGTTATATTTAGAATTTGTATTAAATGACCGCTCGCCATTTTATATACTGCCTAAAAAACTTGTATTTTACAGTCACTAAATTATCAACAAGAATAGAAGTAATATATAGTCATGGCAAGTGCAAACGTTTAGCATCTGTTACAGGTTTCATAACATTTTCTTTAATTTACCGACCATCGGTACAGTTTGTGTTTTTAGTTTTCTAATAGTAGGCTTCGTAAGTCCGACCATGTTTGGTGGTGTTTAGAAATTAATGTATTAAATACTAGTAGATTGCCAAAAATTACAAAAGTTTATTGTACACTAGCTTTTGTCTGCCCACGTATTGTTTTTAACATCTAGCCCATTTATTTTGTTCAGACCATCGTGGCTTCGTCTGTCTTTGGGTGATGATTCCATGTGGAATGAGTCTCAAGAGTTGATTGTGTTCTAAGTTGAGCGTAATTTAAGTTGTAAATCCTAGTTTTGCAATCGAAAATAGATACGCTAGATCACGTTAAACAAGCATTAACTAATTCATTTCAAATAAATGTCAATGTAATCCAACACTCTTAAGGGTATTAAGGGACTATCATTGTGTTTTTATGTCAGTTTGTTTTGTTTTGTCCAGTTATTGGATATAGAAGCTGGTCCCCAAAAATAGACATTTTGTAACAAACTGACATTTTGGTTTTTGAAACAAGGAATCGTTGCAAAGGCTGAATGCATACCCCCGAAGAAGACGCATATTTAGGGAGGGACACAAACAACATTTTAACAGCATTAAGTGGTTGCTGAGAACCTGCAATCAGACTTTACATTCAATGGTTTTTGCAGATATATGGAGGCAGACGGCCAGACATACCGGAGTACAGACAAATCGAAGTGCAGACAAACCGGCGACTATATTCTTCCTCCTACGACAGTATAACAACTGATCTTACATTCTCTATCTGACTTGTCTCGCTTTTATTTTCAGATAACTGTTGTTTTATCTGTATTAAATAAATAACAAAATATATATTCTAATTCCAGCAATTGTTTAATCCAAAGAATAATAGCAAATATAAACATTTGGCCTTGTTTCTTTACTGTTGATTGTGGCAAAAGTAATTTCTTAGATGAAACATTGGTCCTCTTTTCATTCAATTCAGGAAATGTGTCTAGACATTACAGATAATATAAACATAATCTATAGTACTTTGTGACTCCTTCCAACAGACTAAGCTGTATGAGACACTGTACTTTACATTCAAATAGTTCATATTATCATAAACGTTCGTTCGTAGAAAGGTTCATCCATTTGATTAAAGGGGATATGTATAAGTTAGCATATGTGTTAATTTAAAAGTTAATTGACTTTGTCACAATAATAGTCATTCTAATAATAAAATTCTTACGATAGTCGAGACTAAGAAAATATTTTGCCATAACAGCATACAATGTAGTCACTGTCTAACAGCCTTATGCAATCCGAAATCCGGCCATTGCTTTTGAGGCAGTCACCGGTTTTCATAGTTCTCGGCAACTTAACTTGCGACCAATTTCACACATTTTTCACAACTTTAAATGCAAACATGAAAGAAATAAAATAGAGCACCATGCATATGTTAACTAACTCTTGAAAACTATTTTAAGTTTGCTGCCAAACACATTTGCATACACGATTCATGGAATATTCTGCATTTAAAGATAGTACCAATTTTTGGGTCGGTCCGAGAACAAATTGTTACTTTTCAATACTTTACTGAACTTTCATTGCAAAAATATCGACACGGCGCTGGTCAGTTTCAAACACCAAGAAAAGCATGTAAATTGTGGTGTGAACCGAACTTTTTTTGTTTCTGCTGTTTACACTTTTTGTATGCTAAATGCAAAATGCATGCTGCTCACTGCAAACTAGTGCAAACTCGCCTACTTCCATTTCACACAGAGTTGTCTAAAGCCTCATAATTATGATATTGTTAGATTATATTTCAGTGCTCACTCAAACATGTCAAAAGAAAAATATAGCAATATCAATCACAGTCTACACAAACTGGACCCTTAACTTCCAACTGTACCCTTTCTACAGAAATTTGGCCAGGGAAAATTTGAAACTATGTCGCAAAAATGGCGAATGCCCCCTTTTTTATTTGATGTCAGTTGTCACATAATAACGGAAATCGAAAACAAATATTTTTCATGAAATTGTTATTACTGTGTTATTTTATTAATTTTCACAGAATCTGTATCAAAAGTTCATGCTTATGAATTGCTGTCATCAGACTAGATAAATGCTTGTTCGTGAATCATTTAATATTTCTGTATCATTTTTCTCTCAAACATTTCTTAATATTTGTTATCAAAAAATAAAAAGAATTGCCAAATAAGACATATCCGTTTCAGGCATTTTCTGATATTATATGAATTCTGAATAGTTCTTCTTCAATGAAGCAGGTATAGGAATTTTTAATTCGCCAGTTTCAGATATATTCTTACTGGTATAACAAACATTTATTCAACACTAGTCAGTTTTATAGCAGTACTAATGCAAAGTTTCTCTTCAGATCTACTGTGTCGGGTTAAGGCGTGTTTTGTTTCACAGGCAAATTTGATTGGGATATGTAAATTTAGCAAATCTATGCATTGCGAGTTAATTCTACACTCCTGCTAGTTGCCATCGACATCAAAATATTCGATGTGTGTTATGACCAACATTATACACATTTTTAGCTCACCTTGCTCAAAGTGCCTGAGTTGGAATTCAATATAACTTCATACAATGGTCAAGTACATGGAGAGGAAGTGCAGTGCTCAGGAACCATAACTATATCTCGGCTTATTACAGAGTAATTGCCCTTTGTTACTTTGCCTTGTCTGGAGCATAATTCGAAAACTACTGCTTGGAATTCAATACCGTATTTCCCCGCTTATAAGACGAGGAAATAAAGTCCCGATTTTTGCCTCAAAGTGGGGTCCTCGTCTTATAAGCGAGGCCACGAGAATCAACCAAAAATAAAAATCAATCCTACATACATTTGTGATGAAATCGGAAATACCGACTGTCGTCCCGCGAGTGTCTGTTTGCAGACGACAGTCGAACAATTACCGGTACCGTACATTGGCGAATTACGTTATTGTGTTAACTCACCTCTGCTGTCGATCGCAAATGTCGCTATATACAATTATTTAAAGAATCTGAAGGTAAACTTTGCGAAAATAAGTGGTGCAGTAATATTTGTTTTTTCCGGTATGATATAAGCGGCCTAAAATTGATATCTGAATCAAGCGTTTACACAGCGTTTATTGTAAAGAAACCCGATAATCAGTCTAGTCTGTGTATTGTTAATTCGGATATTGATTTTTGTTGACACTTTGAGACGATAATTGCGTCCGGTAAATACGTGTCATCGGCTGATTAATCAATTTATGAAAACATCTGGCAGCTTGTGTATAATTAGTAAGAGTGCCCAGGATACCCCAAATTAGCGGCAATTACGTCGTTGTTAAGGAGCGAGAGGCTTAGACAAAAGGCCGAAATTTTTTTTGTAAAATTCGTCGTGCGGTTGTTTTGTCAACTTCTCATTAGAAATACGAAGGTTTGCTTATTTTTTGCAAACATTTTGTGATAACTCCCAAGAAATTGTAACAATGGGAATGAAAAAATATTTTTTTATTGACTTTATTGCCATCTCGATCCTTTTTTGTCTTTAAACTACGACGTAATTGTCGCTACTTTGGGGGATCCTCGGCACTCTTAATAATTATATACAAGCTGTCATATGTTTTCATAATTGATTAATCAGCCAATGGCACATATTTACGCAATTATCTTTTCAAAGTGTCAAAAAAAATCAATATCCGAATTAACAATACACAGATTGGTTTATAATACTAAAAAAAATCGGCGATTAAAAAATTAACATATTAGCTTAGAAATCATACGAACTAGAAGAAAATAAAGTAACTGGGTCATTAAAAAATTGCCTCGTCTTATAAATGAGTCTATTCAAAACCACACAATTTCCATGGCAAAGTAGGGGGGTCGTCTTATAAGCGGATCGCCTTATAGGCGGGGAAATACGGTACAACTTCATACAATGGTCAAGTACATTGAGAGGAAGAGCAGTTCACAAAAACTATAAATCCATCTTGACTAATTACAGAGTTATTGCCCTTTGTTACTCTTCCTTGTCCGGAGCATTATTCGAAAACTACTGCAACTTTGCCAAGAACAATATATCTTTTTAGTTTCTTTGCAAAGTATTCTGCTACTACAAATTTCCTCAGTTTATTAAGCAGTCTTTAAGGGGTATTAATCACATTTAGTGATAGCACTAGTTGTTTTTTTAATTGTGAAAGGTAACTTTCCCAAAATCATAAGTTAATTAGTATTGTACCTTTTTAATTCAGTTTCATCAGTTAAGTGCTTCCGTACTTCTCGACGGTTTTTGGTCCCCTGAAAACTATTCGCTACTAGTTCTTTTGTCTCTCTGTCTGTCCGGACGAAAATGTGTATTTGCTCTTCAGGAACATTATTTAACCTGTAAAGTTAAGCACATGTGGTGATGTCAGTGCTATATCCTGGTATCAAATTTCGATATTTCAATTTATGAATGTTATTTCGGAAAACTGGATTCATAAGAAAATTTGGACTGGAAAGAAGCGATAATTTGATCTATTTTGAAAGTGAATATTTGACTAACTTTACAACCTTTAACGTAACTATGTGTTTTAGCAAACCAAACAGAAAACATTTGACTGAAACTACGCATGATTGGTGCTGTGTCTTTAATAAAACAGACGCTCAACACCACCGGAACAGACATAAGTCAGCACTGTGACAGAAACCTCGCATGTCTGTAATTTTATGACTAATCATGCCGCCGTCCTGTATAATTAATGCCTTTGAGAGATTTACGGTTGTGTTTTACCACAATAAATTCCTGATTATACTTTCCAGCATCTGATAATAAATGTCCTCGGGTGATTTGATCACTTTCCTTCTTAATAATGTCTCTGCACTTACTGTTTTTAGGACACTCCAAACCATAGCTCTGCGTTAAGGGCGGCCATGTACGTGCTACAAAAACATACTAAAAGACAACCTTTCATTGTTCTTCAATGTTACAAAAGATATTGATTAAAACGTCATAATTAAACATAATTTGAGGAGAGACCAAATTTCTCTGCTATGTCACTTGTCACATTTTTAGCTCACCTGAGCTGGCTCAGGGTGAGCTATTAGGATCGATGAATGTCCGTCGTCCGTCCACATTTAGTTCGTTAACACTCTAGTGGTCACATCTTTTCCTCAATTGTCACGAAACTTGGTCAGGATGTTTGCCCCAGTAATTACTCGGACGAGTTCAAATATGGGTCATCTCGGATGAAAAACTAGGTCACATGACCCAAAAATAGAAAAATCTTGTTAAGGCTCAAGAGGCTACTGTTTTAGTCCAAATATCCTGGCAATTTGTCAGAATGGTTGTTTGGTTGATTTCTAGCTTAAGTTTTAATATGGGTCACCTGGGGTCAAAAACTAGGTCACACAGCCCAAATATGGAAAAACCTTGTTAACACTCTAGAGGTAACATTTTCAGCCCAAATATCCTGGAAATTTGTCAGAAAGGTTGTTAAGATGATTTCTAGCTCAAGTTCGAAAATGGGTCATCTGGGGTCAAAAACTAGGTCACAGAGCCCAAATATGGAAAAACCTTGTTTACACTCTAAATGTTACATTTTCAGCCATTGGAATTTGTCAGAAAGGTTGTTTTGATGGTTTCTGGTTTTAATAATGTGTTGTTTATTGAACACCTCATTTGCTAATTTTATTGCAGTATTTTAACACCAAAAGATTGATAAATGACATTTGTCTTGTAATCAGTACACATCTTGGATCTCTCTATGGTAAGACCAGAGTTTTTATATCTCTTGGTTTATGCCACTGCTATACTATTTTTTTGAAAAGGTAGAATAACAATGACATTATGAACTGACATTTTATTTTTATTATTTCTGCTGTTCCGACTCCATATACTAGTTAATGAAGTGTCAGAACAGTAGGGATATATAATTGAAAGTAATTATTTTAAAGTGTTTATTTTGTTCGAAAATGACAATTATTGACAGGTGCAGTAGACTGATGTTCAATATGTGCTCTGTTCAATACAGTAGGAAAAGTCCTTCATACTCAATATTTAAGAAAACTTCCCATAAACCAAGCAATATAAAAACTCTGGCCTAAAATTGGCACTTGTATAAAGTTTTAAATAGCGATGATGCAATACATGTTCTTGACCCCTAGTTGAACTTCCATGTTAAAGATTTTGGTAGTAATTTTTAGCTCACCTGAGCTGGCTCAGGGTGAGCTATTAGGATCGATGAATGTCCGTCGTCCGTCGTCCGTTGGACGTCGTCCGTCCACATTTAGTTCGTTAACACTCTAGTGGTCACATTTTTTCCTCAGTTGTCACGAAACTTGGTCAGGATGTTTGTCCCAGTAATTACTCGGACGAGTTCGAATATGGGTCATCTGGGGTCAAAAACTAGGTCACAGAGCCCAAAAATAGAAAAATCTTGTTAAGGCTCTAGAGGCTACTGTTTCAGTCCAAATATCCTGGAAATTTGTCAGAAAGGTTGTTTCTATGATTTCTAGCCAAGTTTTAATATGGGTCACCTGGGGTCAAAAACTAGGTCACACAGCCCAAATATGGAAAAACCTTGTTAACACTCTAGAGGTAACATTTTCAGCCCAAATATCCTGGAAATTTGTCAGAAAGGTTGTTAGGTTGATTTCTAGCCCAAGTTCGAGGGCATGGTCACTGGGGTCAAAAACTAGGTCACAGCCCAAATATGGAAAAACCTTGTTAACACTCTAGATGTTACATTTTCAGCCCAGATATCCTTGAAATTTGTCAGAAAGTGCAGATCATGATCAGACAGCAAAATAATGAAAGTGCAGATCATGATCAGACAGCTAAATTATGAAAGTGCAGATCATGATCAGACAGCTAAATAATGCATAGCAAACAGTGCAGATCATGATCAGACAGCAAAAAATAAAAAGCTGACAGTGCAGATCATGACCAGCCAACATACAATGAATAGCTTACAGTGCAGATCAGATCAGACAGCAAAAAAATGAATAGCCAACAGTGCAGATCATGATCAGACAGCAAAAAATGAGGCCTAGAGCTTAGATATTCAGCAGTGGCAAAATGACTCTCTACCAAGATTGTTCAAATCCTGACCTCAGGGTCGAAATTAACCCTGCCTGGGGGCAGGGGTCTTTTGATTTTACATAGGCTTATTAAGAGGATATCATGAGCCAAAGGTAAAAATTGATCCTTTCTGCTATTAATAACCTTTTTATTTTTGCCAATGGTAGACAGGTGAGCGATACAGGGCCATCATGGCCCTCTTGTTACATTCACATCACAAGAAAGTTCATATGTAAAATTAAATCAATATTTGCAAATAATGAATAGCTTACAGTGCAGATCATGATCAGACAACAAAATAATGAATTGCTTACAGTGCAGATCATGGTCAGACAGCAAAATAATGAATAGCTTACAATGCAGATCATGATCAGACAGCAAAATAATGAAAGTGCAGATCATGATCAGACAGCTAAACAATGAAAGGGCAGATCATGACCAGACAGCTAAATAATGCATAGCAAACAGTGCAGATCATGATCAGACAGCAAAAAATAAAAAGCTGACAGTGCAGATCATGACCACCCAACATACAATGAATAGCTTACAGTGCAGATCATGATCAGACAGCAAAAAAATGAATAGCCAACAGTGCAGATCATGATCAGACAGCAAAATAATGAGGCCTAGAGCTTAGATATTCAGCATTCAAAGTGCTACAATTTTCATTGTTTAACTCGCGCTCATGAAAATATTACAATTGTATATCTATTCCACATCCACTCAAAACAAACAACTATCCTAGATATATCAAGAGTAATTGGTGACTTGACACAGTTGCTGTCATTCCTGACAATAGAGGAGATGAGACTAGAAATTATAGGTAATTTAGTGTAATCGATAGCACTCCGTGGCTTTACCTTGAGACAGAACTGTCAGCGACTGTAGTTTACATCTTGATGTGAAGTACATATTTATAGGTTAATTTATGAACATTTAACCTTTTCTTTATCAAATGTTTAACTGAATAAAACTGATAAGAGTGACAATATTTAACAACTAGCCTAAATCATAAAGGATTAAGTTATAAAAAATTCTTTATATTTATTTAAGCAGCTGGATGAATCAAGCATATCTGAATTATATGGAGTTTTTATTGAATATCAACACAAATTAACACCCATTTTGTGGTGTCTTTAGTGATTCATAATCTGCGACCAACGGAAAAATATACGCCATATAATTATTTTCATGGCATACTGTTATTAAGTCTGAAGCTTTTCTTGATTTTAAAGCAGAATTTCAACTTATTCTTTTAAGTGTGAGTGCACTTTGGTAGGACTGGCTAATACATGGTATCATCTTGTACAAGCTTTAAAAACTTGACATTCAGTACTGTTAATTCATTGAATATGAAACTATATGATTTTCAAATATAATAGACCAAAAACTCATTCCGTTGTTGTCAAAGTCTCACAAACAAATGAACTTTCTTAAAGTTCTCAGAGCGAATAGAATACTTTTTTTGGAGAAAGTAGACAATAAATGACTGCCCATTGAACTTAATGGCCCAGTCTAAAAAAAATGGCATGCAAATCGTATTTACCCTAGCTAACTTAATAACATACTAAAATGGAAATAGTGTTTCGGCTCTACTGCTTTTTATTCATTTACTTAACAGTGGCAATTCAATATATTAAATTCGACGGTTACTTTTATTCATGTTTATGGAATTATTCCACTACAAGACATTTCGCTCAGACACAAGCAGCTTCGGTTTATGTTTCGTATAATAATTCCGAATTCACAATAATGGGCATTATTGAGGATTGATGATATTGATTTGATTAACCTCTTGTTTATAGTATAAACATCTTAGAGACCCGATGTAATTGCAAAACATATACATGCATATATCGATTGATTATGACACATTATTTTGAGTTTTTTGGTGGTTTATCGAAATATAATGGTGTTAATTTGTATATTTTGCAGACAAAATTTTAATGTATCAAAAGGAATACACCAAAGTCCCTTGATAATATTAATTTGAGTTAGTTGATTTACAACCGGGCAGATGCATTAAAAGCCGACATGGTTTTTATATCCGTTATACTGGCTTCAGCTTGTCTGTTCACCTTTTCGTCCGTCCGTCTATCTGTCCGTCTATAGACGGAATCTTGTGGACACTTAATCACTTAATCCACAGAAGTGATAAGTACAATGCTTAGTTGTGCATGGTCTATATTTCGGGTCATAAGGTCAAAGGCCAAGGTCACTGAGGCTGGATATATTTAAATCTTGTGTATGCTAAATCTCTCAAACCCCTTCACAGAAGTGATAGGTACCATGCCTACTTGTGCATGTTTCATGTTTCGGGTCACTTGGTCAAAGGACGGGGGCACAGGGGCTCGAGATAGTAAAATCTTGTGGACGCTAAATCTCCAAAACACTTGGTCAGAATTTAATGATACTTCACAGAAGCGATAAGTACCATGCCTAGTTGTCCATGTTTCGGGTCACTAGGTTAAATGTCAAGGTCACAGGAGCTCGAGATAGTAAAACGCTTTTAATCTCCAAAACCCCTGGTCAGAATTTGATGATATTTTACAGACATGATAAGTACCATGTCTAGTACTGCATTGTCAATTTATCGGGTAACTAAGTCAAAGGTAACAGGGACACAAGATAGTTAATTCATGTGCGCTTTTAATTTCCTAAACCCCTGGTCAGAATTTAATGGCATTTAATAGAAGTGATAAGTACCATGCTTAGTTGTGCATGGCCCATGTTTCAGGTCACTAGGTCAAAGTCACAGGGGCTCGACATTATAAAATCGTGTGTGCTCTTTATCTCCAAAACCCCTGGTCAGAATTTAATTATTATTTTATGTAACCTATGGTGCTTTAATTATGTGAGCTATGGTAGCTCACATAATTAAAGCACCAAATGTTACATAAATTGTATATACTGTGTCAGTGGGGTGTTCGGTGGGTATTCATCAACTTCAGTGATAGTTCTAGTTCATTCAGGTATGTATTAATGCTTTGATGACGTTGACATGACTAAAACGAGTATCTCTTCAGTAAAGAAAGAGTTCCTTAAAAGTTCAATGATTATATTCTCTGAATAAATTGGATAAATTGAATGATATGCATTCGTGTTTTAAATGAAACAAGAACATTTCAACAATAAACAGATGAACAAGCTTACATTTTAAAACAACTCAATTCTTTCATCATATACACAATTGCGATAATTCATTTGCCCAGTTTTGCTGTTATAGTCATTTCCTAAATATTTATTTTTAAAATTCAATATATTTGTGCAAGAATCTGATTCCACCTGGAGTAGTCTCGACTACTATTAATCTAAGTTGCGATAACATTATTGGTGTAGAATAATCGTTTCATTTCAGAAAAATTCTATCAAACGCATAGGAGCGTATAAAGCGGTCACTGATTTCTTCAGTTTGTTCAGTTTTTGTAGAGTTATTCGGCATGCTTAGATCAAGAAAATAGTCGCCTTATAAGAACTAATTGAAAGAATGCTTTAAGGTCAAAAATGTAGATTACATTTGTTGTAGTTGTCTTCATATCTTGCTAACCTTGCTCAAAGTTTTATTTAACTCTTGTTTATCTAGATCTATATTTAATATAAATGTATAAGACAACATCGTCTTGATTCTGGACAATTCCTTTAAATTTCAGTGCTTGTTTTAAGTTATTCACTAAGGTTGGTCTTTATACCAGTATGTCGTTCACATTAACAGCTAGCTTATTTACATGTTCAGTACAATTTCATCTTCCTCTGAAGGTTCATTAAATTGTCCATTGGGGCACCGATCTACTTAATCTGTGTGCTATTTGTTATATAGTACTTTTCACAGGAAATAAAAAAACTGACCTTGTTTATACAGCTGATTGTGATAGCAAGTTCTCATGAGTAAAATTGGTTTGGTAACATATTGACTGTATTTTCAGACAATTCAGGAGACGTGTCAATAAATAACAGATGATAAAACGTAGTCAACAGTACTTGGTAACACTTACCAATGGACAAGGAGAAAAGCTGTCTGCCTGTGTACTTTACATAATTTGTTTTTAACCAGGTTTTCCGAAGGAAAAATCCTGGTTATTAGATTGGGGTATGTCGGCGGGCGGGCGTAAACAATTTCTTCTGTGCGCAACTCCTCCTACATTTCTCAACGGATTTCAACCAAACTTTCACAAAAGTATTGTCATGAAGTGCCCTGGCATATATTGTCCGGGTTTTGTGATTTGGTCATTTTTGACAGAATTATGGCCCTTTGTTTTTTTTCACATATGTAATTCTTCTGTGCGCAACTCCTTCTACACTTCTCAACGGATTTCAACCAAACTTTCACAGAATTATTGTCACCAAGTGCCCTGGCGCATATTGTCGGGGTTTTGTGATTTGATCATTTTTGACAGAATTATGGGCCTTTGTTTTTTTCCATATAATGTAATATATATAGAGAAATACTCTTCTGTGTGCAACTCCTACATTTCTCAAGGGATTTCAACCAAACTTTCACAGAACTATAATTGTGAACTAAAGAATTTTGAATATATAATGTTCTGCCCCTGGTCGTCCGTCCGTCCATTAGCAATTTTGTGTCTCCTTATTTAAGTATATATAAAAGGGAGAATACTCTGTTATTATAAAAGGGAGAATACTCTGTTATTACTGTCTATTTTTAGAATAGATTACCAGTCCTGTATACTTTGGAGTATTCTGTTACAGTAAGATGACAAAATTTCTCATGAGACCAGCGGTTCAAACCCCACACAGAGCAAGTTTTTTTGTTTTTGTTTTTTTTTTGCCTGAATTATGGCCCTTTGCTTTTTTTCCACATATGTTATATATAGAAGAAGAATACTGTCACGTGCCCACTTCCTCCTACATTTCTCAAGATATTTAAACCAAACTCTCACACAACTGTTGTCATCAAGTGCCCACGTGCATATTGTCTGGGTTTTGTGTTTGGATCAATTTTGCCTGAATTATGGCCCTTTGCTTTTTTTACACATGTAATATATAGAAGAAGACCTTTGTTTCTTTTTCACATTATGTATATCTACTTACTTTAAAAACACATTTGCGCTCGGCCAGCAGACTGGAAAATGAAAACCTGGTTTTGTGACAATTTCCTGTCACTTGTATATTATTATACCCCCAAAACGAAGTTTAGGGGGGTATATAGGAGTCACCCGGTGGTTGGTCGGTCGGTCGGTCGGTTGGTCGGTCGGTCGGTCGGTCGGTCGGTCGGTCGGTCGGTCGGTCGGTCGGCGGTTGTTGCATTTTCCTTGTCCGGAGCATAACTTGAAAAACTACTAGTTGGAATTCAATACAACTTCATACAATGGTCAAGCACATTGAGAGGAAGTGCAGTGCACAAGAACTATAACTCCATCTTCACTAATTACAGAGTTATTGCCCTTTGTTACTTTTCCTTGTCCGGAGCATAACTTGAAAACTACAAGTTCGAATTCAATACAACTTCATACAATGGTCAAGCACATTGAGAGGAAGTGCAGTGCGCAAGAACCATAACTCCATCCTCACTAATTACAGAGTTATTGCCCTTTGTTACTTTTCCTTGTCCGGAGCATAACTTGAAAACTACTAGTTGGAATTCAATACAACTTCATACAATGATCAAGCACACTCAGAGGAAGTGCAGTGTACAAGAACTATAACTCCATCTTGAGTATTTACTGAGTTATGCCCTTTGTTACTTTTACTTGTCCGGAGCATAACTTGAACACTACTGGTTGGAAATCAATACAACTTCATACAATGGTCAAGCACATTGAGAGGAAGTGCAGTGCACAAGAACTATAACTCCATCTTGACTAATTACAGAGTTATTGCCCTTTGTTACTTTTCCTTGTCGCAGAGCATAACTTGAAAACTACAAGTTGGAATTCAATACAACTTCATACAAGATCAAGCACATTTGGAGGAAGTGCAGTGCACAGGAACTATAACTCCATCTTGACTCATTACAGAGTTATTACCCTTTGTTACTTTTCCTTGTCCTTGGAGCATAACTTGAAAACTTCTGGTTGGAATTCAATACAACTTCATACAATGGTCAAGCACAGTGAGAGGGAGGCAGTGCACAGGAACCATAACTCCATCTTGACTAATTACAGTGTATGCCCTTTGTTACTTTTTCCTGTCTGGAGCATTTTTCGAAAACTACAAGTTGGGATTCAATACAACTTCATACAATGGTCAAGCACAATGAGAGGAACTGCTAAGAACAAATCTCTTTTTAGTTTGTTTGCAAGGTATTATGTTGCTACGAACTTCTTCAGTTTATAAAGCAACCTTTTGGGGGTATTAATCACATTTAGTGATAGCTCTAGTTATTATTGTTATCATTATTATTATTATTATTATTATTATAATTATTATTATTTTTATTTATATTATTATTAATATTTAATTTTAATGTTTAATCTTTGACTTTGACAGACACTTTAAACAGAACTGTTACGCAGTATCAGTTAAAAACTATATGACTTGTTTATTAACCGAATGAAATTCAGAAATGCGTTTGTATATTGCCAATGAAATGCCCATGTTTATATTATTACGTTAACTAGTTAAAACATATGCTGGTACTTATGACCTAAAGGCCTTTTCCCTTTTAAAATATTACATTATTCGTACATTCAGGTACGGTGTTAAGCTGAGGTTAAAATCAACAACTGTACGCGATCCCTGTCTCGAAATCCAGCCATTGCTTTGTATGTTATGTCGCACAAAACGATTTCCGTAATTAAAACCAAGTCCTTTTCATGAAGAAGTTATTATCGTGTTTTATCATTGATTGCTACAGAATTTCAATCAATTTGTCAGTTTCTATATTACTGTCAGCAGTTTTATGTTTATTCATAATTCTTGGAACATTCTTCGCGGGATACTCTGCATCAAGGTTTTTAAGTACAGTTTTTCAATCGCGTTATGAAATAAAACATATTTAAATGGGCAGTATCAGTTTCACGTCATTATACCCCCAAAACTAAGTTTAGGGGGGTATATAGGAGTCACCCGGTGGTTGGTCGGTCGGTCGGTCGGTTGGTCGGGCGGTCAGTCGGGCGGTCTGTTGCATTTTCCTTGTCCGGAGCATAACTTGAAAACTACTAGTTGGCATTCAAAACAACTACATACAATGGTCAAGCACATTGAGAGGAAGTGCAGTGCACAAGAACTATAACTCCATCTAGACTAATTACAGAGTTATTGCCCTTTGTTACTTTTCCTTGTCCAGAGCATAACTTGAAAACTACTAGTTGGAATTCAATACAACTTCATACAATGGTCAAGCACATTGAGAGGAAGTGCAGTGCACAAGAACCATAACTCCATCTTGACTAATGACAGAGTTATTGCCCTTTGTTACTTTTCCTTGTGCGGACCATAACTTGAAAACTACTAGTTGGAATTCAATACAATTTCAGAAAATACACGGTGCAAGTTGTTATTACAATGTTTGTTTACATGGAACATGTTTGTTTTGATATATTAAGATGTATACCCAAGCCAAAATGTTGAAGCGTGCATGTGCTCCGATTTCCGCATGATAAATTGAACGGGAAGAATTGGACATAATACATAGTATGTAGATAAAATTAGAGCTACCACTGATGAATCAATGCACCTTAGCACAATGAATAATGACCTTGAGTATAGAAGAGACATTTACTTGTTATTAAAACTTGGCAGAATGTATTGTTTTTGCACACCAAATGGTACAATGTAGATTATCAGTAAGCAGGGCCTTCAGTTTGATCTTGATATAGGGTCATTGCGGTTCTAATATGGTATTTGTTTTGCACGTTGTTTAAGATACGTTTATGTGACTCAAGATTCATTAAAAAATCTTCGATTTTAGAATTTTGGAGTGTTTTCTTAAACTCTTAAGGAGATTCAGAAAGTTTAAGTTTAAGTTCTGATAATTGGTCTAATTTCTGTCTAGATCAAAATGACCCACATCTGTACGTGTTTGGTTTGTGGAAAATACAGAGTACAGTGACTAAATGATACATATAATTTTTCCCACTCTTTTGCAATGAATTTCACAACTAGATATTACTTAGTATCTAGGAACTTTTGTATGAAGGTCATTTTACAGTTTAGGCAACATGGTCAGGTCATAAACTTTACAACCAGCTTTCAAGTATGGAAATGAGTTTGGGTAATCCTGCCAAAAGACAGACAAAACTGCATAATAAGGCAGACACGAAAAGACACAACTACAAATATATATTTCTCAATTAAATTTGATAAATGGATCATTACAAAATATTATGTCTAAAGAGTAGGAGCACAGTGTCACCATCTTCAAACACTTGTTTGAATTTTATGGCCCTTTTTAAGCTAATTAAAAAAATGGGAGGCATTTTTCTGTTTTACCAACATTATTTGGAAGCGATAATTATGTAAAACTTTCAGGTTTCAAGTGATTTACTTTGAACACTCAATAAAGCGTATATTTGTTTTTGGTTTGTTTTCTTTGAGACATCAGCCTTGTAAGTGCACACAAACTTTCTGTTCTGGATTTAGTCCACTTACATAACTAAAAGTTAAGCTTATATTGCAGATTAAAGGATACCGAAATGGGCCAAAAGATGTCACCTATAGGATGAGTCTGCCTTGCCATTTAAAGAATGAAGCAAGACAATAAGACGCTGTTTTCTATTTCATCAATCATATTCAGCATTTATTACAAAATTTTAATGCCATGCAATCTAATACTTTCTTTCAGACTCGAAGTTTGCTTAACAACATTCATAGAAAATCTGATTTGATTATTCAGCGAGTGATATTTGCTTTATGAGTAGAAACTGTTTCTTTCAGAATATTTTTATGCCCCCGAAGGGCGGCATATTAAAATCGCACCGTCTGTCCGTCCGTCCGTGCGTCCCAACTTACAAATTCGTGTCCGGACGTAACTCTGTCAGCATTGAAGGATTTTAAAAAACTTGGCACACATGTCTAGCACATCAAGACGACGTGTCGCGTGCGAGACCCACATCCCTACCTCAAAGGTGAAGGTCACACTTGGAGTATGAAGGTTATGGAATCCTGTATATAGCACACATTCGTGTCCGGACTGTAACTTTGTAAGCATTGAAGGATTTTAAAAAACTAGGCACACAGTCTAGCACATCAAGACGATGTGTCGCGGCAAGACCCACATCCCTAGCTCAAAGGTCAAGGTCATACTTAGAGTTTGAAGGTAATGGATTCCTCTAATATGCATATATGCACACATTCGTGTCCGGACTGTAACTTTGTCATGCATTGAAGGATTTTAAAATAACTTGGCACAAATGTCTAGCACATCAAGACGACGTGTAGCGTGCAAGACCCACGTCCCTACCTCAAAGGTCAAGGTCACACTTCGAGTTTGAAGGTAATGGATTCCTCTATATATGCATATATGCACACATTCGTGTCCGCACTGTAACCTTGTCATGCCTTGAAAGATTTTAAAATAATTTGGCACAAATGTCTAGCACATCAAGATGACGTGTCGCGTGCAAGACCCACATCCCTACCACAAAGGTCAAGGTCACACAGTTTATAGGTAATGGAATCCGTATATATGCATACATTTGTCTCCGGACTATAACTTTATTATGCTCTGAAGGATTTTAAAATAACTTGGCACAAAGTCTAGCACATCAAGCGGATGTGTCGCGTGCAAGACCCAAGTCCCTCCCTCAAAGGTCAAGGTCACACTTAGTGTTTAAAGTAATGGAATACGTATGCATGATTACTCTGTCATGCATGGAAGGATTTTAAAATTACATAGCACATTTATTGAGCACATGGAGAGGACACAGACTGTGAGGCACCTCTTTCGGGGGCATTCGTCACTTGTGAGGGACAGCTCTTGTTTTATATACACTCAACAGGTTTAGGAACGCAAACGTGGCAAAATATTCATTTTAACAATGTTATCGTGTTTCAAATTTATTGAAATTTCATACACAACAAAAACAATATAAAATTGAATTCTAGTGAATGTTTCAATAATTCATCGCAAAAAATGACTTAAATAGAAATAAAAACAATAGCGTCATTCAAATAGAAATGTTCAACAGGGGAACTCTGCGTTTCTAAACCTGTTGAGTGTATATAACAAATAAGTCACGATTATGGCATGTGAGTTAGGCATTTTATATCTGCGCTTTAAGTATATCAATAAATATTCCGCTTTATTATCGCCATGAATTAGATAGATGCCCGAACTTGCTAAAAGGCTCGAGTTCATCTTGCATATAATGTGCCGTATTGAATTCAAGGCAGCTGTTTTGACACTTGTTACATAACCAGATCAAAGTTTGTGATATGTACAGGTCTAGAATACTAATGCCAATTCATGAGCCTGTCCCAACATCTTCTCGACGTTTCTTCCTTCTGTCTGCAGTTATGAAAAAATTTTCTCAAAGCTTTGTACGTCTGTCCGTACGAATGAAAATACATTTTTACAAAAATAGTTGACGTGCGTTTGGCGTAGATCTTATTTACATTGATACAGTATATAGATATAACAATGTAAATGTAACAAACAGACTGATATTTTCAGATGTTCCGTATGGATGAAACTTCTGTCGTGTTGACTTACAACAACTGCGCAAGAATGATGGAACTGCCGTGACACATCGTTTAGCAAACACGAGATTTAGAATAAAGAAATTACATGTCATGTTAATCGAAAATGAAGGCCAAGAAATATTGTGCAATATGAGTCTCTTCTGTTTAAGATGCAAAACAGGACTTTAATAAGAATATTTACAACTTTTAACAATACTCATTTTGGATTCTCGCTAAAAATTAATGTATGTTGATCTTGGATTTCACAATAAGAAAATTTGTGAAATTGTAAATGTAAAAGTATCCAAAGTCTTTAGGTATATGGTTACTAGTGCACTTTTTGGGATTTGCAAGTTTGTTTCAATATTTGATATGATTGTAAGACTATGTTGTTCCTAATAGAATGTTCACTCTACTTTACATTCTACATTTCTATATAAAAATACTTATCAGTTATTAATCCGATTTGTTTGGTATTTGCTTCTCTTATTTCCTTTCCTATCCCCTCTTTTAGATGGATTCCGATCTGTATTAATTGCCTCATTTTGGAGAATTCACGACAGGTTCCCAGAAAGTGTCTTGCTAGTACAACAGTTCTACATTATTGACACTGAATGTATTACTCTGCGCGACCTTGTTCATTCTGGATTACCAAGAAAGCCAAATAACTTGAGGACATTCTCTTTTCTGACAGTTATAAATCCCATGAAAAATTCGCTACATTGATTTTTACATGAATGGTGTGTCTTAATAGAATATTTGCCTAAGTAAGTAATGAAAGAGGGCATATTGTCAAAACTTAACAATACACAATGGACTCATTGTCAGTTTCTCCGGTTAAAGCCAAGAAAGTTCCACTCAATAATGTAAATATATGCTTATTATACCCCTGAAACGAAGTTTAGGGGGGTATATAGGAGTCACCTGGTGGTTTGTCGGTCAGTCGGGCGGTCGGTCCGTTGCATTTTCCTTGTCCGGAGCATAACTTGAAAACTACTAGTTGGAATTCAATACAACTTCATACAATGGTCAAATACATTGAGAGGAAGTGCAGTGCACAAGAACCATAACTCCATCTTGACTAATGACAGAGTTATTGCCCTTTGTTATTTTACTTTGTCCGGAGCATAACTTTATAACTACTGGTTGGAATTCAATACAACTTCATACAATGGTCAAATACATTGAGTGAAAGTGCACAGCACAGAAACCATAACTCCATCTTGACTAATTACAGAGTTATTGCCCTTTGTTACTTTTTCTTGTCCGGAGCATAACTTTTAAACTACTGGTTGGAATTCAATACAACTTCATACAATGGTCAAATAGATTTAGTGGAAGTGCAGTGCACAGGAACCATAACTCCATCTTGACTAATTACAGAGTTATTGCCCTTTGTTACTTTTCCTTGTCCGGAGCATAACTTTTAAACTACTGGATGGAATTCAATACAACTTCATACAATGATCAAGTACATTGAGAGGAAGTGCAGTGTACAAGAACAATAACTCTATCTTGACAAATTACAGCATTATTGCCATAGACAATATCTCTATTTTAGTTTTTTCTGCAAGGTATTCTGTTACTACGAACTTCCTCAGTTTATAAAGCAGTCTTTCAGGGGTATTAATCACATTTAGTGATAAAACTGCTGGTTGGAATTCAATACAACTTCATACAATGGTCAAGCACAATGGGAGGAAGTGCAGTGCACAAGAACCCTTACTCTATCTTGACTAATTATAGAGTTATTGCCCCTTGTTTCCTTTCCTTGACCCTAACATAACTTGAAAACAACTGGTTGGAATTCAAAAAACCTTCCTACAATGGTCCAGCACAATGAGAGAAAGTGCAGTGTAGAAGAACCATAACTCTATCTTGACAAATTACAGCATTATTGCCATAGACAATATCTCTATTTTAGTTTTTTCTGCAAGGTATTCTGTTACTACGAACTTCCTCAGTTTATAAAGCAGTCTTTCAGGGGTATTAATCACATTTAGTGATAGGTCTAGTTTTAGCTTAAAAATGACGTTCTGACACTAAGCTCTGAAACCACCATAACGGCAATGGAAGTATATTCCTATCAGCACCATTGATGTTTAACCGTAATATTTTGAATCACCGGTAAATCTAAAAGAACTTCAGCTAGAGTCATTAAAAGTTACAGTAATATGAATCGGAATATAGAAATGTGCACCTAAGGTTTTGTTTATGACTGTGAAAATGTGTTGTTGTTGTCATTCAGTAACTGAAACTAAACGTTACATGTAATTTCAAAAGTATTTGACTTGGCATTTCGGATTTTGTCTGTGACTGCATGCAGTGATGGCGGATTGGCATATTTGTAACTGTGACTTGGAAAATGGGTCCAGATAAGTATTAATTATTATTGCGCAAATGTAAATAGACAAATATCCAATTTTTACCAAATTTCGACTAGAAGTAATCATTAAAAATGATGTTTATTGGAAGTAGCATTCATTAATATGCATGAAAATGATTCGTTCAAGTCTTTATCATACAGCAAATCACCATAGCGACCGCTTACCTTTATGTAAATGTGTAACATCGCAATCTACAATGTCAAATATACTGACGTTAAAAGTAGTTTTGACATTGCGAACATCATTATGAAGAATAGCAAAGGGTGTTATCTGAAAATAATCATAGCTTAAAAAGTAGTGGGTATATATTCACTTGAAAGTTTCAATTCAAACAGACTTTACCCTTTAAAAAGACATTGAAAACAAAATGTGTTAATTTAACTCATCTGGACCCATTTTCTCAGTTACAGTCACATTTGAACTTTTGTAAATCAGGATATGCAGTCTTGCATTACATCTCTGGTGCAACTGCAAAAAAAAATAGGTAAGTGGAGGCATATGTGTCCTCTTGAAACATTTCTTAGTTTTCAAATTTCATTTATCCTTGTTTTTATATAATGAAAATTGCACATTTATATTGCTGCAGGTTTGCATGACTCTTGCTCTAGTCCTTTTGCATAATTATATGCGTGACTAAAATATCATCGGCAGACACATAGAAACTAATAACACGTCGCAGATGGACAAGGGCAAATCGATATGCGATTTTATTAATTCTACTCACACATTTTAAGATGTGACAAATTCATCCAAATTACAAAGAGTCACTCAATATTTACATACCATATTATGCAAGACAGTTTGGTGACTATAACCTAATCACAAACGTTTACTTTTACTCAAGTGTGATGTAGGGTGGTGTAAATTTTTTCAAATAGCAAGATACGAATGATGTAACGTCAAACCTTTTCGAGACCTAGCCGATAGGTACACTACATTGTTTTAATCAGTAAACAGTTTTATCAATATCAAATATACATTTTTACAGTACTTCTGGCAGGAACGCCATGGCAAGGTCAACGTTAGACAGACTTATTTCTCATTTGATTTTTAAAAAGCAAAGTGTTCATACTGGCATACATCAGTACCAGCCATATGTTCTTTCGGATATTTAATCTTTTCTATAATTTCCTTTTGTGATGAGTATATTTTCAGTAAGGCTGTAAAGTGGATGTTGTGTTAAGCTTTTTCATATGAAATTTGTAGATAAAGGATGGGAAAACATGGCAACAACGTCGTTTTTGCAAATTTATTTTGCACTCATGTTACCTAGTTGTTCTAAAATATATCTCTAAAGCCATCAAGATAGTGTGTTAGTTAACAGAAGAACAACTAATTGAAACTACGCGTGACTGATGATGTGTCTGTTAAAAAGCGGACGCTCAACGACACCGGAACTTACATCAGTCAACACTTTGACAGGAACCTCGCGAGTCTGTATCTTTACGATTTATCATGCCACTGTCCTGTATAATTACTGCCTTTGAGAAATTTACGGCGTTATTTCAGCAAAATGAATTCTTGATTATACTTTACACAAACTGAGATAAATGTCCTTCAGGGGACTGATCATATTCCTTATTGAGGTGCAAAAACTATATATTACTTCTTTATGTTACTGTTGTGGACTTTTTAAACGATAGCTGCACATGAGACGGCGAGTATATACGTGATTAAAGGCATTGCATAGTTGCAGCCACTTGTCATGTTTGAAATGTTTCCAACTTTCCCTGGCCTATTTTCAGTCGATCAGGGCATAATTTTATGTCTTCTGCTTTGTACAAATCAATCTCACCTTAATCTCCATATGGGTGATATTCGTTCACTTTGAATCAAAAGTCTAGTACAACCTAAATCATAAATAAATATGTTATTTTCTTTTTTCTCTTTAAAATGTTTTGCAGGAAATATAACTGCCTTGTGAAATATGTAGTTATTTTAATTTTCCATTTCAGGTTGAAGAATATTTAAAATATAAAATATAAAACTTGATATAGCAGAGGAAAATGTCGTGGTGATTCTGGCATATAGTATTAATAATATGGGAATTTTGATGTAAAATTAAATGTTTTGTAAGACAACGTGCGTGACAAGTCAACTTCGATTTCGTAGAATGTCACTACAGAATATGGTTTAGCATACCGTCAAATCGTTTGCTTGAGGTTTAGTTTAAGGGGTGTTGTTTCACCTTAAACTCCCAACTTCTGAAACGTGTTCATCTATATCCTTATTTCATCTGACAGACAGGGTTTAACTTAACGTTTTCAGTCTTTCTCAATCTTTGGTGGTTTATATATAATTTACTACACGTGCTTAAACTAGTCATTTACTTAAATAGTTCCATTGAATTGAAGTGCTATTTGAATCCATCTGTAGAAAGTTTTACACCCTAGTTATATATCTTTGACTGCATTATTTGTATACAATGTAATTTACATATTGATTATTCATCAATTTATTATTTGATTGTTTTTATATGTTTTAGTACATGTGAAATAATCATGCTTGTTTTGTTCACTGATATTAACCTTGAATTTTAGTGTTAGCTACAGATGAAAATGAAATTGTTAATTCCGCTCAAGTTATTCGTATATTGTGCTAATTGGCTAGTTGATATGTTTGATACAAAATCAGTTTCCTCTCAATACTCCGAATTTGTTCTGGAGACGCCAATTCTCTGAATCTGCGCGTAAAAAAATGTGGTTTATCACTTATAACATGCAATAAAACAGTTGGTGATGCTTTTACAACTAAATGAGGTAACGCCATCTGAAGAATAATTGGTTTGTTGACACAGTTGCCGTAACTCCAGACAATACAGGAGATGGGCCTAGAAATTATAGATAATTTTGTGTTATCGATAGCACTTCACGGCACTTACCATGAGACAGAACCGTCTGCGACTGTACTGCTGCGTAAAACATATGTTAACAGATTATTTTTTTGGTAAAAGTTCCCCACCTCTCTAACAGCTAAACTATTTAACCTAATGGTGTTTGTTGTTATTTGTTGCCAATATAAAGACATTTATGTTACTTAAATCCATCTTCTAAAATCTATTTGATTTTGCAGTTTAAGCTGTAAAACCGAGATTTCAAGTGTATACCATATAAAGTTGTGTTTTATTGCGTTGTTTACGGAGTTATAAAAAGAGTTGTTTTGTTCTGATACATGATAGAATATGTTTTAAATTTCAGTATGGTCAATAACCCAATTAAGGATGACAGATCTCACTGCATGTATTTATGTCACAACTTATTGTTTTACTGTTTTACAATTGTTTGTTCAAGTCAGTAAAGTTGACTTCAATAACTATATTCTTAGTATTATTGAAGCATGTAGAGCATTGTTTTACTGTACATAAAATGACACAGAATTGAATTTTATAATTAGAATTAACGTATGATAATGTGGCAATGTAAAGTTTGGGCGGAACAACAGTAATGGATTGTCTTATCAAGCAAACATAATTATAGTTAATGTTTTAACATTCAAGCTCGCTACATATAATAGTTAAATAAGTCTTACTCATTTCGTGAGCTTCTTAACTGTTTTTATTGTGTGTTTGCATCAGTTATGATATGTGGCAAGTCAAAGGGGTAATGGCAGTCTGCTGTGAAAATCCTATTGTGATAAGCTGGAACAGTTGGCTTAATGTACTTTCTTAATCAATAAAAACGTGCAAAGGTCTGAAAATGATCCATCTTTTAAAGGCTACTCTACTGTGTACTTTTCGTGATGATTTAATATTCGCTATTTTCCGCCTTCGCTATTTTAAAAATCCCGCGAAATATTCATTTCACAGAGATTGACTATTAGAGAATTCTCCTTGTATATTGGGTAATTGACCATACTGAAATTTAAACCATATTCTATCATGTTTCAGACAAATCAAGGTATGACTTGAAATTTAAAATTCGCAAATATATGAGTCTGTCACAAATCTCGAAAATCACCCAATTATCAGTAGTTTAAATTTGTAGTTAATGCTACTTGTTTTATTAACAGTTCCAGAGAGATAAAGCTTCATGTAATTAAATGTTCCTCGATTTATGGACAAAATCATGCTGATAACGTGTCTTCGCGCAATTAAAATGAAAAATAATCTTCACATGTTATGATTGTGTTTAATTATTGATTCAGTGTATCTCTTAACTTGCAAAAAATCCAATCGCTAAAACAACTTCAGCATCCTAGGTTTCTATGCTTGACAGAACGGGTACACTAGAGCTTACTCCGGGGGGAAATTGTACCAATAATCGTGTCAGAAATCTGACATGCTCGCATTTCAGTATTTCATGAGAAATGAGTGAAAACAATAAATAATTTAATCAGGCTATAATCTTTTTATTTGCCAAATTTGAATATCGCAGGCAATTAAAGTTTTGGAAGTCAGAACTAAGTATCCAAATGCGTTATCCAAACTAGGTATAAATTTGAACATGGTCTGCTATTTGTAGCAGGTTACTTCTTTATCTTTTGTTTACGTTTACAAAGAAACAGTTTCTCCACAACAAATGTGCTTGGAATTAATTTCAGATGCATTGTAATGTATATACATTTGAATTTTATAGCGTTCTTCATCTATTGCTGTAAGCTAATCAAGTAAATCAGAGAAATGTAGTGCTTAATCTCACATCAACAAAAGATAAACACCTTATATACACTCGCCATGATTTTGAAGACATATAAGAGGAATGTTCAAATATGAATGCATCTAAGCACATAAAAATGTATCCTTGATAGATTTCAATGAAAATTTTATTTTGTCCCCTCGAAGTATTCACCTCCAACAGATGTGCAAAGTTTCAGTCTTCTAATCCAATCTAAATGATTATTAATCTAGAGATATAACAAAAATGAAAGGATGCAATTACCTGATCGAGACATCTGTCACAGACAAATGTGTGTGAAATCTCTCCTTTTCGCAACTTTGCATACTGGTAACGGGTGAGACCTGAAATTATAAAAAAAACAATATAAATTATACAATATTTAAATTCATAAAAATGTCATTTTAAATACAGTGTAGAATAATCCACGGCAATACTTATTTTTTAACAGATTGTTCTATTGGAAGAATAGAATTCCCTTATTATCGAGTAATACATGTAGTTCAGTTTAAAAGTCTATGAAATAGTTTATTAAAGAAAACAATACCGTACCTGTGTTCCCACATTTTCTGTGTTGCCAGCCTTTGCAGGAATCGCAGTTGATTGCCTGATTGTGTCCATATACTTCTTTAGAACAGTAGAGACAAGGATTTTTGGTAGCCATGATTGACTTTGTGACAATACAAGAAAACCCGAGATATATAAAGGGGTTTGGATTAAAGAGTAAAATCTGTCGAATCTATCACTCGACAGGTCATTCTTTAATTTAATCACTCAGCATGACATCCTTTAAATTCCATAGCTCAAACATTTTTAATTCCATAACTCAAACAAAATGACAATTAGTCACAACAAACATGTGAGTATTTTTAGCTCGACTATTCGGAGAATATGGAGAGCTATTACAGTCACTTGTGTGTCGGCGTTGGCGTCGGCGTCGGCGTTGCTTCTTTGGTTAAAGTTTTGCCTGCTAAGTACTATCATGCACATATCTCAGTAACCACTTATGATATTGACTTGAAACTTTGTTCATGTCTTTAGGGGTGTCATACAATCAAGGCAGATAACTCTTGAAAAAATTTAGTACAAATTATGGCCCTTGTTTGACTTTGAAAATTTGGTTAAAGTTTTGCCTGCTAGGTACTATAATGCACATATCTCAGTAACCACTTATAATATTGACTTGAAACTTTGTTCATGTCTTTAGGGGTGTCATACAATCAAGGCATATAACTCTTGAAAAAATTTAGTACAAATTATGGCCCTTGTTTGACTTTGAAAATTTGGTTAAAGTTTTGCCTGCTAGGTACTATCATGCACATATCTCAGCAACCACTTATGATACTGACTTGAAACTTTGTTCATGTCTTTAGGGGTGTCATACAATCAAGGCATATAACTCTTGAAAAAATTTAGTACAAATTATGGCCCTTGTTTGACTTTGAAAATTTGGTTAAAGTTTTGCCTGCTAGGTACTATCATGCACATATCTCAGTAACCACTTATGATATTGACTTGAAACTTTGTTCATGTCTTTAGGGGTGTCATACAATCAAGGCAGATAACTCTTGAAAAAATTTAGTACAAATTATGGCCCTTGTTTGAAAATTTGGTTAAAGTTTTGCCTGCTAGGTACTATCATGCACATATCTCATTAACCACTTGTGATATTGACTTCAAACTTTGTTAATGTCTCTAGGGGTGTCACACAGTCAAGTCAGATAACTCTTGTATAAATTTAGTACTAATTATGGCCCTTGTTTGACTTTGAAAATTTGGTTAAAGTTTTGCCTGCTAGGTACTATCATGCAAATATCTCAGTAACCACTTATGATATTGACTTGAAACTTTTTTAATGTCTTAAGAGGTGTCACACAGTCGAGACAGATAACTCTTGAAAAAATTTAGTACAAATTATGGCCCTTGTTTGACTTTGAAAATTTGGTGAAGTTTTGCATGCAAGGTACTATCATGCACATATCACAGTAACCACTTATGGTAGTTATATCAAACCTTGCAATAGTGTTCAGGGTAAATTTTGTATCAAACAATTAATTTACCAAAAATTAAATCTATAGTTATAGATTTTGACTTTTTTTATGATTCAACTTTCCTAGTTTATACTTAATAGTTAGCAGAATTTTGTTTTGCTATTACACTGATAAAAGTTTTGTTTTATTAGCAAACACCCACAATAGTCGAGCGTGCTGTCTTATGGACAGCTCTTGTTTTTATTTTACGTTCATTTAATTACTTGCATATATCTAAATATTCACTCAATACACATTCATCACATCAGAAATGATACTTAATATACCCAACTGATATTTTATTTCATGATATTTTCGTTTATAAAAATTTAACTGTATGGGCCGAATAAGCCAAACAAATGTGGGCCGAATCAGCCACGGTCCGAATCAGCCGGTATTCTGGCATACATTACCTTCTGGACACTCATGGTCCGCTTTGCAATGCATGGTCTTTTGCCAGACTTTGTTGCCCATATTTTGTTCTGTATCTTTTGTTTGGGCTCAAAAAAGTGAACCCATGTCTCGTCACCAGTGACAACATTTGTGAAAGACCGTGCATTGTTATTTGGGAACTGTTTAAGCAACATTTTCGCACATTGCACGTATGCCTTTTTCTGCTCATCTGTCAACAGATGGGGAATCCATCTAGCACAGATTTTTCTCATTTTCAAATTACGTTTCAGAATTGCATGAGATGCTCCTAATAAAATGCCAACCATACTAGTTATTTGCCTAGCGGTGTATCTTGCATCAGTAGCAACTATTTATTTCACTCTAGCAACCATCTTGGCAGACGTTGCTGTTTTCGGCCACATTTGAATTTCTTAAACCAATGAATAACTGTTGAAAAAGACATTTCATTATGCCCATAAACAGAACATATTTCATCAAAAATGTCTTTACACCATATGCCAAGAATACAACGATTCTTAATATAGGATCGTATTTCAACAGCGTACACTGAACTTCTTCCAACTATTTTTGTTTTACAAAAATGTATATAGGAAAAAAGCTATATTTATATCATGTACATTCGTTTGAAATGCAATGTTAGGAAATTTTTTCGAACAAATAATGGTCAATTACGCCAGGAAGATATGGTGTTTTGGTTTTATAAGAACTGCAAGTAATTTCGCACCCAGGGTACTAATAGGTCTTTAAGTATGAAGAATTGTTTATATACTTGCAAGATTAAAAAACACAACATAACGTTTCTTAAGTTA
The DNA here is from genome assembly GCA_022818135.1 of Saxidomus purpurata. Lineage (NCBI taxonomy): Eukaryota > Metazoa > Mollusca > Bivalvia > Venerida > Veneridae > Saxidomus > Saxidomus purpurata. The sequence continues at coordinate 18,729,598 of JAFMSR010000002.1, read as the reverse complement.
TAAATAAGAAAATCATATTGATACTTCTCGGCTAGTATTATTGGCGCTGTGCGGAAGCACAGTGCCAGTATTGAATAGGTTTTAATTTTGTACCATGGGGTTGCATAATCGAATAGGGAGCAGCCAACATTATTATTGTAATTAAAAACTATGTATTATGTTTGAACAAACTCCCTATAATGAATAAATAAATAGTATTAACTGATTACAAACAATACTATACCAGATGCATACGTCTTCGACCGTTAATTCAAAACTTTTGACATATTCATAGGATATTTAATAACTTTTCCACAAACTTGAATGTTACGGTTTTTTTATTGCTTTGTTTACGGACCCTACGGCCAGATTCATCAAAGTTCAGAAAAAACGTCTCAATAGTTGTTTTGCTAACTCTAAACATTTTGAAGTTTAGATACATATGTTGTCAACGTGAATAATTAATGAAAACCCATTTTAATTACTACATACTAAAGTAAAATGTAGGCATTATAAATAAGACCGTTCACCTAACTATGCGATACATGGGGTCTCAATGAAAGTTATGTAAAGCATCGCTAACAACTGACCAATAGTAAAGACAAAATTAATCACGTGGGTTTCGTCTGCGTCGAAAAGCGTCTACTGACCACGAGCTGTAGCCTTGTTTAATGGGCGTCATCGTACCATTATACGGAAGGTTGTTTTATGATTCGTTTATTTTTTTGTTAAACTGTAGTAAATGTGGTTTTTTACTTATTATGATAACAGTTACAAATAACATAATGTATTTGGTTTCCCATTGATAGGTTGTTTACTGATATTCTAAAATGACTCTGATTCCTTTAAATCATGTTTCAAAAACATGCGCAGCGCCTTTGATGCTTTGCATCAAAATTTGTCTTGTTCAGATTCTGGATCAATGCTAGAGTAATTGTCGCTTTACGCCATTAAGAATCAGGCATTTGGTGGTTTTACAGTTGTCCGACTAAACACTTAAGAGCCCCAATGTTTCACTCTCTTCAGGAAACTCTAACATATGTCCAAATATATAATATTTTATTCTAACTAAGTTCAGATTAACTACTTTTTGCACAGTATTTTCTTGAATATAAATCAGTCGTGTCACTTTCATTCTGCTCCGTTTGACTTTGAATTAATAACTGCATAATAATTGTAAAAATGGGCTTTGTGTCATGGTAAACGTCTCAAGCTCCAAAAGTCTAAAAAAAACGCACATGGATAACAAAGGGCTGTATTGATGTTTGACTACTTTACCTCAGTAACGATTTCCTTTTGTTACAAGAAGAAACATGAAGGTTACTGATGTATAACATTTCAGTAATGATAGATACATACAAGGCTTAATTCTCTTGTAAATAGTGCTAAGATAAATTAACAAAGTGTTCGAATGTCACAGTGACATTTATCCTATATAGACTTGTAAAGTACAAAATACAATTAACAATACTTAATCTGTCGTGTAAATTTAATTTGTGAAATGTCGCACAAATGTTAGGAATTAAAATGATGGTAGGAATTAAAGATTGAGAGAGAGAGATATAAATAAATATATATTTGCCGAGTTAGCACGAAAGTCTGTTTTAAGCGGATTTGAAAGTTCAAGGTGGGTTTTTAAAAAGAATGAAGCAGAAATAGATTCATGGACATGACCATAGTTTTGAAGAGGCGACTTCCTCTTGGAAAATATTTCTACAAACAAATGAGACAATAAGTTCTGTAGTAATATAATTCTTACAAAAGCTTACACTTTCATGGAAAATGTTATAAATTTCTTTCCACAATCTGTTATAAAACACCCAAATTATTAGATCCCATTATCCACAATCTTTACTTTGCTTTAACATTTGGTAAAAAAATCAGATGCATATCCGTACCAGACAAAATTGTATTAGACGATTTCTAATAAAAATGTAAGAACATTAGGTACATTTTTGAAGGGATCATACAATTTGACCAGTTACACACACTACTAGACATACCACTCTGAAATTTATGCAGATAAACATCAGGACTGATTTTATAAATCTTTTTATGAAGCAGTACTAACAAATAATAACTTCCGTGCATGTAAGATTCACATCCATCATCCTAAATTACTAGTGTATATTTTAAAGTCTCTTTTCTTACATTTCCATAAATTGCCATAACAGAATGGAAAATCTTTCTTCGGTAATACATTTTTGATTCTTGGACAAAATGCAGGATGTAGGCCATGGTCTATTTGAAATATTGGATTAACATGAAATAAAAACGCAGGAGGCAGATATAAGGTAGTCTATGGCAAACACTTTACCAATGTTGAAAGAATATCTAAAACATTAAGTGTATGCCATAAGTTTCCTTCCTACTGAATTAACAGACTAAATCTATTTAACCAAAATAATAAACATGTTAATGAGAGTAGATTTCAGAACTAATATTTCAAAACTCTACAGTACAATATTTACAGATATAATTGCTTTATATCAAAAACTTTAAACACTTGTTATATCTTTGTGAGCAGTTCTCCTTGAAACAGATTATTGCAATAATAATAAATGATATTGATATATCACCGCGAAATCTCAAGTTCAAAAAACAGAAATGGATACAGTATAAACTATATCTATAACTCAAGTAATATTTCACACAAAAGGCAATGCGGTCTGAAAATAGAAGCATATTTGAAACATTACGAAGAATCACAGAAGAAGCGTGAAATTGAAAGTTAAAACCTAGAACAGTAAATAACATCAAAAGCGCACAAGAATTACAAGAACCTATTATTGATCTTTTGGTGTATGTTTTCAAACAATAAGTTTGCGTTATTGAAGTGTAAAGCTAGTACAAATGCGAAATTTCCCAACATTAAATATTCTATATTATTCTTACGACATTATTATGATCTTTTCTAATGTAGTGTCATTTTCTGACGGAAAGTATACTATACTACTGTAACAATAACCCACTAGTTCGGCTGTACTTATATTCATTTTCATTTTGTCTGAATCAGGTGTTTTTGCCAATTCAATGATCCCGTTCAATTCATTTTAGGATATATAATACAACTGATGCATATTTTATTTACAGGTACCACCTATCGAAACTAGGGTCAATGTATGGTAATCTTACTACTGGCCACTATTTTTTATTTTGTGCGCATTTTCAGAGATAATAACTGTGTTATAGAGTGTCACAGCTACTTAGTACTATCAAAAAAGGAAAACCTTGGATTAATTTTATTCAGTTTGGATTGATTTAACGACCTCGGTGCCATTTATGCCATGTTTCATCGGAACGTAATAATTTGTGCACAGATATCAATACTGATCAAAACTACATAAAAGATTCTAAAGATCACTTTTGCAGAAATATTTTGATCCGCGTGAAATTTATAGTTCCTTTACTGGTGTGACGTTGAACTGTTTTTCTCGTATTAGTGTTAGCTCTACACAATGTAGTTGGATATGTTCAGGGTGAGCTATTAGGATCGATGAATGTCCGTCATCCATCCACATTTAGTTCGTTAACACTCTAGTGGTCACATTTTTGCCTCAGTTGTCACGAAACTTGGTCAGGATGATTGTCCCAGTAATTACTCGAACGAATTCGAATATGGTTCATCTCGGATGAAAAACTAGGTCACATGACCCAAAAATAGAAAAATCTTGTTAAGGCTCTAGAGGCTACTGTTTCAGTCAAAATATCCTGGCAATTTGTCAGAAAGATTGTTTGGTTGATTTCTAGCTCAAGTTTTAATATGGGTCACCTGGGGTCAAAAACTAAGTCACACAGCCCAAATATGGAAAAGCCTTGTTAACACTCTAGAGGTAACATTTTCAGCCCAAATATCCTGGAAATTTGTCAGAAAGGTTGTTTCGATGATTTCTAGCTCAAGTTCGAATATGGGTCATCTGGGGTCAAAAACTTAGGTCACAGAGCCCAAATATGGAAAAACCTTGTTAACACTCTAGACGTTACATTTTCAGCCCAAATATCCTGGAAATATGTCAGAAAGGTTGTTTCGATGATTTCTAGCTCAAGTTTCAATATGGGTCATCTGGGGTCAAAAACTAGGTCACAGAGCCCAAATATGGAAAAGCCTTGTTAATACTCTAGAGGTAACATTTTCAGCCCAAATATCCTGGAAATATGTCAGAAAGGTTGTTTCTATGATTTCTAGCTCAAGTTCTAATATGGGTCATCTGGGGTCAAAAACTAGGTCACAGAGCCCAAATTTAAAAGCAGTTGTACTCGGATGAGCGATAAAGGGCCATCATGGCCCTCTTGTTTTATCTTTGATTAAGTTTTTATGTTGCAGAACTCTTGATATGACAAATTTTTATGTTAGCACCGAAAGTGAGTTGCTGAATATAATAAATTCCCTTTTTAATGACGACTTCTTTATGTTCAAATTAAAACTGGCAGCAGAGCAGCGAAAGTGAATTGCTTAAATAATGAATTTCCTTTTTAATGACAACACTTTTGGTGAGGATACAAAATTAAGAGCAAAGTTTTAATTTCAGCAGAGAATATTTAAGAGTTATCTGGGAGAAGTAATTTTGAAGTATGCAGTGAGGATACCACTGAGCAGCAAACTTACTAATTGTCATTCGAGCCCTTCATATAAAGTGTCATATAATCTTTGTAATCAGACTTAGTTTCATGAAAGGTAGATCTGATGAGATTCGGGTTTGTTGTAGTTGTAAGGCCTGAACTTAGTCTGTTTAGTCTCAATCACTGACCTTCATGTTGCATAGATAGATGAGTAGTTTCGATATTAAAGTCTAAAGTGTTGATCGAATTTATTTATACGGAATCGTTGCCGTATCAATGGTTCTCGCGGAAAAGTAAACAAATATTTACAGTAAGCATGGTACAACTCTTTTGTCGTTAGTAAAAATTGGTCATTTTTCGGAAACAAGGTATTAAAAGAGAGATTTTTACGGCATTACTTCGGGAAACAGTCTGTATCAATGTATCAGTAAATGTTTCAGTTAATCTGGTTTTATAGAGGGGCTTTGATAAATTAATCTCAGAGGTGCTAGTGTGTGGAAAATAAGCCGTATCTTTCATATAAAAAATAAATATAAAAGCTGAAATTATGAACTTTATGAATATGTTAAAAATTGTATATATAAGTAAAACTTTGATACGTTACGGCGTTAGATGGAAACTTAAATTCAATATCGGTCAATATTTCGGGCATATTTAACTGCTTTAAAGTGACACTATTATGCTCATCTTACTGCACATAGTGTGTTTTTGGTGACAGTTTTATAAAAGCAATTTTCGATAGCTGTGCATTTAAATGTGTTAAACTAATGATAATGCCGCATTAATATTTGAAGTTGGTGCTTTAGAAATTAAAGAAATGGACTAATAAAATAATATTTCCTTCCTTGGCAGTGATCTCCCTTGTGTTATAAGTGTTGCTCGGCAGTGGAAGGGAAGCAACTCCGACATGCATTTGTTTATTTCTTACATTGACTCAGGAATACTATATACGGTTCCTGATTGACTCTCCCAGTCAAAAAAAGCAAAGTAATATTTGGAAAGTTATTATTTCGTACTGGTAGCAGGAAAAGTTGATTGTATTGGGTCAAAAGTTATTATTTCCTCTACCCTTTTCACACACACCTATTTCAGCTTGAATTTTACTTTTAAAAAGTGTGCATAATGTCACTTTAAAAAGGCAGTGGCATGGTAGTGGTAAATTACACGGTACTACTGCGATCCTTATCTAATATCAATAAACAATACACTTTTACAAATTATATACCTTAATGAATAATTATTTAATATCCATTCTATATATAGCTCCTCCTATGAAATATATGTACGCCGTACGGCTACCTAGACCAAAAGACAACTTTGTTAAAAGCAGTTGTACTCGGGTGAGCTATAAAGGGCCATTATGGCCCTCTTGTTTCAAGTTTACTGTGCAATTTTATTTGAAGTTTCCAAGTAGAAATAGAAAGAGTACAATAAGAATTCCAATTTTATTCGATACAGAGATAATACCATGTATCAGGAAATATCCAAGTTTTTGTTTTACATTGGTTATTGTTTGAAAACATAGCAAAGAATTGTTGAAAATAGTTCAGCTGTTCTAAAATATATTTTGATATTTTGTCAATTTATCTCGTCTCAACATTGTTAAGCGAACTTTAGTAGCCACCATCCGCTACAACGATGTCTTATCCGTAGATAAGTTCCAACATTGCCGTCCATTTATTGCAGTTCGTTTGAAGAAAATACCTTTTTTGCGGTATGTGTATCAATTTGACTGTATGCCTATTCGCTAAGGCACTGTATGCAAATCGCAAACCGTTATAAAATGACTGTATGCGTATTCGCAAATACGTCCATTTTATATTTTCAGTTATTTCAGATACCTATGGCTGACCGTTATTTTTAAAATTTGACCTCGACATCCTTTAGTGATATCATCAACCACTCCATTACATTTCCCGCTAACATCATTCTGAAAATCAAAATATGATAAACATGCGACTGTCACTGTGTTTATTCTGCCACAAATGAATTTTACATGAGTTGCAAAATATTGAAGACTACATTTATACTAAATTTGTTAAACTTCTTCATGGGACATGAGTTCGAATCCTTGCACGGTCAATCCTTTTATTGCTAGAAACAAGGTTATTTTTTGCTTAAATATCTCATAATCGAATGTTTCATGACATGTTTCGACAACAGAAGATGATAATGTATGATTCAATCATATACATTTCATTTACTAAAGAATGCCCCTAATTCAAACAACAACATAGAAATGTAATAAATGTACATGTATACAATTACAATAACTCTGACAGTACAGCTCCTTTCGAATACAGCTGACACCTCCGCGGGGAGCTGTATTCGGTGCACATTAACGAATACAGCTCCCTTTGTAAAGCAGAGCTTTATTCAAAGTACAGCATATGCCAATTCGACTGAATCTCCATATGTTCGCTTTATTAGAATATATATGAAGAACAATGATCCATTTGAAAAAAATGTCCACAGATAGAAATAAGGAACCTTAATTGCCTAAAACATCTAACACATGTTCAATATACTGCATGTTACATCTATTCCGTCCGTCTATTTGTCCCACCATCTGTCTGTTGTCCTATCCTGTATGTTGTCTTATATGTCCGTCTGTCAGACCGTATACCATGATGCATATAGGCTTAAAAAAATATTGCCTGATATGTTATCGTCATATGAAAATAATGATGGTTTATTGAAAAAAAAAATCTGCAAAACAGTAATTCAACTTCAAAATTTCATTCAACTGTCGGACCAACAAGTGCAGACAAAAAGACATACAGTCCATGACTTAGTTACCGCATATTTGTATGAAGGAATGATACGTCTACGTTGCAAAGGGTCACTGGGGCGTTCTATGCGAAAAAAAAGATACAAGAACCCTTATTACAGCTCCCATTTGATTAGGGGAAATGCAATACAGTTTCCCGGAGAGCTGTATTCGTTAATGTGTACCGAATACAGCTCATGGGGGAGCTGTATTCAAAAGAAGCTGTATCCGGTGTTACAGTACACTTTAAACTGGGTTTTTAAATTCATACCAAGTTCGGAAGAAGGGACGAGATAAAATCCATTTAACGAAATGTTATCATAATAAAGTTACAAATCAGATATTTTCGATCTTTATATGAAAGAAAATAAATCATCTTCAATGTATTTGATGATTGACAGTACTCGCTACCAACAGAGCCATTCAATGATGAAACATACGACAAGTCAATTATGGTTCATGACAATCCCTGTACACGCTAATACTTTTAAGTTGTCAAACAGGCTTCATTCATAAATGGTTACCATATTTATTCCGGTACTCTTCAATCTTTTGCGTATTTTACTCCCTAAAAATAATAGGAAGAGTCATAGTAAGCTAATATGCTTGAAACAATTTGATAACTTTGAAACCAAAATTAGTAGCCGAAGCAAGAATTACGCTTTAAATCTATATTACACTTGTTGCGTTCTGTGCAATTATTGTACAGTGGTTTTACGATTATCATACAGTAAACAATTTTGTGTTTGCGAATATGCATACAGTGCATATCTTTAATGCATGTAAATACCGACAGTATTTTGACACATTCCTTACGTTTTAACTAGTAAGTAAGGCTGTTCTCATTACATGAATAAATGACCAAACTGTAAACAACACTTCTGAGGCAATGAACTGTCCATATCTTTCAATATTAAACCATTTTTAGGACGAATGCTCTATGTTGCCCTTATATTTTTATTTCTTTTTCCAAATACATATAGAGTTTTTGAATATAACCACGTCTGACAATACCCACATCAAATATAACTATTTTACGATACAAAAAGTTAAATCACACTCACTATGCTGTCCCAATTCCTACTTAAAACTTAAAAACAAATTACATGGTAAACTTGAAAACAGTTACTGTATGCATATTCGGTGGCGACTTCCGGTTTGGTACAGTCTGAGTTCGTGCACTGTGAACAATACACATTCATTAAATGTTTGCTAAAAGTGCAGTTTCGTGGGTGTAAATAAGCTGGAATAAAGCAGGTTTCCTAATTTCTTAGCACAATGTCTGATTGGATGGGCCTATTATTTGACAGAAATATTGTAGCCAAGCGCATTGCGTCAAAGTTTGGTTGAGATCGTTAAACAAATTTGGCTTCAAGGGTATAAAGAAATGAATAACATAAGATTTCTATTAGAGTGGCTCAGCTTTTTCTAGCTCACTTGGCTTTGCCAGGGTGAGCTTTTCTTATGGATGATTGTCCGTGGTCCGTTAACATTTTGATTCAAACGACATATCCTCTGAAACCACTGGGCCAATGTTGATGAAACTGTGCATGGATGTTCCTTGCATGAAGCTCTACCAAAATTGTTTATAGAATTCCATTTCATACAGAGCTCTGGTTGCTATGGGAAAATATAGATAAAACTTTAAAAATTTTCTTCTGAAACCACAAGGCATAAAGCTTAGATATTTAGAATGTAGCATTGTCTAGTGGACCTCTACCAAGATTGTTCAAATTATGAGCCCCGGGTCAAAGTTGACTCCGCCCGGGGTTCGTATATAAATTATAATTATACATTAAATTTTAGTCGAAAGGTTTTCTGCAAAATAAACAAAAAACATCTACTCGTTAAGATCTCGTTGCTCGCAATATGCTCAAACTGTAAGGGGTGAATGCTGTTACATGCAATGCATTGAAAAGCATCTTGTAAAGTTTCACCTTACTAAAACATGTTTATTGCAAGTTGAGCGAAAGATCATTGTCTTCCATTAACCATAAATCAAAATGTCATATTCATAAATGTGCCGAAAAGCACATTAAAGTCGAATCTAAAGCGTTCCCTTACGTGGGATTGATACACTGGATTGATACCTCATACCCATATCTTCTCTTCCTTCAAATTTCAAGTAACGAGTTTCCGACTAGTCTGTTAGATCTTTTTAGGACAATGTGGGCTTAACACAACATTTTTGCTAGATCTTTGTTAGATAGCAAATAAATAGGGATTGTTTGTCCGTCGTTCCGTCAGTCCGTTACAAAAACTTAACGTTGGCTTTAACTTTGCCATTTCTTAAGATTTCTTCGTCAAACTTTACAATTGTATAGATTATGACAAATGGCTTGTGATGCCGCCAAGTTTTGTATGTATGTCAAGGTCAAATTTGACAAGAGTTATGACCCTTTTTGTACTTAGTTTTTGTCACGAAAACTTAACGTTGGCTATAACATTGCGATTTCTTAAGATTTCTTCATCAAGCTTTCAAATTGTATTGCTTACAAATGGCTGGTGATGCCACAAAATTTGGTAGATCAATGTCAAATTTGACATAGTTATGCCCCTTTTAGTACTTCTTTTCCTTCATGAAATCTTAACGTTGGCTATAACTTTGCCATGTTTTAGATTTCTTCATTAAACTTTCTACTTACATTGCTTATGACAAAAGAGTCATGGTGCTGCCACATTTTGTAGGTCAAGGTCATATTTGACAGAAATATGTCCCTTTTTGTACTTTGATTTTGTCACGAAATTATTGGTTATTCTGACAAAGTGTAATCTAGTAAGTTCTACTTGACGAAGTCCAGCAGAGATAGGTGGTCTGTTCGTCGTCCGTATGTCCGTAAGATTTTCCTCGATAACACACTATAGGTCACAAATTTCATTTGACTCAATTCCTCAGATGGTTGCCTGCAACTAGCAAACGTTCCTTATTGGGTTTTTTTGGTCAGTGGATCAAAGGTCAAAGTCACAGTGACCAGAATTATAAGTATGTTCGCTGTACAAATTATTACTATTAATCTTCTGTTGATTCTTGGGAATACTATAACCAAATACAAGGATCCTGCAAAACCTTCCGCCTCTAATATATACCGTAGTTTTAATACAGGTAAATTGTATAGCATATCACTTCAGCTCTGTTCTCAATATTCTCAATAGCCGTTTATTTCGTGCAAGTTGCTTTTTCAAATGACCGGGATGTTGAAGTTTCAAATACTTGTATTATCATATATACTGATTATTTTATTTAAAAAGTCTCGATCATGGAGGAAAACAGCTGAAAGAAAGTAGAGTATCACAAGGCCGATATTTATAGAACTGTATGGTAAAGGGAAGAGTATGATTAACACACCTTGTAAAACTTCCTTGCGTTCTTAGAAAAAGTCTCCAAACTGCGCTGCAGTATTTTAGAAAATAAGTTTCATTTAACTATCTATTGTTGCATAACCTTTAGCGACATTGAACACAAATTGTCTTTAAAACAACTATCTTGAAATCGTTCTTTTTTGTCAGTCGTAAATACGAACAAACATTTCGTATTTATTAGATGTTATTTCGCAGAAACAAAATAGATTAGTTATTCGTAAAAATGTAATTAAATATGTCATTGCTTACGTGTTCTGCGTCTATTGATACGAGCTGAGTCGGTTGTGTGTTTATAATCGTACAGGTGGGTTTGTTAATGTATTAACCAGTGTAGGTTCTTAAATTGGAGTAGTATTAAGCTGTTTACAGATGCTATCTTGTTCAAATAACTGTCACTTGTTGACGCCGCGAGGGATCGCGGCGTCAGTATTGAATAGGTTTCAATTTTGGACCATGGGGTTGCATAATCAAATAGGGAGCAGCCAACATTATTATTGTAAATCTAAACTATATTCTATATGTATGAAAAATGACTTTTATGAATCATTAAATTGTATTAAGTCATTAAAAAAAATAATAAAGTACAAAATATTTACGTCTTCTTCCCTTATTACAAAACTTTGGACACATTTAATGAGTATTTAATAACTTTTCCACAAACTCGCAGACTACGGGTTTTTTATAGCTTTGTTTACGGACCTTACGACCCGATTCATCAAAGCTCAGAAAAAAAGATTCGGAAAATGTTTTGCTATCTTAAACCACTCAAATAATAGAATACATGGCGCCAACGCGAAAAATCAATGACAACCCATTTTAATTACTACATATTAGACTATAATATTGAAACTGTAAAGAAAACCCGTTCACCAAACTATGCAATACGTAGGGCCCTAACGGAATTCCATTCCATCATTTGTAAATAAAAACAATACTCAGCCAATGGAAGTTCTGTAAAATGTATACGTCACAGCATAATTAATCATGTGGATTTCATCTCTTTCCGCCATATTGCTAGAGTGTATACGCTTCGGGAATAGAAAGAAAGAATAATCCACATTACCAGCTACAGGGAGGGAGGGGCTGGTATATCTGTTTTACAAATAGTTATTTTTCACAATATTTGGACCCGGTGTAAATTATACTTGCACAGGTTTTTTTGCCTCTAGCGTCCTATAAACCGACCTGTAGTCAGTGAAATTGTGGGAGGAGCCATGGTTATAAATAGTTTTGTCTATCTAAAAATAGCCAGTGTAAAATTAGCATCCGAAAATAATTAATGTTGTGAAAAAAGAGGTATTTAACAATATGGAAGTTACACAAGGATTTAGCATTATGCTAGTAACTAATAAAAAGTTTATTTTTATGAATCAGTTACATAAACAAAAAGTACACAGAGGTAATGATCATTTTATGTAGTAAAAAGGGTTCGCTGATTTTATAGAGAAACCTGTCCAAGTCATGCTTCTAAAACATGCGCGGCGTCTTTGATGCTTTGCATCAAAATTCGTCTTGTAATGTATGTTGTAAGTGTTTCTTGAACACACATCAACAAACGGTTATTACATTTTTTATCCGTTTTTCTGAAGTATTAATATTTAAATTTCTTTTTAAAATTCAACCTGTCCTTTCGTACATGCTGGTGCGTTTCGCTCATTGTTTTACCTAATATGTAAATACTTCGGCAGCGATTTCTGTTTTTACATACTCGAACTTACAATAACATACTGGTATATATACAAGTTTGATATTTTTTATTTAAATGTCGTATACATAAGAAACAAATTTCTCTGTAATAGCAAACTTGTAAAGGTTTGCTGCAAGCTTAATTATATATTACATCCTACTAAAGATATCACATAGAAACAACTTTGACCGACAATATACCCAATGTTTGTCCGCTATGTTTTTGACGAATTAACATCAATAGGGTCACATTATACAATTAAAGATTGCAAACACATCAAGTTCAAGTTCAAGTTAGATTTACATCGGCTGTTGGAAGAATATCAGCAAGCGCTAAAGAGAAAAGATGTTAGGCTCAGTATCTGTTACAATGTCAATTTGATCACTTTTTTTATTAAAAGAAAAGATAACTGTAACCGTCATTCCAAAAAAATGAAAACTTCAATCGAGTTATACATGTATATCATGCATCCTGAAACTGGACTTGAATATGTTGAGAAGGGACCAGGTCAAGCCAGTGCCTGTACAAAGTTATACCACCTTTACGAAACCCCTATTAAGCACACATTGTGATTTACCTTTTAAATATGAATGTATACAGCACAGTTCTGGGAATGTTATATATTTGAATATAGAAGCGGAATTGTAACTTGCGACTACAGCTTGAAATATATGAAACGAATACATTCATAATAAAATGTTTATCTATTTTTTAAAAGAAAATAAAACATTGTACCTTTTTTACTGAAATCTTGTAAACAGTCCCTGAAACTCAAATAGTTACACAGATGAAACAATAGCTGCGAATACAGAATACAATAGGGACAATAACAGAGATGTACTAGCTATGCAGAGATAGGAAATAAAGTATGAAGAGACCAATCAGAGATAGGAAATGAAGTATGAAGAGGACCAGTCAGAGATAGGAAATGAAGTTTGTAGAGGACCAGTCAGAGATAGGAAATGTAAAGGACCGATCAGAGATAGGAAATGAAGTGTGTAGAGGACTAATCAGAGATAGGAAATGAAATATGTAGAGGACCGATCAGAGATAGGAAAGGAAGTGTGTAGAGGACCAATCAGAGATAGGAAATGAAATATGTAGAGGACTAATCAATTCATATGTTGTAAAATAAATGAATATTTTGTCATTCTAAATAATCTCTTGCATGTTTTAGCTTTGCTGAATTCTATCACGCCACTTCCACCAAGAGGAATTTGAATGGGTAATGTGAAATATCGTGTGATATCTGATGTACCCAAGAAAAACAGATTTGTTTCGCCTAAAATAACAAATTAGATCACATACACAGCGTTTGCACAACGTTTAAGCAATCTGATTTATTATAAAAGAACAGACCGAGATTCTGCATTTTAATTACCTCTTAAAGTGAAAATACACTATAGATAATAGCTTTAGCAAATAAAATACGCACGAAATAAGATGCTTTGTAATATAACCCTGTAAAACATATCTCTCCACAGGAGTTTAATTGATACGACCTTTTCCAGCAAATGGAACTTTTATTTTGAAAGTTCCACTGTTTTACATTTTCAGTATGAATTTAATTATTCCAAATATATAGAGAATATTAGGCTACTGTCTTTTGATAACATGTGATATCAGGTGAGGTAGATGCGGTCGGAAAAGGCGAGGCTCTGCCGAGCCTTTTCCTACCGTATCTGCCGAACCTGATATCACATGTTGTCAAAAGGCAGTTGACTAATATTCTATTTATCATGCAAATCTTCATATTGTATATTTTTGACACTTTTAGGGGCCTAAATTAGAATAAATACGGTAGTTATAAAAGAAAATGATTTCAAATTACTACATGTGCCTCGAAAAATAGTTCTACATTTCAAAGGACAAAAAATATAAAAACGACATAAATATAGCTTTATAATTACCTTCATGAGACTATTTATAAATGTTTTTCTGTTCTAATGTAATGATATTGTTTTGCAAACAAAATATTTGCAAAGACACACGCAAGAATTTCCAAGTAAAACACTGACATTTCAAAAATGGCGGCGTGGGCTCAACACCACTGGGGTATTCTAATTGTAAACAAACGAGGAACTTGAGAGTTGATGAGTGAAAAGTGAGCGGTTTAAAGACAGTTTTCAACTTTTGATAGGTAGCTGATAGGTTTCAGGCCATTTCAACCACGCATTAAGAACTTTCTGTAAAAATTGGATAGTGATAAAAAAAATGAAAATCAACTTTTTCTCAAATTTTGCCTCAAAATTGCTGTAGATGGATAGCAAATGATCTAACTAAGAAAATGAATACCAACAACGCTATGTTTATTTCAAAAATAAAAATTCTACAGGGGATTTTCAATTTTTATGGTGCCTTGCTGTTCGTTTTAAATCATTCAATTTATCTATTTGGGCTGTATTTTTATGCAATTACTACATCATTAACAATGATTTGTAAACAAAAATACAAAAATGATAGGATAAATGAAATGTTTTGATTACTTTTTCTCTGTGATTGCACTTGAGGAGTCTTGCTTGTTGAACTGGATGTAGTCCGGCATGTGGGCGTGGTTACAAAGTGTTGTCACGTCAGTGACGTGATATCATTTTAAAATATCGGACGGGTGTTATCGGTCAGATTTAATGCTAGTTGCATGATAAATCTTATTATCTCACATTTTGTAATACAAAACAAAACCCATAACATATTAAATATATATACATGTATATTGTCAACTAAATCATTAAAGCACAAAGACTATTAGTAAAGGTCATATGCGATCTTCCGCAAATTATTCTGAAATAAATGCCTTCGACTTTTCTAATGCGTCGCTTGTTGTTATACGCCATGTAACAGTAGTTTAAAGTATGCAAACTGTAATGATAATTAAGAAAGGGCTTGTAGCCATTTTAAAATACAGCAACAAGACTAATTTTTGATTTAAGTATTAAAGAAGCTAAAAAGAGTCGAACAACATCTTGAAGATGCATAATAAATTTTCATTAACTGTTAAAAGTTGGGCCTAATTTTACACTTTACAAAACAAGAACAAGACGGTCAATTTAAACAGTTACTGAGAACAAATGTATTGAACTTGAACTGACTAGAATGCGTCTGTTATAGTCCAGGGGCTGGTAAGGTTTTATTGCAACGAAATGCGCCAATAAGCTTATACTGGTTCCTGGTAGGAAATTTTATGAGGATTCTGAAAAGTGATTTCTTAATGATCGTAGCCTGACCAAAGTTTTCCAAAAAAAGCTTTGAATAATGCTACCATGGCAACAGCTGTTGTACTTGAAAACAAGGGGGTCATGTGAAATAAATGTATATAAAACACGTTTTAATTACAGTTAACATGTAAGACTTAATGATTAATAACACTAAGTAACTAGTTTCAATTCTACTTGATAATATTTGCAAATGGGTCAAGGCCCCAGTCTGACCCAGAGGTCAAAGGTCACGAGAACACCAAATTTCAGTGTATTTTTCACAATTTCCATGATATTTTACCTTTAAATTACGTTAAAAAGATAACAGATGTACCAAAATGTTCCTTGTCAATATATCCTTATAATTTTTATAATAGTACAACAGTAGCACAACAATCATATACCACGTTGCCCTAGCAACCACAGTTAATGACTGACATTCTAATTTCTACTCATCTAAAAACACTGGAATATAAGCGACAATATACATACCAATATACCCCTCTACCTCGAAGGGGGCATGAGAAAAAAGGTCAACAACGCGAGTGTTACTCTATAGGAGCTTACTCCGCAAACTTGTAGAACATTTGAAAATTTGCAAGATTTGGATATATAATCTTACTTGACGGACATTTAAAGTTTTGTCTATTTACTCATGTGCGTGAAGTTAGCTGCCGGTTGCCAGTTGCCGGTTGCCAATTCAATGCCAATTCAATTGGCAACTGGCAACTGGCAGCCAACTTCACACACTTGTTGCCAATTCGTCTTAACTTGCAAATATTAACTAAAAACAAAATTGTTAAACCACGCGAATTGGCAACTGGCAACTGGCACCCAGATGCCAATTCGATTTTTATGTAAAAATCTTAATAAAAAATGAATTGGCAACTGGCAACCGACTTCATATTCCAGATGCCAATTCAACTTTCACTTTCAACCTCACGAATTGGCAACTGGCAACTGGCAGCCAGATGCCAATTCGACTTCTGTCAGTAATTGTGAATAAAAAGCGAATTGGCAACTGGCAACTGGCAGCCAGATGCCAATTCCATTTTATGTAAAAATCTTAATAAAAGTTGAATTGGCAACTGGCAACCAACTTCATATTCCAGATGCCAATTCAACTTTCACTTGCAAATAGCCAGTTGTTCAACCTAACGAATTGGCAACTGGCAATTGGCAGCCAGATGCCAATTCGATTTTGATGTAAAAATCTTAATAAAAGTTGAATTGGCATCTGGCAACTGGCAACTAACTTCATATTCCAGATGCCAATTCAACTTTCACTTGCGAATAACAAATTCGTTCAAACTCACGAATTGGCAACTGGCAACTGGCAGCCAGATGCCAATTCGATTTAGATGTAAAAATCTTAATAAAAGTTGAATATTCGATTTTAATATGAAGTTGGTTGCCAGTTGCCAGTTGCCAATTCAACTTTTATTAAGATTTTTACATAAAAATCGAATTGGCATCTGGTTGCCAGTTGCCAATTCAACTTTTATTAAGATTTTACATAAAAATCGAATTGGCATCTGGCTGCCAATTGCCAGTTGCCAATTCGTTAGGTTGAACGAATTGGGTATTTGCAAGTGAAAGTTGAATTGGCATCTGGAATATGAAGTTGGTTGCCAGTTGCCAGTTGCCAATTCAACTTTTATTAAGATTTTTACTTAAAAATGGAATTGGCATCTGGCTGCCAGTTGCCAGTTGCCAATTCGTGAGGTTGAACGAATTGGCATCTGGTTGCCAGTTGCCAATTCAACTTTTATTAAGATTTTACATAAAAATCGAATTGACATCTGGCTGCAAATTGCCAGTTGCCAATTCGTTAGGTTGAACGAATTGGCTATTCGCAAGTGAAAGTTGAATTGGCATCTGGAATATGAAGTCGGTTGCCAGTTGCCAGTTGCCAATTCAACTTTTATTAAGATTTTTACATAAAAATCGAATTGGCATCTGGCTGCCAGTTGCCAGTTGCCAATTAGTGAGGTTAAACGAATTGGCTATTTGCAAGTGAAAGTTGAATTGGCATCTGGAATATGAAGTCGGTTGCCAGTTGCCAGTTGCCAATTCGCGTGGTTTAACAATTTTGATTTTGGTTAATATTTGCAAGTGAAGACGAATTGGCAACAAGAGTGTGAAGTTGGCTGCCAGTTGCCAGTTGCCAATTGAATTGGCATTGAATTGGCAACTGGCAACTGGCAGCTAGCTTCACGCACATTATTTACTCGACATATACCATGAACCAACATAAAAGAATCTTTACGGACGTTTTCTTTTGAGTTATTTGAAATTATGGTTATCCATGAGTTGTATTTTACAACTGAAATAGCCAAGTATAATTAAAGGAATCATCTATATAAAAACTTTTCCTGCATATAAATTATTTCTATACAATTCTTAATTTATGAAATAGCTACTTGTGTTTTAAGGGAAGATTCTTTTACCAGAAACCAAGGGTAACACAAACACCAACAATAACCGAGACAGCTGAAGCCAGATGAATTAGGTCAGTGTGAAGCTGTCTAGCAAATGTATGTAAAATCATACCAATAGTATTAAAAGGGAGATCGAAAACAATAATTACTTCATCAGCCTTAATGAAATACTTTGCATATTATACACACGTAGAAGAACATAATGAGATGCACTTAACTAACTTGCTTTGCATAACTTGGGTAATATTTTGCACGCGTATCAATGCGCTCTGGAGACAGAACCGTCTCTATATTATACCTGATGCACATAGTGATTGACATGCCATTAAAGTTATTATATATCACCAAATGCGCACAGAAAATACCAAATCCTTTCATTGTCTTTGTGTAACTTATGTTTTATTGAAGTTAAAAGCGAGCACAGACGCTAACCCTTCTCATATTTAAACGTATTGCAAATTAAATCTTATGACATCTGTTCGTTTCTAATGTCATGTCATTTTCTGCAGGAAAGTACAGCACACTTATGTAACAGTAACTCTTTAGCTTGCGTGTACTTATTTTGATTTTCGTTGTCTTTCAGTAGGATGTGTTTGCCGTCAATAATAATTTGTTCTCAAAATACAGCGTTTCATGTCTACAAACTAGAAATATATAAGCAGGTGTGGTGACAGCAATAGTTATCATTATTTTCAATTATTTGCCAGTTTGTGAGTAAAAGAATCAGCTAGTTTGAATTAACCGCAATATATTTGAACGGTATGATGTACGCTTAAGTCTGTACTAATATGTTTCCGCTAATAGGCTGTGAAACAAATGTCTTGAGTAAGAATAAAATAAGATAATACTTTTACAGATCTATGAAAGAGGTCGATTTACACTATAAGACACAGTTTGAAATGTTCAAAGACAAAAGAATGTGAACACGCAGCTTTTCACTTGTTCTTGATTCTTGTAAAACCAATATCGGAAGTCCAGTTATTCGCTGTTTTACGTCTCCAATAGCTGACACGAATGTCTACATGTTAAGGCTCCTGTGGTAAAACAGAGGACATTTTACAATAAGCTTGGAAATCCCCATATTAAGTAAGCAGGAACTGACCCATTATCGGAAATCGGGTCGTGAAGAAGTATGTTTTAGTTATTAAGCATTATTTCAAGGAGTATTTCTTACCTTTTGAATTTATATCTGTGTTAATATATTCACATAATCCTTGAAACCCTCTTTTCTGTGATTTACATTGAAAGTCCGCTATTTCACAAAATCTTCATATATTCCAGAACAATGCTGAGGTTTCATGAAACACAGTTTTTGCGTGCCATTGTTGTTGCATGTATATACACCAAGGCGTATGTAGGGCTAAATATTTTGAAATGATCGTGACGTCGCTGTTTGTATATTTGTATTAATTCGGAAAGATTCGACTTGTCGCAACTTGACCGAAAGATCGTTGCCTTTGAATTTGTCGTAAAACCATCTTCATGCTGAATTATAGCGTTCCCATATGCCCAATAATGAACAACGAATCAATATAAAAATTATCATATTTATTGTTCTGCTTCCACTGAATAACAGAATGTGGAATTAACTTTTAAAGCAATATAACTTGTTTAGGCCCCTTTTCAGTAACAAAAATAAAGGAAAATAGAAAGCACATTTTCATGAGACATTAGGTAGGTTCCTGTTGCGACACCATTTGATACTACAGACTTTCTCCGTTATTACATTATTTATGGTTAAAGAATATCAGCCAATACATAGAATTGGTGTTCTATATTTCGTGGTTACGAAAACTATAATGCAGTTTCGTCCTTCTACAAAGATTTACGTCGTTAAAGGCCTGAAGTTATATAAAACTCGTCAAGTGGTATGGTTCATGTTTCCCAAGATAATATTGTTAAATGTCATCCTAAGATCAAATGTATCATCTAACAATTATAGTTGTAAGAAGAGTAAGATGGATTCTCTAACATCTAGAGACACCATAAAGAATCGGTGATGAACCAATGGTGTACTCAAAACCACTTAAATAAAATCATTTAAAGGTCATTCTGTCTGTGAACGTCATTAATTTGTTCTCCAAGCGCGTGTGCTTCTTTGAAGTTTTGACTAGTTTATAGGCCTTCTAGAAGTTTAATTAAAATGTTCACATGCGTGAATTTGCTATAACATAATCCTTGCTATTAACGTGCATATACGGATAAAAATGTATCATTAACATACTGCAGACATTAACAAATGAACACGACAAATTAAATCAATGCATCAAATTTAGAATTCTAAAGCATTTTAAAGGTAAATGGAATAATTGTAATAACACACATTGACATATTGTCATTATATGTCCTACAACATATTCTTCGAGCTTTTTTATTTTTTGCTGTTTGATAGATGAAAAGAATGAATATTTTATAAGCCATTGTTTTCAATGTTTCAAATAACAGAAAACTTCACCAAAAGTCATACGTCATTGTTTTAAAGTTCGACCTTCCGATAAAAAGGTAATCGACAGTGATAACTCGTATAAGATTTAAACAATTTGTTCATGTCATGACAAAAACTGCACATTTTATTGACTCATTGCAAACACCTTCTACTAAAATTTCTATTTGCATCAGAAATTAAATTTTTTATATTTTCACTCATGGTTAGTAAAAATGATCGTACAAATCTATGAATAACAAATGAAGAATTTTCTTGTAACAGAATATGTTCATTTTACAGACAACTTTTCTTTTTATTCTTTGGAATATCCCGACAAATTGTCACAATAGCAGAAGCTATCCGAAAATAGAGAAAAGGCATATAAAACAGAAAAGTACAGAGAAGATGCAGCAAGAATTCTGTGCGTCAAAACAATCTAGGAGACAAGGTTGGTACTTCTTCCCAATAGACAATATGCAGTTTGAACAAAATAAAAGAAGACAGCATAGCATAAACCAAATATCGGAATATCCATTTGCAAGAGGCGGTCACCGTAGCGAAAGATTTTTGTGTTAAACATTTGTTTTGCTACGACAGGTTAGCCGACTGCAAAATAGACCAAATGTTCCTTCTGAAACACATTTAAAATTTTGGTACTTAAAAATTCTACATTTGTATTTCAAATACTACCACTTACTTCCTGAATTTCATTCACGTGATCCTATATATAAGGTCATGCCCAACGCAGGGACAACTATTTCACACAAACATGCTGTCAAATTTGTGTAAAAGACTACCCTGTAAATAACGAAACCTCCCTTTGAATAAAGACATGGAGGATACCATGAATTACTCTTTGAAAGTAAAACATGTCCAAACAAATGCGTGTAAGCGAAAACCACTTTAGTTTCTTCCTGCAAGCAGTCTCTAATCACCGGTTTGGATGTATTTTTACTGCTTGCTTGAGGCCAATTGTCAATTGTTCTATGTCGGACTATGTCGTTAGTTTATACTAAATTGTGACGAAAGCTTGTAGCTTATCAAGTCACTCTCGAGTCCGCTTCCTGGAAAACCAGTACTAGTGTCATATGAGGAAGTACGGTCGTTGACCATCACATGCGGCATTGTTAACCACTTGACAGTTCAAGTACTGCGATTTTTTCATGATTCCAGCCACTTAGAGAAGCATTTTATGTCAGTATTTTAAGAATAAACGGACAATCTTAAGCAAACTCGAAAACGTTTAATCAAATTTAATTCCAAACGTATTGTCAATGCTTCTGTTTTCACTTTTTCAGGTGACAGGGATTTAGTTCGTAATTTAGAGGCAGGTGTTTCTCTTAATTCAAAACAGATTTCTGAAGTTGGCCGTTTATGTTTAGTCAGAATGAATGCAAAAACCAAGCACCGTCAAAATTTGTCAATATTTCCCTTATATTTCGATCAGATTAGTACTTTCCACAAGAATAGTCATAATTCAATGAAAACACATTCATATAAACGCAAACCAATAGACAAATGGTAAATAATCTGCGATACACACGTTAATGTCAACACATTGTCATAGTTCATTCAATTTTAAATATCTCCTGAAACTTCCTGTGCTTGTGGACGAATCACCAGTACACAGTATCACATTCCACTTTTTTTCGATACGGCACCAGAAAACGTTAAAAAATTCAAAACATAAGCTTGCCTACCTTTGTGTCAACAATTTTGGTCTAGCACATGCGTTTCCGGAAGCCCGCACGCTGAAAGTCCATTTGCACCAGCGTTGTCGGATTTGCTGGTTCCTCCCCGGTGATCTGGGAAAACCAATTGGTAGTGCACAATAAATAAAATGAAACCACTTAAAGGGACTGAAACAAACAATTCTTATTACATACCAGAGATTGTGAAGCGAACTAATAAAGATAAGCTCAACTTTTTCTGACAATTTAACTTGCTCTCTTTGATGTTTTTATAAAACTAATTTCCTGTAGATGTCATGTCAAGAAATGAAGGCTATCGTTGTTTCCCCAGATTGATATCTGCACAATCTTAAAATACAACAACGAACTACGAACAAGTAGGTCGGGTTCTACGGCTAGTCACGTACACATTGTCGCTACAAAGACTCGAGCTATTTCTGAATAGACTTCCGTACCGGTGTCAAAATGGAATACCTCAGCTTTATGTCAGTATCAGTATATTTGGTTTCGTGTCTCACAGAATTTATAAAAGGACAATCACGCAGCATGGATGGTCAAAAATTATTCACTGTATGTTATTAGCCTCGTGTTTTTCTTTGGGTTGAACAGTCCAGGGTTTGTTACCCACTACTGCCTTCATAGTAGTGTCACTAGGCAAGGTGCTAGCAGAAGACGCTACATCTATACATTATGTTTTTGTAGGATCATGTATGGCTCTTCAGCTGTGCTCATTCTGATATCAGAATGAAATGGCAAGAGAAACATGAACGTGAACGTGTCAGTGCAAATATAACAATGCCTGTTTGTCTGTATTTGACATTAGGAAATACAAATGTACACAGATCTTCAGATCGTTATTATCACGTTCAGTTTCTTAAAATCTATTCTTTCGTTCTGGTGAAAGTATGAAACAGTAATCATCTAATCCTTTAAAAACTGACATATACATGACATTTAGACTTCCACAAGCTTCCTCTTTTAAACTGGGCTTTGATATGGAACAAACCGTATTGAACCAATGGCTCTATACAGTCATACTGAAGAGCTCGATTGTATACTGAAGAGCTAAATCATATGAAGACTAAGGATACACATTTATCTTTAAAATCTGGAAGCTGACATTTAACATCGATGGTACAGCCTTTGAATATAACTATATCTAATCAATATAGAAGCAGTAAGCGTTTGTATAAATTTCGGAAAGAAATTACCATACCAACCTTTTTTACTGATATCGATGAACAGTTCCTGCGCTGAAAAACATAATTATCGCTTGCACGGATGGTGCAAGCATTGTAGGAGTTATTTATTTAGCACGTTTGTCGCCATGCATTCGTATATGGATAAAAGTATAGAAACTTCCGAATTATTTGTGTGATGTAAAATGAATGGGCAAATTCGTTTTTGCGGTTTACGGCCGCCGCCATTGATAGCTAAAGCCAAGTTGCGCCTGCGCTAAATAGACCTGATGTGATGCACTAAATGTAAAATTACTGAAGTATCTGTTATATGCAAGAAAATTTTAACAAAACACGTATTTATACATACCTAGATCAAATAGATCTAGTTGCCAAAGTTTTTATCTCGTGTGACACATCTTAGACGGAGTGTCAGGCTGAAACTTTTGTCACAAAATAAATTCTATTACTGGACCATATGATATAATTGAAGACACATAGATCTATTCATTTTCTTGATTTTTAACCATGGCTGGCATTTATATTCATAATTATTTCGTAAAATCAAACATACATATGTGTGAAACAGGTCCACTTACTTGTGATGGGAACACTGAATACTGAGATCATCTTTAAAATCCTTCCAATATATTTTACTCTCTCTATCAGTAAAATAAAATTAAAGAAACAATTTTGTTATAACTTACTTATTACATTCCCGAAACGAAGTTTAGGGGGGTATATAGGAGTCACCCGGTCGTTGGTCGGTCAATCGGTCGGTCGGGCCGTCGGTCCATTGCATTTTCCTTGTCCGGAGCATAACTTGAAAAGCACTAAGTTGGAATTCAATACAACTTCATAAGAGGTCTAGAACATTAAGAAGAAGTGCTTTGTACAAGAACCATAACTCAGTCTTGACTTATTACAGAGTTATTGGCCTTTGTTACTTTTCCTTGTCCGGAGCATATCTTGAAAACTACTAGTTGGAATTTAATACAACTTCATACAATGGTCAAGTACATTAATAGGAAGTGCAGTGCACAAGAACCATAACTCTCTTTTGACTAATTACAGAGTTATTGCCCTTTGTTACTTTTCCTTGTCCCTAGCATTAGAATAATTCGAAAACTGTTCGTTGGAATTCAATACAACTTCATACAATTGTTATAAAAAATGAGAGGAAGTGCAGTGCACAAGAACCATAACTCCATCTTGACTAATTGCAGAGTTTTTGCCCTTTGTTACCTTTCCTTGTCCGGAGCATAATTCAAAAACTACTGGTTGGAATTGAATACAACTTCGTACAATGGTTAATCACAATGAGAGGAAGTGCAGTGTACAAGAACCATAACTCCATCTTGACAAATTACAGAGTTATTCTGTTACTACGAACTTCCTCATTTTATAAAGCAGTCTTTCGGGGGTATTAATCACATTTAGTGATATGTCTAGTTTCTTTAGCTAGATTGCAATGCAAGTTATTATACCCCCAAAACGAAGTTTAGGGGGGTATATAGGAGTCACCCGGTTGTTGGTCGGTCGGTCGGTCGGTCTGTTGCATTTTCCTTGTCCGGAGCATAACTTGAAAACTACTTGTTGGAATTCAATACAACTTCATACAATGATCAAGCACATTGAGAGGAAGTGCAGTGCACAAGAACTATAACTCCATCTTGACAAATACAGAGTTATTGCCCTTTGTTAGTTTTCCTTGTCCGGAGCATAACTTGAAAACTACAAGTTAGAATTCAATACAACTTCATACAATGGTCAAGCACATTGAGAGGAAGTGCAGTGCACAAGAACTATAACTCCATCTTGACTAATTACAGTTATTGCCCTTTGTTACTTTTCCTTGTCCGGAGCATAACTTGAAAACTACTGGTTAGAATTCAATACAACTTCATACAATGGTCAAGCACATTGAGAGGAAGTGCAGTGCACAAGAACCATAACTCCATCTTGACTAATTACAGAGTTATTGCCCTTTGTTACTTTTCCTTGTCCGGAGCATAACTTGAAAACTACAAGTTGGAATTCAATACAATTTCATACAATGATGAAACACAATGAGAGGAAGTGCAGTGTACAAGAACCATAACTCTATCTAGAAAATTTTCAGAGTTATTGCCCTTTATTTTTTCTTCTCCAGAGCATTACTTGAAAACTACTGGTTGGAATTCAGTATAACCTCATACAATGGTCAAGTACATTGAGAGGAAGTGCAGTGCACAAGAACCATAACTCCATCTTGACTCATTACAGAGTTATTGCCCTTTGTTACTTTTCCTTGTCCGGAGCATAATTCGAAAAGTACTAGTTGGAATTCAAAACAACTTCATACAATGGTCAAGCACAATGAGAGGAAGTGCAGTGCACAGGAACCATAACTCAATCTTGACTCATTACAGAGTTATTGCCCTTTGTTACTTTTCCTTGTCCGGAGCATTATTCGAAAACTTCTGGTTGGAATTCAATACAACTTCATAAAATAGTCAAGCACAATGACAGGAAGTGCAGTGCGAAAGAACAATAACTCTATCTTGACTCATTTCAGAGTTATTGCCCTTTGTTACTTTTACTTGTCCGGAGCATTATTTGAAAACTACAAGTTGGAATTCAATACAACTTCATACAATGGTCAAGCACAATGAGAGGAAGTGCAGTGTACAAGAACCATAACTCTATCTTGACAAATTACAGAGTTATTGCCAAGAACAATATCTCTTTTTAGTTTGTTTGCAAGGTATTCTGTTACTACGAACTTTCTCAGTTTATAAAGCAGTCTTTTGGGGGTATTAATCACATTTAGTGATAGCTCTAGTTTCATCTTACAATCATTTTCGAGAGAAGGAGTCAGCAACATTCATACTGTTTCATACTTTTTACAAATCAATTGCCTAGGCAAGTTTGACGTTAAGGACTTGACCGAGAGCACACCTAATGTGACCTAATTGAGAGCGGACACAGGTACCAAGAAAACGACACATTCTGGTCCAGAAAACATTAAAAATTTTGTTGATTCAAATAAACCAAACTTGAATCCAACACGTCTTGGGTTGAGGGGATCGATTTATAGATTCATTTGCATTCAATGAAGAAGTGACAAGTGAGTGAGTGAGTGAATGAGTGATTGCTCGACTGTTCTAGTTTTCAAATGATCACCTGATGAATAAACGCATATATTAACAAGACGCAAAAGCTTAAGAAGAAAGAAGAGTTACATTTATAAACTTTATTACAAAGCCACTACAAAAATATTAATGTGAATGACAACTGCATCAAATATATACATCTCTTTAAAGCATTTTGTTACATCTTTTATATGTTATGATTTATATGAACAACACAAAGTAACACCTGTAAATGTTTATTTTGTATAATCTGAGCAGACCTTCTTAAAATCCAGCCTTTAAAAATATTGAAGTACAATTGTTGCTTCAAGGTTGATCATAGTGTCAGTATAAGCATTATGGTATCAATTTATTCTATAAATTTAAGGTTATACAAATGTACGTGCAAAAAAATAAAAAGTAGAAACTATTTCAAAAAGATGTACCTTGTGTTTTGCAAGTGTTAAAAAATCAATGTAAATCAGAGAAATTTAAATAGAGTCACATACGTTTTAATTTTGTATACCTCATGCAAAAATATGCAATTAAACAAATAGAATTAGTCCAGTTTTAATGAACAATGTGGTCATGGTGTCCCTATATCGCTCATCTGACTGAACAGAAAACAGAACAGAAAACATCTGCAATACATGATCAGATCTGCTCACTTCCAGATGATGAGGGCAATGATTGTGCTCTGGAGCAAAGCTCTGTGAGCAATTTTGGTAGAAGACCATCCAAGTAACAATCAACTGAAGTTTAGATAATCGAGTGGTTAAAGAGATGTCGTTTAAAGATTTTTTTCTATTTTTAGCTTTGGCGGTCATTATGTGCAGCGGAGGGTAAAGTTTGGTTAAAATTGACTCAATGGTTAAGGAGCTGATGTCGTTTAAATTAATAGTTGACGCACGAGTATCACCGACGGACAACGGTCAAAACGCTGTTACAAAAGCTCACTATGAGCACTTTGTGTTCATGTGAGCTAAACAATTAGGTGGCATACAGGACGTGATGAAATAAATAATTTTGAAAGATTATTCAGAATGCTAAAACAATTCAAGTTTTGCGTGTTTATGCTTAGGTAAATGTTATTTGAACAAAAATTGCATTAACTGAATACAAAAGAAGCCTTCATAGATACAATGGATTCTTTTAGGGTCGAACAAATATGAAGGAAGGAGTAGATATTTTTGCGTAGTAAATATGTTCGCTTTTTGACACAAACGTGTGTTTCCTGCATAAAATATGACCTGCTTGAAATTGAAAATGTCACACTGTTTTTGTTAGTATAAATGTATAAGGCATGACTGTAATATTTCAATCAACTTATTTTAGCACTGAAAATATTACATTAATGTCGAAATATGGTCAATGCTCTCTCTTGACAAGAAAAGTATCTGAATGCTTGTTATTTTGTACACATCTAAAACAATACCATACAACATGTTCTTAACCTTTATATACAAGACACATATTTAAAGATATGTACATAGAACGTATTTAAAGAAATTTGGCACTTTTGTTAACCAAACATATAGATCTAAAAAAAAATAACTACGGAACTTGTGTAATACGAAAAAAGCTTTGCTTGAAACAGTTGTAAAGTATCAATAACCTATCTGCACGCACCTTCTTAATCTGGTGTATGTTTCACAGGCATGCACAAGAATTTGAACTCTTGGCATTTGCATTTCGATAAATCACCAAACTCAATTTCCGTTTCACATTCATCTTTAGAATTTGAATTAGAAAAAAAAAAGAAAGTTAGTCTTGTTTAATCGGAATTTACGAATGGCTGGCAACATGAAAGCCGTTATGCGAAATGTATACTTTCTTCTTGTTTGTTTATTTCAGAACATGTGGAAGTCTGCAAACACCCTCAACAACGTAACAAATATTTAGCAACAAACACAATATACATTCTACCAGATGTGATTCTCGATTTATAAAATTTTCTGAATGTCGACCCAACACGTAATTCATTCCCAATCAATAAACATTTCGATTACAACATATAAGGTAAGTACATGCCAAATAAACATAAACCATTTCTTGGTAACTTAATAAAGCACCTTTTCGACTTGTCAGAAAATACTTGAAGGCTTTTCGAACAACTTAAATATCTCTATTCTGAACAACACACCTTGATGTGATAAAGATTGGTATACAATCTTATTGTATGATACATCTTGACTCACGTGTTGTTGTTCCAGGCATTGAATTTAAATTTGTTCGTGTTTGTGCTACAAGAAGATCTGTGCGAATACTTGGGCGTCGAACATTCGGCGCTATAGCACCACATGCGTCACTCATTTTACGGCGGATTGAAACGCCTACCCGGCTTGTGTTAGCTACACTATTACTTATGTAAGACGGATTCACTTTACGGTGTAAAGCGGGACTCATTTCCGTTGGTAACTTAGCTAATTTAAACAGACGAACGAATATTTCCTCGATGTTAACGTTCTTTTTTGCTGATGTTTCAATGAAATCGGCTTGTTGCTGCCCCGATATAAGAGCTTGAGGCTCCGACTGGTCAATTACACGATCCTTCTCTCTGTCGCATTTGTTGCCAACCAGAATCATTGGCGTATACATTGTTTTTCTATTTGTGGAACCTAGTTTACACTGATTTTTACATTCGATTATCTGGTTTCTGAGTCTTGTCACTTCTTCGAATGATTCTCTGCTGGAAATGCAATATACCAGTATAAATAGGTCACCTGAAACGAGAAGAAAAAATGGCTTACCACACTTCCTAAAGTTAAACACTGCAATTCTTAGTTTAACGTTCGTTTGCCAGTCTGTCTTTCAATTAGGTCAACTTAACACTATAGATACTGAATGGAATATATGGCGGATAAAATTAAATCAGAACATACAGACTTTCTACCTACTCTAAAAGTTTGATGGAACCTATCTGAAATAAATTAACATTAAATTTAGAAGTAAACGATATCGCTCTTATAAGAGTAAACATTTGTGTAGTTGCCAATCATCATTCTGGCAAGGCTTAGCACTTTTGGAATAGCATTACATCTGGTCTCGTAATCACAAAGAAAACATAATTAAAAGTGAATGACTCATTACAGAATTTTCCTTTATGTACGTTTACTCAGTGAGTTATAAATGTGCATTAAAGAAGTATGAGACTAACACATCGATTATTACTCGAACAAAAAACTGTTGACATTTAAGATCATTCTTAAACTAGGATCTTTCTAGCAATATATTTCTTTATACAAACGCTAAAACGTTTGAACTGATTTTCAAAAGACTAAAGTCGTGTAGACAGAAATGTGAAGAGCTTTGAACATTTTAATTTAGGCTTGTCTTGATTTTGTTGATCTGTTATTTGTAAGCACGGCGCCAGTTGTTCGCCATCTGTTTAGTGTTGATGTGTTTCGCGAGAGTTACAAACCTGTACAGCTTAACAGATACAGGAAGCGTTCGTCAAATTATAAAAATGTTAGTTATTATAATAGCAGTGATTTATGATATATAGATAAAACTACAGCAACTGTGGTTAAAATGAAGATAATTACTTATCACTTGTTTGATGCTTTTGCTTGTTTAAAATTTCATCTCCATGGGAAGTCTCTTAGTATGGTGTTTACGCTTTCGAAGTTAAGTGCTTCTGCTCTCTGTACATACATATTCGGCTTACGATAATACAGGAAATTCCCTAGCCAAGGCTATGTAGTCTATCTCCTCAGAGTATTATTCACAAGTCTCCATAATGATAATTTGTTTAGTTAATGCATTTTGTATCTTAAACTATTTTATAACCAACAGTTTTAGAAACGAGTAGATCCTATCACCTTCTTAGTTCCGAACTTACTGTAAATATACATTAGTTTATGATCTTGCTACTCCTGGGGTATTTGATGTAATGTTTATAGTCTTCGATAACCAAACAAAATTTCTGCAACGTCATACACTATCTGTGAATTTCACTAAAATCTACCACATTGTGGATCTTATCTTACAGTTCTGATTTCTTTCCAGCTAGAATCTTGGGATAGGGATATAAAAGCATTAACATATGAAATAGATATCGGCTTCGCATTGATTTTGCAAAAAAAGACTTCCCATTTCCTGTTACCCTATCCAGTGTTACCAGCGGATAAAGTTCGAGTTCTAAGTTTACCACATGAAACGGAAGTTAATTTAAAATATCTTCTAATGATAAACAATTCATTACTAAAGTCCTAAAATATTGACCAGATTCTCATTTGTAAAGAATCAACCAATCAAAACCAATCCACCTAGATTTCAGCCAATGAAAAAAGTACCTGATGCTGCAATTAAATCTCAATCATGAGTGTCTGGCAATGGGACTTTAGAGAACTCCAAAACTTCAAAGGAAAATACTCTTGTCATACAATATTTACGAATAAATCTTCTTTATAGAATACACGTAGCAGCCAAATGCGTGTAGTTATTTTATTATACACTGGTACATTGATATCACTCCTTTGCATTTCATAGGACAATGTTAATAAGTTATTACATGTTGCTCAAGTTGATCGTCAGAATCTATATAACTGTTGCTATAAACATTTTTCCTAGCAATTAAGTTTTAACAAATGCGCTTCTGCTGAATAAGTATAAAGACGTGTCACGTTATATCAAGTATTTTAGCACATCGCCTTATTGATCAGACTACTTTTTAAAGAGAAATCTCGGACCAATCTAAACAATTTCAAAGAACTTTAATCTAACGGTTCTCCTCTTGAAAATTGAGGGGGTTGTCTTTAAATGAGAATGTTATTCACATACATTGTTTAAAATGACACTTCATCTCCCAAGGAAATTAAGTATCGCAATGTTATAAAGGAAATCAGTATTAAAACCACAGCGTTTTAAAATGTGCTCAAGCAGTAATTTACCGTATGAATAAATTAGTAATAATTATTCTATTAAATGGTATAGTTCGTCACCTGTCTCTCTATAAATGCTTTGATATATCGCATAGCAACCCAGTCTGGTTCTCAGGAGGAATAAGCTGAATTTACTTTGGGAGCAGCGTGGTGTAGGGACTTGACGTTAGAATTCTTACCCTGGAGATAACGAGTTCGGACCGCATTAGAAGATCATAATCTTTGCTTTCAGCGCAAGTACTGGTCAGTTCTTTGGTTTTCAATGTTTGTAATATAAATATGTTTAAGCCCTGGAGGAAGTTACGTTCTAACTGTCGTCAATCTTTGCCCAACAAACCAATAACACATTTGCATTTTGAATTGCAGAAGTCATCAGTTACAATTTTTATGATTGTGTTAATATCAAACATGAATTAGATCAATCTATAGAGGATATTTGTTTGTTTTGAGTGGATATGGAATATATCTCACCGAGAAGTGATACAATTGTAATATTTTCACGAGCGCGAAGCGCGAGTTAAAATATGAAAATTGTATCCCTTTGAGTTGAGATATATTCCATATCCACTCAAAACAAACAAATTTTCTTTTATTTTATGCTAAATATTAAAACAAAAGCAAAATTATGTATATGCACTACTTAAAAAAGTAGTTCCGGCAGACCTATATCACCCACACTGT
Organism: Saxidomus purpurata; assembly: GCA_022818135.1. Taxonomy (NCBI): domain Eukaryota; kingdom Metazoa; phylum Mollusca; class Bivalvia; order Venerida; family Veneridae; genus Saxidomus; species Saxidomus purpurata. The sequence continues at coordinate 18,697,636 of JAFMSR010000002.1, read as the reverse complement.
GACTGATATGAAATCTATATCATCACTCTATATTTCACTGATATAACACAGTATTTCATTAGTTAGCATTAAATAAACTGTTTTATTCATTGCTTGTTTTATACTCTGTGATTTATTCCCTGTTTCAATTTTGTAATGATATATGTCAGGTGCTCTGTAATATACTATGTACCGGATTTTGGTTAGTCTATGTGCACATTTGCACTGATTCATCTTTATTGTGTAGTTTTAAGTGTTTTGTGTAGCTGTTCAGTCAAGTGGTTATTTCTGTGAAAGCCTTAGTCTGTGTCTTGGTATTTCATCGAATATCATTTGAAGGTATGAAAATAAGTGTCATGGCTTTGTCATTATATTTAAATTAAAAGTACTTGGCATGAAAATGGGAGTTATTGATTAATAACGGACTAGGTGTCCTCGTTTCGATTGAGCGTCTTTGGTTCGAGACCGAATATGACTCTTAATGTTGAGATAGTTGGCACTTTCTAACGTAGGATAGAGTTCTTTCTAGGAACGATGGTTAGGTTAACTGCCCTACGGTACAAATGACTGAATACGGTTGAAACGGGGGTTAACCTTATACAACAGCAATACATCCGAAGGTGATAGTGATTTTTACTTAATTTTGCAAACTGCTTATGAGTCTTGATATTAGGCTTCTCCTTACATCATAAAGCATGACTTGATAAATGCAAAGACAATAGTTTTATAAAATTAAAAACTTATACTCTGTTAATGTTATACTTCAGTGTAGCAAAATGTAAAATTCCCATCAGTTGTTACGATATTAACATTTCATCCTTTAATGTTTGTTTCTGCGTGTATTTATTCCTTTGGTATTCCAATTTTGAAAGGCACTAACTATATTTCACAGTCCAAGACAACACATGATCCTCATGTTTTTCTAATGTTCATACATTTTCATTTGTCACAGACCTCCCTGCTAAGAACTAATTTTTTTTAATTTATATTTATTTTATGTCCATAGTGTGAGGAAACTGTAAATTAATATAAATGGAAAATTCGTAATAAAGAAATAGTTCATGCTGTCAGAATAATTTCAATTCTCAGCTTGAGCGTTTAGCATTTGATGGAACGTAAGGATGAAGACAGTCATGATAAAGGAGGTCGAGTCACGACAAACTAATTGAAAACACTGTGTTGTGTCTTTTTTGCATCATTTATTGCCTAACATGTTCTCGGCGAAGTTTTCGTGTCACAGAACTTTGAACTTGAAAGGGGGAAAAGGGTAAGGGTTAGCGATAATATTGTATTTGATTTTTAAAAGACTCAGAACTTACAGAAAGAAATAGATAACGTATATAAAAATAATAGTTTGGTAACGTCTTGATACTGTTCTCGGTCATTTGTATCATTAGATAGTGCTCGTAATCATCAAAACTAAGCAACTAACCATGGCATGCTTACCACACTTTACATTTGAAAGAATTTTTCTGTAGGAAAATAGCACTCTACAAACAAGCTCAAAATACATATATCAACTATACGAAAATTCACACTACAAATCTGTAGGAGAAGCCTTTTAAAATTGTTTTATTCATAGTTTCTGTTTCTGTGCAACATATCGGTATTTTATGTTTCATGCTTACGTAGTTTCTCTACAGTTGATCTGCCAGATTTTGAACACAATACCAGTTTCCGTGCTGTATACTTTCACCCTTCAACTGATAATGCAATTGCAGGTTTGAGGCCTGAGGTAAGTGTCATAATTCATTCCATTACACCATCATTATTTTTACCAGGAAACTTTTTAATATTCAAGAAAGATTAAAGTTTGTTTCATTGCCAGAAAGGCCTCTAATTTTGTTGTCTTTTTCTTTTTGTTTCCATGGATTAATCCTTAGATGTCACCGACGTTTTTCAACCGTTTTCATTTAATTAATTTTGCGTAAATTCTGAAAAATGAAGAATTCTTCTTGCAGAGTTGGTAAGGGGCTTTTTAGCTCATCTGGCACAGAGTGCCAGGCTGAGCTATTAGGATCACTCACCGTCCGGGGCCCGTCGTCCGTCCGCTCTTACGAATAGGTACTTATGTGGCTGAACTGTCCATAGCAAACAATACATAACTGTAAATTCTATTCATTCTGCAGGATAATTGGCTGTTATGTGGCTTAAAATTTCTGTTAAGTGGCAAAAATTAGACATAAATGCTTGAAATACGTAACATTGCCACTTAAGTACCATTTAGTTAGAATGTCCGTCCGTCCACCATTTCCTTCAAACGACATCTCCTCTGAAACCATTGAGCCAATGTTGATGAAACTTTGCAAGGGTGTTCCTTGATTAAGTTCTATCAAAGTTCTTCAAAGAATTCCATGCCATGCAGAACTCTGGTTGCTATGGCAACAAATAGGAAAAACTTAAAAAATCTTCTTTTCTGAAATCACAAGGCCTAGATCTTAGATATTTAGCGTGTGGCATTGTCTAGTGGACCTCTCCCAAGATTGTTCAAATTATGACCCCCAGGTCAAAATTGACATCTCCAGGGGGGTCACTTAATTTTACATGGGCTTATACAGGAAAAACTTTAAAAATCTTCTTCTCTGAAACCACAAGGCCTAGAGTTGAGATATTTAGTATGTTGCATTGCCTTGTCAACCTTTATCAGCATTGTTAAAATCATGACCTCCGTGTCATAATTAACCCTTCCCGAGAGGGGGGAGGTCATTTGATTTCATATAGGCTTATATAGGAACCACAAGGCCCACAGGCAGAGCTTAGATATTTGGAATGTTACTAAGCATTTTATAGTGGACCTCTACGAATTATGTTGAAATCATGACCCCTTGTATTATAGCCCATGGTAGTCAGGTGAGCGATATAGGGCCATGTTGGCCCTCTTGTTATTAGTAGATGTGTTATGGTGTTGAAAGGTTTCCTGTGCATGTGCAGATAAGGAAAAGGGATTATGACGTAATCGATTGCGCAACTTAATCCTATTAAGCGGATTATAAGCGGATTATCACACGAGTCGCTTTGATTGCGCAACTTAATCCCAATTGAGACTTAAGTAGCCATTGAAGCGCAAATTAAAGCTGATTACTAAGTAAACAATTGGCAAACAAATTTTAAATATTTGATCAAAACATTATTGAACAATCGTTGGATTAAATCATAAAGTTTAATGCTTAGAATTGTGTATCCCTGGTAACAGAGGGGGGCTAGCTAATACGTAAAGCGTTTAAATAATGGACTACTGACTGATCGATTGTTCAAATTGATTGCGGACAGGTGGCTACTAATTGTATTTATATGTTTACTAATATATTTTGCGGCGATTAAAAAACATGGGGTCGGCAACTGCGGAGTTTAATAGAGGTTTCGACGTAGCTCAGCAAAGGGTCGTCTGCATGCTAGAGCTTTCGTTGCAAATACATTACGCCAAAGCGATCGCCGACAAGTCGGAGAAGGTTGGTCGCTTGCTATGTACAGGCTGCAAGTACAATCGCCTATCGCAGCGCGATCATTCTTGCATCGTGCCAGGTCCGGTGGGCAAACTCGATCTCTACTTCTGGAACGTTTTGGAAATACTAGACGAAGAGCGTGTGATCGAGAGCTGGTATAGCTCACAGACGTGCACGGGGTTCGAACGAGCAGTGCTGGACATGTACATGCTAAAAATAAGATGCAAAGATTACAGGGAGACAACTATGAAAAACGTTAGCTGGCGAGAAGCTATCCCGGATTGCTCAGACAATGCTCGGATCTGAAAAGCTGCATCAGATTGGTAAGGTGTTGTGAGACTGTACGCTTTGCGCATGCGCGTTCAGACAGAGAAAAGTTACAACGTTATTACGTTCTCTCGATAGTTTATGATTAAAGCTAAAATGGAGAACGTTGACATTAGCAGTTTCAAGAGTAGGGAATGCGAACACTTTACGGACGAAAATGATTCACTGCTGAAGTTTATTGCTCCAGCGACATTAATGCTGGTGCGTATGTAAATATATACACGTATAATATATAGATTTCTACTTACTGGTACCTTGACTCGCACTTTTATGCGCGTTTGCTAATTACCAATACTCGATATAAATCTGTTTTCAGGTCGGCCAGAGTAACTCCGGTAAGACGTCCTACATGCGGAAATTGGTCGAGATGGGAGATAAAATGTTTACAATCCCGCCTTCAAAATACATATGGCTTTACAACATATACCAAGACTTGTATGACGAGATCGGGAATTCCGTACCGAACGTTCAATTTGAACAGGGTCTGCCCACAAGGTCGGACATTCAGCAGTGGGCTGAAACAGAGCGACACCTGGTGCTTATACTGGACGACCTATATCACCTGTTGATCAACTCTAGGGACATACTGGATTTGTTCGTTTTACTCTGTCACCATCTGACGGTAACGGTAATCATAAGTTGTCATAATATATTTATGAACTCAAAGTACGCGAAAACGATGACGACAAACTTGCATTATATTTTACTATTTAGACTGCAAAATCGCTTGCAGCTATCTACGCTAGGCACACAATTGTTCGTTCACAGTAAGAAGTCAAAACACTTCCTCGGCGTCTATGACGATGTCATGGCAGCGGATCAATACAGCCCTTGATCATCGATCTCAGTCCACAGACCAAACATTCGGATTATAAACTGCGGTCCAACATCTTACCTGGACAGCTACCTACGATATACGAGCTGGAGTAGTTAGGGATTTAAAGCGGATTAGACGGGTTGTGTATCGAGCAGAGCAGACAGTTATATGATACGCAATCAAGCAGACGACAGCACAATAAATTGTATTGCCGTAAGAGGTATTAGCGCTCGTGTGCAACGGACAAGTTACTCGCTCGTTGCTGTACATTCGGATTATAAACTACGGTCAAACATCTTACCTGGACAGATACCTGTGATATTCGAACTGAAGTAGTTAAAGTGGCTTAAAGCGGATTAGACTGGGCGTGTATCGAGCGAAGCAGACAGATATATGATACGCAATCGAGCAGACGACAACATAATAAATTGTATCGCTGTATTGTATTGTATTAGTGCGCGTGTGGGATGGACAAAATTGCTCGTAATATTGACTTTTTACGTTACTTGGTTGTTGCTGTACCAACCCAGAGAAAACAGCTGCTTCGTGGCCTTTCGAGAGAACAGATACAAGTTCTTTCAGAAATTTGTCTAAATCTGCTGCACGGAAACTTCGAGATTGCGGACGAGGACTTCTTGGCTCTCAGCAAACACAAAAAGCACTTTAAGAAAATTGGCAGTGAAGTCTATTGATAACAATACGAAGCGGGAATTAATGTATAGAGACGCCAACGGAATAAGAACTTTAGTGTCTGCATTTCTGGCACAGTTCGACAAAGATTCCGAAAGTGACTCGTCCCTCAGTGACGAGCATAGTTCACCGCAGAAGCCCGTATCGGTTAAGTCAAACAGTGCCGGAACAAATGCATGTGGGAACAGCTGGAACAGAGAAGGGCTTTCGCAAGCTGATACTGATACCGGCGTGTCGCTATCAGCAGCTGATTCAGAAGCAGCAGCAGCAGCAGCAGCAGCAGCAACATCGGAAACAGAGTCCGACACAAGGGGAAAAAAAAGATCCGGGAGACAGAGGTTTTCTCGACTGCTTCACCGGGAGTGCGGAAAAAGCATTCTTTGAATGATGAAATGAACACTGGTGGTGCCGCCTCAGAAATGGGCGAATCTGTTTCAGTTAAAAATCAGCAGTCAGTCAGTGATCATATAATGGGAATGATAAGTCAAACGTTTCCCAGGACTTACAGGGAAAAGGCCATATCTCTGTTACTCTATCTGTTACAGTTTGGAAAAGGCGTCGTACAAGTAGACAGGTCGGGTGCATTGCGCATAAATGACAGAAGAATGGAATTCAGTATCGTAGATTACATATACAGCTCCTTGGTGAGCGAGGGGACAGAACGCCAGCCAGACGACTTTGACTATTTTGAAATGGCAATGGGCCAAATTAATGTGCCTGCTCATTTGTTAAAGAACAGAAGAAAACGAAAAGATGTTTCATTTGATGCGAGACCTAAAACAAAACGGACAAAATGGCTTTCCTACTGAATAAAGCAAAACGTTTAGGATGAAAGGTGTATATTAAATTAAGTTAGAAATAAATCTACGAATGACATTTTACGAAACATTCAAGTGCATGAAATACTGTTACGATGTTCCTGCATGGTAAGACATAGATTATTTTAGATACTGACTTTGTAGTGTGCTAATTTCTTACTTTAATTAGAATCGATTCAATGTGTTAAAAAAAGATTACTTTTTAAAGTTGAATGTATTAAGCTTCTAAAAATGAGCACACAAACAGAGCAGAACAGGTCTTCGTTTATGCCCATGTACGAATGGTAATAATACAAACAAATAAAAACATGTTTTATCTTGACTTGACTTGACTTGATTTGCGTATTGATACACTTCATTTTGTGTGTTCAATCAAACTTTAACACTTTAAGTAATTCAAAAGCGTGTGACAATTATGCTCCCTGACAGTTGCTTATACGCCTACATGCCACACGTCACGTGACTACTTTCAAAAGCACCGTCGCAGACAATTAGCAGACGAGAAAACATGATCAGACGACAAACCCTCGATCGGCTTCTTTTGATGTAAGTCGGCGTCACTGACAGGTGTCCAGTGGCGGGTATTATGCAACTTAAAGAAATGACTGGTGGCATCGATTGATACGTTTTATTTTTTACGTTTTGAACAGAAGTATGGTTTACTATATTAATAAGAGATGATATGGTGAATGGTATTTCGCCCCGTTATAATTGACTTGTGAAATAAGTGGTGTGGTTTTAAATTTTGAAATGATTAATTCATATCACAAATTCAAATGCAGATTAATTCATCTTTTTTGTCGGGGGATTGTTTTGGTGTGTGTGTATTTATTTTATGCTTCCAAGTGCCTAGAAGTTAAACCTTTTAGCCTCGGGCTAGCACAGGTAAATATTTGCCACTTTAATTTAGGCAATAAACATGTGCTATATATAGAATCTACCCGTTGACAAGTGACGGGTGATGTATCTCTCGAAGGCTGTATAATTCCCCGGTCAAGCCAAGCCAAGTTAAATATTTTTTATTGGCCATACAACTTAATAATAATTAATGGATAATTGTGGATTGTTCATAGGATGTAGTATATTTCTTCGAGACTCAACAACTCGATGACAGTTTGCATCAATATATTCTTTGTAGTTCTGCTTTCTCTTATATATTACACTTTTGTTCACTGAACATGGGGGTCATGAGTTCGAATCTCATTGATGGCTGGTGGCTTGTTTTTATTTATTCATTTTTTTATACAAAATAATTTCCCCGAGTATAAAGTACCTGAAATGTCGACACTTTTACTTCAATAAGGAATACAATTTATCTCGGGAGTTATGTGATGATCTTCTGAAAACAAACTGTATTTCGAATTCTTTCTTTTATTTGCTTATCAGTGAAAAAGTGTAAAACACATTGTATGCATAAGATTACAATAGAGTAGTACATGTATTATAATACATTACAATATAGTGCTTTATGACATACCAAAGTGATTGGTAATTAAAAAGCATTTCAACATAGACACATACCGTTTGTACTTGTCTATAAATTAATGTTTGTTTATGAAGAGAGGTAGGTAGTACATCGTTTTCATTTAAGATAAAAGTATAGCATCGGATTATAACACTAACTTCCGTAAAAACGTATTTCATTTGTAAAATGTACACATAATCATCTTAGTGTACGTACATTTTGTATTTATTTACACTATCTTTACAACGCGAGATTCGTCAATTTCCATTAAAGCATCGTACTCTGCATAAAAAATGCACGCTACATTCTGTGCAAGAGAGCGTCCAAATTTCACGTTGAGGGACAGTGTTCCGCTGTTTCGCAGTTCAAAGTGAAAGCCCTCGTCCACCACCGGTGAAAGGTCAAACACGTATAGAGCACGTCCATTCTGAAGCTCCGACCTGCTTATTCCAGCCATTTCTCGGTCTTTACAGCTTATGCCACCCATGGATGTTACACGGGGCGAGCCTTGTTAAAACCGTATATACGATCCATTACTTCTGTCGTCAGACCTTCGCCGTAATTCACGTTTACAGGGTTTCCGGAACAAGCTACACCGTTAATGTACAGGCTTATTTGTCTCAAATCGAAGTGCTCCATGTTAAATGGATTCAGCTTCAGGGAACCTAGTACGGCGGAACTGTCCACAAAAGTCACAATGACGAATTTCGGGATATGAGCCGGACATTAATTCCCGCTTCGTATTGTTATCAATAGACTTCACTGCCAATTTTCTTAAAGTGCTTTTGTGTTTGCTGAGAGCCAAGAAGTCCTCGTCCGCAATCTCGAAGTTTCCGTGCAGCAGATTTAGACAAATTTCTGAAAGAACTTGTATCTGTTCTCTCGAAAGGCCACGAAGCAGCTGTTTTCTCTGGGTTGGTACAGCAACAACCAAGTAACGTAAAAAGTCAATATTACGAGCAATTTTGTCCATCCCACAGCGACTAATACAATACAATACAGCGATACAATTTATTATGTTGTCGTCTGCTCGATTGCGTATCATATATCTGTCTGCTTCGCTCGATACACGCCCAGTCTAATCCGCTTTAAGCCACTTTAACTACTTCAGTTCGAATATCACAGGTATCTGTCCAGGTAAGATGTTTACCGTAGTTTATAATCCGAATGTACAGCAACGAGCGAGTAACTTGTCCGTTGCACACGAGCGCTAATACCTCTTACGGCAATACAATTTATTGTGCTGTCGTCTGCTTGATTGCGTATCATATAACTGTCTGCTCTGCTCGATACACAACCCGTCTAATCCGCTTTAAATCCCTAACTACTCCAGCTCTATATCGTAGGTAGCTGTCCAGGTAAGATGTTGGACCGCACTTTATAATCCGAATGTTTGGTCTGTGGACTGAGATCGATGATCAAAGGGCTGTATTGATCCGCTGCCATGACATCGTCATAGACGCCGAGGAAGTGTTTTGACTTCTTACTGTGAACGAACAATTGTGTGCCTAGCGTAGATAGCTGCAAGCGATTTTGCAGTCTAAATAGTAAAATATAATGCAAGTTTGTCGTCATCGTTTTCGCGTACTTTGAGTTCATAAATATATTATGACAACTTATGATTACCGTTACCGTCAGATGGTGACAGAGTAAAACGAACAAATCCAGTATGTCCCTAGAGTTGATCAACAGGTGATATAGGTCGTCCAGTATAAGCACCAGGTGTCGCTCTGTTTCAGCCCACTGCTGAATGTCCGACCTTGTGGGCAGACCCTGTTCAAATTGAACGTTCGGTACGGAATTCCCGATCTCGTCATACAAGTCTTGGTATATGTTGTAAAGCCATATGTATTTTGAAGGCGGGATTGTAAACATTTAATGTGACCAGAGAATGCGTTATTTGGCTTGTAAGGGAGGATAGTGAACGATACGATACGCAACAGAACAGAATAGTCTTGTACCGTGGCGTGGCGAGACGCAAGTTTCTTTCAGCGTATGTTTATACCTGGACAGTATGCTATAATCCGCATCAGATACTTTATAAACCCCGTTTCTTTCTGTTGTAGGAAATTTCAGCGAGCGTCAATATCTGATCGGCGGTAGTCATCTTGATTACAGGGTAGTGACCAATCAAACAGTTTTGTTCCCAGCATAAACTAACGGTTAGTTGATCTAGGACTCGTGTCTAAGTTGAGCGATTTACCGAAATCTTGATCAGATAGTCCGTGATAAAACGATATATTGTCGATACTTTGGCCCATGCTCGAGAACTTTTCTTTATAATCGCTGTAACAGTATACGATCTTTGACAACGGTAAAGTAAATAGACCGTTTCGTTGCAAAAGCATTGTTTCGATAAAAGAAGTTTTTCCCGACGGGCTCATGCCTGTAGAAAACGGAAAATAGTTTCAACAAGTAAAAGTACGCGATTTTCGCAAGTACAGTTTATGTATGTATAAACGTTAATACATGTACATAAATTATATTTCAAATATCATTTATTGCGAAAAATAAAACGTCATTTTAAAAAATACATATCATCATAACTGATACCTATGTTACCTATTAAACACATTATACTACAAGGCGCTATAAACTTTATTACGATTCTGTCTCAAACCACTCGTCCGCAGACGAACATGACAAAATCGTTGAGTCAATTTTGTTCTTTCGGTGGGCATCAGCACTGTCCGTATGATGGGACTGTACTTATGCTTTCTGCATCTGCTGTGCGATTTTTCTCTTTCAGCCATATATGCTGGCTGGTTGAGTATTGCCATTCTGGGAACCCAGTTCACGAGTCTCCGACATTAAAAAAAAAACGGTTACACCTCAGCAACGGGACATTCAGTTTCTTTTCCTCAACATTTTACTACAAATATTTCTAACCTACGTAGCGCGATTTCAAAGCATCAAAAACATTTCGCGCATCACTAAATAGTTGGAAGTTTCACCTGAGTCAGTTTCTTTTCCCCAACAATACACTATAATTATTAGTTAAAGCCGCCAACTTAGAACAACGCTCAATCTAAAGCACCAAAGACATTTCGCGCATCAATATCAAATAGTTGAGAGACAATACACTATACTTAGAGCGATTAGTAACACCCGCCATTGTTCTCCATTTAATCGTAAGCGCACGAAACGTCAATACTAGTCAGTCAAGTCAAGTCAAGTCAAGTCAAAAACCTTTTATTACGCTCATTTCATGCAAACATGAACAAATGAGGTTAATACATGTTACAATGTTACAAGAGGCTCATTACAACAGTTTCAGATGAAAGTACATAAATAAACGTGTAGGTTGTTACATGTACTGTGAGTGTATAACACATACATGCATACATAAAATTAATCGGAAGTTATTAATTGGTTTTTCTCATTTTAAATTACTAAATATCTGGACATAATACACCCATTCAACACATTTCTATGCATTGTTTGTTTACACCTAGGTGTGAAAGTCAATGTTTACATAACACCTTAAGTAGAAGTCAAACCCTGCTAGCCATCTCATTCCCTTACTGAACAGAACTTACTACTTCTCGATCACACGCTCTTCGTCTAGTATTCCCAAAACGTTCCAGAAGTAGTGATCGAGTTTGCCCATGACCTGGCACGATGCAAGAATGATCGCGTGCGATAGGCGATTGTACTTGCAGCCTGTACATAGCAAGCGACCAACCTTCTCCGACTTGTTGGTGATCGCTTTGGCGTAATGTATTTGCAACGAAAGCTCTAGCATGCAGACGACCCTTTGCTGAGCTACATCGAAACCCGGTCTATTAAACCCGCCGTTGCCGACCCCATGTTTTCTAATCGCCGCAAAATATATTAATAAACATATAAATACAACTAGTAGCCACCTGTCCGCAGTCAATTTGAACAATCGATCAGTCAGTAGTCCATTCATTTATACTCTATACGTATTAGCACGGACTTATATATACATATATATAGGTCTGTGGTATTAGCTGCCCCCTCTGTTACCAGGGATACACAATTCTAAGCATTAAACTTTATGATTTAATCCAATGATTGTTCAATAATGTTTTGATCAAATATTTAAAATTTGTTTGCCAATTGTTTACTTAGTAATCAGCTTTAATTTGCGCTTCAATGGCTACTTAAGTCTCAATTGGGATTAAGATTTAATCCAATGATTGTTCAATAAGTTTTGATCAAATATTTAAAATTGTTTGCCAATTGTTTACTTAGTAATCAGCTTTAATTTGCGCTTCAATGGCTACTTAAGTCTCAATTGGGATTAAGTTGCGCAATCAAAGCGACTCGTGTGATAATCCGCTTATAATCCGCTTAATAGGATTAAGTTGCGCAATCGATTACGTCATAATCCCTTTTCCTTATCTGCACATGCACAGGAAACCTTTCAACACCATTAACCACTGTCAGATTTAAGTAAAAAGATCAGCGTTTGGTTTTTAGAATATTCAAGATTTTCAATGTTTATTATGTTTGTTAATTACATCTTCTTCAAATTTGAAAATCATTGAGCTCATGCATTTATCTGAATACTGTAAGAAATCCGTTTTCCAAGAGATTTTAAATTGAAGTAACTAAAAATAAATGTTTCGGAGTGCTTTTTCTGTTGTTTTTTTGTGTGTGTATATGTTATCGTTTTTACAAACAGTTTTCTCATATACAGACATATTAACGTTGTCCTATTTTGAACACTTATAGTATTTGAAGCCACTTTCTTGTGTACGCAAGCAACGTACAAAAGGGAACCCTCTCCCTGGCGGAATTTCGATCATGACATTATGTGATATAATTCTTAAATATGTTTTTTTATTAACTCTCTTTAGATTAATATTGTTGTTCTATACATGTCATTGGGCCATATTTAAAGACAAACCGATTTCTATGAAGGTATCTCTTATTCACCTTTCAGAACATGTTTCTATATGTGTAAACTTTTATAAGCACGAGCCAGCCAATTAAAATATCTCGATTGTATCGGATGTCAGCCGTAGAGATGGATGAAATGACATAGTCTTATACTTATTGAGTTACGGATTACCAACGTCAGTTTGCATGCCCTTTCAGTCTCTTTGAAACTGCTTTCATGAACATACTGCGTTTGTATCATACATATATCGATGGCCAAGCTATTTGATTTCTTTGAAATCCACTTGAACTTATTTCTTTTATTATTCCACATGTTTTTTCTGCGAATCACGTCATTTGACACTATATTCTTGTTTTTATTTGAAAGTGTATGCAATTATCCGCTTTATCTCGCAGTCTTAACTATTAAACATCTAGAATGTTTCACACAACTGAAACAATAATGTACATATCTTTGTTTCTATAACATTATAGAACATGATGCAAAATAACGTTTCGCTGATTTTTTTAGCAAACCTCCCGGCGAAGCTCCCAAAAGATCAACAGAGATACTGATGCTTTAACCAGATGTTTTACGTAAATTTTGTTCAATTTTAAATATAATTTGCCGGCAAAGTTGTATGGGATTTGTTTTACGAATACATAAATTTATACTCGTTACATTACGTTATGTTTTACATGTTTTGTTCCAACTTTTATTACAAATTAGCTTACAAATGATATCTTGTGAACTGACTTAGCAACGTTTTAATTTCTTGTGACACACCGATACCATGTATCGACAATATTAATGTACTGGTACCTTAAGACGCCTGCGATAAAACTACGTCACCTGCTTACGTCACTAATGCAGCTTGGTTAAATTTGCAATATCACTGCTATATAATTAGAGAAAAATACAAACTCACATTTCCATTTGCTAAAAAAAATGTAACAAGTCTCGTTAAACTGGCCTGTGTAAATGACCTTTTATCAATGTCTTATGTGTCGTTTGATCAATAATCACGGTCACAAATGTAGTAGGTCATACGCATGCCTATTTCGTATACAACAGCAGAAATGTCCTCGTAAATCTGTGCGTAGCTTTAATAAAAAGAAAATGACTATATGGCTGTCTAAAACCGTAGCATTATTCCATTACCATCAAAGTATTTCTATTCAGGAGTTTCCTTTTGGGAATTGTGGCTAGTTATATAAATGGGAATGTCATTCGCAGACAATGTTCAAAAGATACTCTTCATCTCCCTTAGAGATTTGGTAATGCAAAGATATGAAGACAATTGATATAAAACCACAACATTTCTAAAGCTTTTGAAACTGTAATTATTTCACGGAAAGATACCTTTACAAAAATAATGGGCAATGTGAATAAGAAAAATAATTCCATCAACCACAGATCCCACAAACAAATAAGCATATACACAGAAGGTCACATTGTATATCTTCTATACATTTATGAAAAAGGCAGCGATGATTATCAGTATGTACAGTATTGTATGATGTGCCTAATATGTTAGTTTCATTTCCCATGCCACTTCTAAACGTCCCATGTCTGATTCTTCAAAATGTTGCAATAACTTCTTGTATTCATTTGTTTATTCGGTCACCCAAGTGTTTATTTTATATTTGCTTGCTGAACAACAAACGTTATTTCTTTACTGTGATCATCATTGTATGCAGCGTTTTGGTAAAGTGTCGTTTTGTATATAGTATTGACTTACGATGTGTATCCGTCTCTGTGTTAACTAAGACTTATGTACTGTTGCTTTCGTTAATTTGTATAATATCTACAGATCTTTATTCAGTTGCCAAGGCACCGGTTTTTATGGATACTAAATATATTTGATAATAAAAGTCCGTTTCAAGTTTCATTAAAGGCTAAGAGAATAGATTTGAGGAACATGTGTCGATTTAGTGTAATTATATCAATCCTGTGCTACTATTGTTCTGTTTGCTTTCACTATCAAAAAAGTAGAATACTTTTGTTGAATAATATTGTCACATAATAATTAAGTCCTACTTAGACAATGTCCTGACTTTAGATACTTGAAATAGCAACATTTCTCTTAGGTTAGTTCTCCTAACAAAATGTCGTTATTTTGGATAAAACTGTAAAATAGAATATTGATTGAATCAACACCTTATCCTTAATAATTCTAGAACTCTAGTTCTTAAGTTTCATAGTTCGATAGTGAATGTTCCCAACGAAACATATATTGATATGAACAATAATAAAGTATTCTGTATTTCTGTCGATTGATTTGCAAATGCTAATATGACTGTTTTTCTGAAGATAAGACGGAATAACATGCATAATTTCTAGGTTTACTAGGTTTAATTTTGATCCTCGGATTGTAGCGATGGAAACACTACGTCATTCAAACATGCAAAAAAGTAGTTTTCAAAGGACAAAATACGTTCCAGTAAAGGACAATGTAACCTGAAGTCTACTATACTACACATGTTCAAACTGATACGTAACAAATACAGCCTTTAGCTATCAAGCTGATTCAAAACTCTTTTTGACATAGTAATAGATCAGCTCTGAAGATTTTCAATTAATCTTAAATTTGTGTAATATTTCTACAAAATAGTTATGTTTTCTTATTTCTGTTAAGAAAAACAAACGTCAAGATCAAAGATGCTCCTAGTTACTTTCTGTTTGACAGACTGATTTTTATAACATCTTTACCTGAATGCATCCGACAATGTTGATATTATTACTTGTAGTATCATATTAGTGCTTTACAATTCACTGTACGAACGACACGACGTAGAAAAGGAAGAAGATAATATGAACTACATTGTCTTCCAGGATTGATTCATTTTACAAACTACTGACGGTTACTCAGAACTCGTATAAGCTCAACAATTATAATTTCTCTATGTTCCTAGTTAAGGCACATTGTGAATGAAGAACTGACTTCGCTTTCGACATTCAGCTTTGAAATTTCAACTTCCCTTTGGAAGATTGTGGAGGATGCCGCATTAGATTCTGACCTAAGCCGAACATGCAGTTTCCGGAAGAGGAATCAGTATCCTGTCCAATACTAACTTTAACGATGTTTTGATTTTAAAATCGTTACCTTTAATGAAGCAAACTTGTTCTAACCCGTCTTCCTTTCACTGATAATCTTTTTAATCAGTATTGAGGTTACAGACAATTTCTTTCCCCATGTCCTAGGATAAGGTTTATACCATGTTTGCAATAGGAGTTTCAGTTAGCCTGGTTAAAATTTACTCCCTCATAACAGTACCGAAAAGGTCGCCTTTCCGTTACTTATTAACTGAGTGACCGCGTGTTTATATACGCAAAGTATTAGAATAAAACCTGATACAATTCAAGGGGATATAAGTCTTCTTCGAATTCCATCAGAATTCTCATATGTGCTGTTGCTTTTACTTTCTGCGTTTAAATGGTAACTACGTCTTCATACTTCGTTTAAAATGGTGAAAAGTTGATATATTTTAATTTCCAATTTACTTCGTTTTTAAAAATATTATCATGTAGTAAGCTTGTCTTTCTTAGAGAGGACCAAGCAAGCGTGTCTTTCTTAGAGAGGACCATTTTCATTGAAAAGGGTACACAGAAAAAAGTACTAATAAAAACAGTCTTTAAACTAAAGAAGAACTTTGACAGAAGGTTTCATAACTTCATTTGTATCATTTATCGTTCATATGAAAGTCAATTCGGGAAGGGCCGTCCACTTGGGAAAGGCGTCCACTAATGTTGAGAGAACTTGCGGACCGGCCCATTTGCTTTTGTTTTGTTGTGCCATATGTCTGTTTGTGTGTACATGTACATGTATTTTGGTAAATATGCAATAAATTATGATTAAACTAAACTAAAATGATAGTCAATCAAATATTCATGTATGTACCGCTTATTTCCTGAAATCCACTGTTCCTAAGACATCCGGTTTTCTTTCGTTCTCCAGTTTAGATGTAATTTTAAAGAAAAACTTTATGTGTACTATTAGCCAAATATACTCAGCAATTAAAGTACAACTTAAACAGTTTGAAACATTTCCGCCTGATGTATAGTAGGTAAGTTCTAATGCCATGTCCTATTTAAATTATACACAAACTATATCCGACCTTTCAGTTCAATGAAATAATGGTTTGTAGCTTTTGCAGGCCTTACATCCAACATGTTTTCAAAATTACTCAATTAAAATCCTTATGTAAAATATGTAAAACGTCAATTATGTTGTTTGATCATAATTTCTGCAAGTTCGTTTAAAACATTTAAGGCAGTGAACTATTTTATACCGAGTAAACATCGTACGCGGAAATAATACCCATCGAAGTACGGAATCCTGTTCGTGTCACGTTATTTCTTTCAAAGCGCGAAAATGCGATAATTATATTTAAATCTTTGAAGCAAGGCGACAACGCCATAATTATCGCATTGTTGCGTTTTGAATAGGGCGACAACTAAAGCGGCACAAACAGGATTCCGTTTCAAAGAACGAATAGCTAATCTGAGCATTTTATTTCCACTATTTATAATATTAATTAAGTTTCTCGTCAAACATACAATACAAATAAAATAAAAACAGAGACAAAGACAAATCAGTATTGATACAAAACATACAATAACACGAGGAGGTTCATCATCACTTATTCATTTTTTATCAAAGTTAAACTACAAACAAGGCTCAAATAGTATGAAACTAGCTGCAAATAAAAACGGTACATACCTGATCAAACTCATCTTAGCAAGTACGGAACGGTGTTCCGTTAGGAAAACCAATCACAATGGGTGTGCCATGGCCGATTATGCGTTTCTTATTTAAAAAACTTACCATTTTGGCTACTTACGAGAAAACAAGCGCAAGCGCAGCTTGTACCTGAAGGTATGAAAAATGTGACCTGGTAAGGTCAGATGTCAACACATTGTATTTCCCTTTCACGCCGGTGGACAGGCAAAATGTATACAGCCGTACAGGTAAATAATTATACTTATTATTTACGTTTATATCAACTTAACCTTTTTGTGATCATCACAAGCAAAGCGTATCAGTTAAAAGCGGTACTAGACAACATCTGTAGCAAGTATATTTATGCGTTTCTATTTAACTAACTTTACAGATGTATGAATATGAAAGATATGACTGGTGTCACTTTTTGCATTTGCAGTTAGACCTTATAAATTGTTTGCATATTTCCAACCTAGCAAGAGTGTGCCTGACACAGTGAATATTAACAAAGCGTATGCCGACCAGAACCAAAGGAAGCAGTAAGTGAGGGTGAGCTTTTATAATGGATGATTGTCCGTCGTCCGTCAATATTTTGATTCAAATGACATCTCCTCTGCAACCACTTGGCCAATGTTTATGCAACTATGCAGGAATGTTCCTTGCGTGAAGCTGTACCAAAATTGTTCAAAGAATTCCATTCCATTAAGAATTCTGATTTCTATGGCAACAAATAGGAAAAACTTTAAAAATCTTCTTCTCTGAAATCGCAAGGCCTAGAGCTTAGATATTTAGCATGTAGCATTGTCTGGTAGACCTCTACCAAGATTGTTAAAATTATATCCCTAGGGTCAAAATTGACCTTGCCCGGGGACACTTGTTTTACAAAAAGTATTCAGGAAAACCTATTTGGTATATAACAGAGTTTAGTGATTTTCCACCAGGCAAGTGGACTTGTACCAAGGTGAGCGATATAGGGCCATCTTGGCCCTCTTGTCTTAACTAAAGTCAACTACTGTAAAGATTGTTTTCAGCGACCTTCCAGGGGAGATAGTACAAAAAGTCACTGTAAACAGGAAGTCACTGTACACAGACTTCTAAAATCCTAATATTTTCGATAGCGTTTTCACTGTTCACTAAGTTAAGAAATCAAACTCTTCTATATGTATTTGTACATCATGTATTTGCAAATAATTCAGCAGTAAATGTATAACTGTTATATATTGTTATTGTTTGGCTGACATTAGTAATGTAGTGAATAACAAATCAATATCTTAACAAAAAGAACAATTAATACAGCTTAGATTTATAATTATATAGATCAATTAATTACTGACATAATGGAAAGTCGCTACGAATAGTCTCGTTTGATAATGAAAATTGTTTTGGAAGCCAAATTCCATGGTTACTAGACACATTACACACAAATGGACAAAGTGCGCATCTCCTTCGAACATGCAAAATCACTTTTGTACCGATGATGAGTAATCTGATATGTTACTTTGACAAAAACCTTCATTACGTACTGCGATATGTAACTAGTAATTTGTCATTAAACTGTTAGACTGTCGTTTGTTTGTCTGTTATTCCGTAGGCGAATATGTTGTTTCCGTGCATTTTGAAAGTTGTGAAAAATAAAAAATATACTTTTACGGTTTCTTCTAACACTATTGTGCAGTGCCTAGATATTACCATACTATTATAGTTGTCTTTTGCCGCTGCTAGACACGGCAAGAGTTACAATAACTGGTGGTTCTTCAACTGCACTTTTAACAAATATGTTATAAACAAATATTCAGACATCATTTGCTTTTAAACGTTCGACAATTAAATGTCTCGAGAATATGTCAATAACTGAAAGTTTATTATTGTAAGAAATATTTAAATGATGTACACTAGTAATATTTTAACATCAGTAAAATACAAGCGGTAAAAGACTACATATAGTAACCCTCTTACAAGTAATGAGCATGGAATAACGGACATACTCATTTTGTAGGGCAAAGATGAATATTTACTAAAACATACATAATATGACAAAATGGCGATATAGTGTTGGGGCTGATAGTTCAACTAAGCCAATATTTTATACAGAATTGTCATTGACTTATATTATTTGATCATATAACTGATAGTAAAGGGACAATATAAGCTTCATTGCTTTCATTCCGTTGAAGCATTGGTTTCAATGCAATTCCTGAGTTTGCTTTACAACTTCCTTTGAATAATTAAAGCTAAATGGAATTTACCACTTTTATTCAATTTTAAAAGAAATACGGCATTACTTTTAAACTAGTATAATTGGTTTTCAGGGCCTGCGGAATACTCATTTTATTTTCCTATCAGAATTTTACTTCCGTCTGGAGACAACATAGTATCAGTACAATCGTATTTCAAAATCTCATTTTATAACGGAGAGAAATCGCAGAATTTGTCATGACAAAATTGAGTTTCTGTATTCTTATTTGCGTAAAATACAACTACCGAGACTACATTTACATAATGTACGTTAGGTCACAGTTTTGATAAGAGATTACAGTGGTTTATTATCACGCAAGCAATACAGAAATTTGTTTTAAAGCCAACAAAACAATTATCAATTGTTTTTTTGCAAAGAGCGGCGCTGGTAAAACTCTATGAATGTGTTTGCTACTAGTAACACCTTCCATAGATTATTAACCAGCAGGACTAAAAAAAATATTTCATCGGTTGCTTTTGGTTTCATGCCATGACGTTTTGTTTGTTTATACAACTCTTTGTTATCGCAGTTACTTCTTGTATATGGAAATATAGTGCTTTCGAAAGCGAGAACAGGTTAATCCGGTTTTCTTCTTTATCTATTGAAAAGCCTTCAAATAGATTTTTATCTAACAAGTTAACCTTATACCAATGTTTTGATAAATGTGACAGGTGATTCATAAATGACTGGCGTCATGGGAAAAGAGGGCTTTTTGGACATTTGGTACATTATTTGTTAAAAATTGATTGAAAACATAAAAAAATGGCATTTTTGTCACTCGCAAAATAAGAGTTAAGCTCTCCTGAACGAAGTCCAGCAGAGCTTATGCCATGGTGGTTTGTCAGTTGTTATCCGTCCGTCTGTTGTTAAATTTCCTATATACATTGTAACGCTCTACGCGTTACAGTTTTCATTTTACTGTCACCAAATTTGCTCAGATGATATCTAGTTATCACTGTCATCAAAATATGTTATGACACGTATTTATTTATTTCTGCGTTACGAATCATATTCAAAGAATTCAGAATTTTACTATTATGTTGTTGCATTAATACTGTTGTCATATGATACTTCCATTATCGCATGGTATATTGATGATGCTACGTAGTTCATCCAATAAAATCGATCAAGTAGGTACAGCGCAAAGTAAACCCACTTTTGCATCTTTTATAAAACCCGTGAAAACAAGCCTGCCATTTACACATCGTAACCTGTAAAAATGTTCTAAGAGCGAACATTGCTGTTGAATTTTAGGTCAGATAATGTATTATTTTTGTCTATTAGTTTATAAATTTTAAAAGAGATTTCCTTGTCCGTTTTTAAAGTACATGTTGACTCACATGATCATATAACATAGTCCAAAACATAATAAAAAAGTATCATATTGCTTTCTAAAAACGTAACATACAGAAGGCATAAAAAAGTTATGTCTAGTACTTTTCTTTTTGTGGCTGGTTATGTAAGCGAGAGTCAATCGCATAAAATGCTAAAAAAAATATTTTCATCTCCCTAGATGTTTAGTAATGCAAAGATATTGAGGAATGTGACATAAAATCAAAACATATCTCAAGCGTTTCAACCGTTTTTTTTTTTTGTTATGAAAAGATGCTTAAACAATATTTTCAATAATTGTTTGTGTTGTTTTTCTATGGTAACTATTACGTTTTTAGTTTCTATGGTAAACTGATGTATGCAAAGTAAAGCTTCCGTGTCTGATTCTCAGTGTACAAACGTTGATATCCTTTTTCTTCAGTTACAATAAATGTGTGTATACATATAAAACATTTGTAAGTTAACTGCCATCGCGTTGTTTTTATATGTGCTTGTTGTAGAGTGAACCTTGTACATGTCTGGGTTGGTCACTGCTTGATTTGTTGTCGTTTTCTATTTAGCACGATGTGTCGCGTACGCTGTCTGCTGCCGTGTTTGTCAATCCCGGTCCATTAGCTGTGTCTACTATTATGCCCATGTGTAAACATTTATGACAACTAGGGACGTTTATCAATTTCTAATGTGTATGTGATTCTATGGCTGCCAAAGACGTTTGTTAACTAAGGTCCCATACAATTTTCATTAAATGAATTGATAGTTGTATGTATGTTTAGTATGATTATTCAGATAAGAAAGTTTTGAAGCCTAACACATTGCTGCTAAAGATAGACCGTTAGATAACGGTTTATTCTTATCTTAATTGGAAGACTAATAATATATGCTTAGTGTAAATAAATGACGACCTAGAAGTTGTACTTTTACTATCCATTTGGATTTTACTATCAAAGAATGGAAATGAAAATATTGGGTTTTATAATATTATCACATTTTTCTATTGTTGAGAGTGTCGTTCTGACTATCACATCGTCACGACATGGTCTTGTCACTTCAAATAGTAGTATTTTGTTAAATGTATTTACATTTTTCAAATTTCACCATATGCAAATCCCTTAAATTTTGACGATTTTGTAAAATCGACAATCCTATTACTAAAACTTACCAACTTGAGATGAATTTAAAACTTCAGAGTCTGTATCATTTCACACCAGATACTGAATGCAATATCAAACACAACTTTATTGGTATATGTGTGATCAATGATATTTTTTTTTAGCTCGACTTTTCTATGAAAAGGGGAGCTATCCTACTCGCCCCGGCGTCGGCGTTGGCGTCACACCTTGGTTAAGTTTTTCGTACCACCCCACTTTATTTCAAAAGTATTGGAGGTATGGCTTTGAAACTTACCATCTGTTTACCATGATAACCTCCATCTACAGACAAGAGTACATAACTCTGTCAAGGTTTTTGGCAGAATTATGGCCCTTTTTTGACTTAGAAAGTGTATTGAGCTTGGTTAAGTTTTTCGTACCACCTCACTTTATTTCAAAACCGTTGGAGGTATTGCTTTGAAACTAACCATACTTGTTTACCATCATGACCTACATCAACAGACAAGAGTACATAACTCTGTCAAGGTTTTTGACAGAATTATGCCCCTTTTTACTTAGAAAATACTTTGAATATGGGTAAAACCACTTATGCCTTAACCCTTTGAGATATTGCTTTGAAACTTTGAATGCTTGTTTACATCATTACCCCCATCTGTAGGCAAGAGAAGGAACTCTGTGAGGGATTCGTTTTAAAAATTAAGCCCCTTTATCGACTTAGAACTTGGTAAAGTTTTTCGTACCAGTCCACTTTTTGACTAAACGTTCGAGATATTACTTTGAAAGTTTGAATACTTGTTTACCATCATGATCCCAAAACATGGGCAGGAGAAGGTAATTCTGTCAAGGATTTTAGTGAATTATGGCCCTTTTTGTCTTAGAAACTCAGTTAAAATTTTCATTCTTGTCCACTTGTTGACTTAACCATTTGAGATATTACTTTGAAAGTTGGAGTACTTATGTACCATCATGAGACCTATCTGTAAGCAAGAGAAGATAACTCTGTGAAAATGTTTCTTGATTTGTACTTAGAAATTCCTAGTTAAAGTCTTGTGTGCCCTTAACTGTCAAAGTTTTGTTTTATTGGCAAGCACTAAAAAAGTCGAGCGCGCTGTCCTACTGTTTGTATTTCTGTCGATTGATGCACAAATGCTATAATGACTTTTTCTGTAGATAAGACGGAATGACATGCATAATTTCTGTTACAATATAACTTGTTTTAATGTTGTCTTCGGGTTTTATCGATAAAATACAACATCTTTTAAACATGTAAAAATGCATTTTCAAAGGACAAAATATGTTCCTATAAGAAAATATAACCAGAATTGCTTGCATGTGATTCACCTTTCTTTGGCAATAATACAATGTCTAAATTGAAAGACACAGTTCAAAGGTATCAATGGAAGTGGTTCTAATTGCGATTTTGATATAGAAATACGTGAGCTCAAAATTTAAACTTTACCTTTACCTATTCAAAAACATCGTTTTTCAGGTTCTTTTCAGTAGGACAGACTGTGTGTTCTGTCGAGATAACCTTGAATTCAACTTATGCTTATCTTTGTTTGCGATGTATTCATTAGTATCAAGGTCACAGAAATAACAGTTTAGTTTTTAACAAATTTAATGTACAATATTTCATGTCCACTTCAGGTTTTACATTCTGTTGACGTGGTTTTGCTTTTTAGCTGATTTATTGCGTTGTGGTCATTTATTTCTTGGGGATGGTTTACTTTTATTGTTCAGCAATGTTCAAATGGGGTTTCCATGAATAAATTAGTATAAACTTAATTTAAGGAAAAAATTAAACATCCAAAAAGTGATATTTTAGAAATCAAAATTTTCAACAGCTACAAATCAATGCGCAATAGTCACAAGATATGTGTTGTGAACCCTCATTTAAGTTTAAAAGCATTTCCCTATTACTGAAATTAAGAAAATGAAGACGTACATAAAGTTTACCCACGCATTTAGTACATGTTTCAAGCGTGTTAGCCGAGATATGAAATCTAGCGATTAGTAAGCTCCAGTTGAAAGATAGATAAAAGTAAATACATAGTCTTTATCAAATGTCACATTTCAGCATAAGAAAGCCGCACATAAAGTCTACTTTAATACACAAATTAAAGACCTAAGATGTACATGTAGCCAGAGATTACATCTCTAATTCTTTGTATTAACATTTTATTTGTATAAACATATTGTTTTATATTTCGGCATAGTTGGTGTTAATGCCCTAGATTCACCCGTAGATGCTATTCAAGTATAGTGAATGGTTCGATTAGAGTGAAATTGCTCCAATCGAGCACTTTTAAATGTTGATTAAATTTAAAAACTGTGTCTTTACGTTTTCTCTTTTTCTGTCAACAATTTTCAGGATAAAATTAAGATGCTCACAAAATGGCTGGTATTTGGTATACGAAAAATGACAGAACAAAAAGCGGCGGTTTATATTATACAATAAAGGAAATATTGTCTACTTTGACATCAGTCGTTGGTATATATAAGTGCTTTAAAATTCCATACATACACGATGTACATACCATAACATAGATTAGAAAGAATGCAATATACGCATATGCGGACAACAATGAACGATTGATTTAATTACCTACTGATCATACAATATAGTTAATTATGATCAAGAAACTCGGTGCTGTTCCTATTAAGGAGAAAATGTGAATGCAGTGATTCCGCGACATTCAGGGCTAGGAGGGCAATTAGTAATGGTCAATCTATCCCTTATGGATGTTATTGTTAATCATGCTGCCAAAGTCACTGACAGTATTCGAACACAAAATTTCGGTCTTGAAACGTGTAAAACTAACATTTCCGACGTTTTGTGGCTTGTTTAAAACTTAGATTCGTGTATGCGTTTGCTTTAGTCAGTCTTCTGGCACCTGATAAGCTTTTTACAAGCACTTTAAAAGAGGTTATAGACTAGAACTTTCTCCAACATAAATCTGCCAAATAAGGGACTGGCGATAAGGTTTACACTATATTTGCACCTACATAACAAATGGGATTTTTCACAAACCTGCTAACCTTTCGTTTAACATTTTTGTACTTTAATACCGATATATAAAATAAAATTATTCGCGGTTTGATTATGGAAATACTTCTATGTTAGTACATTCGGTATCTACTGGTTTTTGTATTAAAGTTTGTACAGGTATATATGGTTTGGTATTGACGGGATTTAGTCACGGGTTTTTCGTGATTTCTTGGTGGGTATATATACTGAAAACTGTTGCACTTTCTCCACTCAAGGTAAATATTGGCAGAATAAACTGATTAGTACCCAGCCACCCTCCCTGTAGTATAAATGGTAGGAATACATCAATGCTCGCCGATACAAATGATGTTAATGATGATAATGATATGATAATGTGTTGATGACGTTGATGAAGGTAAAGAAAGTGATGACGTTGATGATGTATTTGTAGGTTCCTTAGCTGATGTTATCTTTCATGATGATAGCTAGTACTTTACAGTGATGTTTGCGTTGGTTGCTTATAGAACACGTTTGGGCATTTTCATTGATATCAGTTTTAATGATTGAACAGTTGCGCTTACAAACATATATTTATAATTTGATTTATTTTTTAAAATGCAGTATCTTAATAAGCAGTACTTTGCAATGGTTGCGGAGCAACCAGAGAACCTTTATAGCGGAGCTTTTACGTTTCAGAATACAAATCTATTGCCATAAGATTTGTTAAATTTCAAATGAAAGGATGTACATTGTTGATTTCTCGATTTGATATCGTTTTTCTGTTTGCTAAACATATTGTGTTAGTCTTTTTCAGACACCTGACGTACTGTTGTTCTTCTCTTGTTGGTTCGTTTTCTCGGTCAGACGTAGGACCACAAACAGGGACTTCTGACCTTTGTATCGCGTCATAATGGATTCTAGAGTTATTCACATGACTGTATAGTCACTATTGGGAACATAAAGACAACGTGTTTATCTGTGATTTATTCTCTGGAAAATAATGAAAGCAACTTCTGAAACGTTACTCCGTGTTTCGAGTTACTCACTTGACCGTATATGAACAGACAATCATTGGAGCGTATCTGTGATTTATTTTATTTCCGTGATTTTAATTTTGACGTTTCGAACGAACATGGAACTTTACTGGGAGAAAATATTTTCTTATATCGACAATCAATTTACCAATTGTACTTTATTTGATTTTTTTATGTGATTACACACTTACATGTACATATATGTTTCTGCCAATACATTAATCCTCTTTCCTATTTGGTGTTATTTTTCTATTTTCCTTATTTCCATATGAAAATAGAGAATAATTATTTTACTCTCTACAAAGAGAGAGTAAGTGTTGCTAGTATTTCCGTTGCTAAACAACGGAGTGACAGCAACATAGAGTACAACAAACGAGTACACGGATAATATACAGTCTTTTTGAATGGACTCGCCATTGTAAAATGTATCAGCAACTTATAATTGAATTAAACATTTGTGTGTAATTATATCTTTTACCTTCACAGAATGGGGCTTGGTATTTTCTACTATTCCCCTAACATACGACTCCCGTTTGTTTTGAAGTCGAGTTATCAATTTCTCTCTTTAAGCTCTAGGACACAGAAAAAATATTCAATGTAAATTATTAAACAGTTTGAAACTTTATAACCTGTTGAATTGCAGGTAAGTGTAAATGTCATGTATTATTTAATTTGTATAAAAACTAATCCGGATCTTTCACTTCAAATTAAACCAATGTATTTACAGCTTATGCGGGCATCCATAACGATATCTTGGTTACTGAATTAAATTTCTTTCAGTTATGAACCAATATTCTATTCAAGGATTTGTTTCCATCATGACTGGTCCAATGACTGGTTGTAATGCAAAGAATTCATCAAGTTTCACCAATGTATCTTTATTCTAAATCTGCCTCAGATGACTTGATATCCCAAAGGATTATCTTCCATGATAACGATTTCAATCTTTTCTCCAGTGAAATTGGATTACAGGATTATTTTTGCAATTTCATTTCAAATATTTAAGGCATTAAAGTATTTTTAAACCGAACAAAGCTCGCATGCGAAAATAATACCAATCACAGAGCAAGTAATTCATTCTCTGAGCGCTTTCACTCTACAGGATTTGCAGTAATTATCAAAATCAAATTTACTGTTTTAGATGAAAAGTTTTCGAGCACAAACAACGCATTTCAGTTAAAAGCTAGTTCAGCAAGCATACGTACCTAGTATTTACTTGGGTAACATACTTAAAAGAAATACGAATATGAATAATTCGACTGGTACAAAAGAACATAAATCGGGATTCAGACGATAATTACCTTCATAGATCTCATAGAATATTCATAGGTTATTATATTGTTTGCATTTTCCCAATATCGCAAGAATGTGGTCTCTAACGCATAGAATACGCATGTTGTAGTATGAACAATGTTATCATCTATGCAATATGTATTAATTTGTTAAAAATGTCTAGAAACCGAACATGATCAAAAAGTTGTACCATGCTTAGGGGCGAAGTGTAAGATTCCCAATTCGGATGGCTTAGATTTGGATCCCTTACGTGAAATTGGACAATGATCTTCACAATTCCTTCTTCCGGTGCGTCCGGTGCGATTACAAGCAGAAACATAGGAAACAGCCAACGATTCTACTCAACGGACGTTGTCAGAACTTGGGTCTTCAATCGATAAAATAAATACCTTTTTAGTAATAAACTAATCAAGGGACTTAGCTGCGTATCATTCTATACACTTAAATCAAGGGATTGAAGAGCGACGCAGCTAACATCTGTTCTTAGTTGCGTATCATTCTATACGTATACAGTTAATCGAAGGAATCCGACAAACTAGTCAGGTGGTTTGAGACCAATATCTTTTTTTTTCAAAATATTCCTTTCCAAGCACTTGACTGTTATATTCATGGACAATACACGAATTTATAATTTTTTATACATGTGAAAACAGAGATGTTACCCTTATACACAAATATTATCTACTCATACTACCGTTAAGGTCGGATCTGAAAGTATATTATTCAATAATCATGAAATTCTGACCAGGGGTTTTGGAGATTAAGAGTGCACAAGGTTTGACTATCTCATGGCAATGAAACTTTGACCTAGTGACCCGAAACATTGACCAAGCACTAGGCGTGGTACTTATAACTTCTGTGAAGTATCATCAAATTATGACAGGGGGTTTTGGAGATTAAGATTGCACAATATTTTACTATCTCGAGCCCCTGTAACCTTGACCCTTGACCCGAAACATGGACCATACACAACAAGGAATGGTACTTATAACTTCTGTGAAGTATCAATAAATTCTTACCAGGGGTTTGGAGATTTAAGCGTCCACAAGATTGCGTACAGACAAGCTGAATTCAGTATACCAATCATACATTTTGCATGCGGGGGTGTAATTAATGTTCTTTTTAATATAATACTCATTTGACTTTCCTGCCAGAAATCAATATTGTGTAAAATTCTAATGGAATTGGTTTCTTCGTAGGAACTTTAAAAAACTTTTTTTCTCTATTTTCTATTAATATTCCGCTTTCACACATGCCTGGTTAGACTCCAGTAAATAACACCCGACATTCCTAAAAGCCGTACCTAGCCGTACACATATGTGTACTGACACTGTCGCAATGGGAGTAAGGTGTTGCATTCATAAACATTCATATAGAACAATTGTAATTTTGATCGAATAAATAGCAGTATTTGCCATGACAACATTGTGTTTCTGATTTCTTATTTACTGAGAATAAATTTGCATAACATATGATAGGCTACAGTTTTGATAAAAAAAAATACAGTAGTTTACTGACACGCAAGAAAGTTGGAGACAAAATCATCAGTTTTTGTTTTCTGTGAAGAACGACGCTAATAAAAGTCAGTAAAATTTTATATTGCATTTCATTATTATAATCATATAATCATAGATTATTATAAAGCAATTAAGAAGGCAAGGTTATTTTATTATCCAGGCTATGCGTAATAACTTTGTTGCTTTATTCGCATAATAAATTCTTTCTTATCGTATATATGGAAATGAGCTAAGGTGCATAAAACTAGGAACAATCATTTTTGTAAGACGCTACATCACAGTTATTTATGTACAATAACAAGGTTATTCCTGAACAAAACAAATAATAAACTCTAGAGAGATCGTGTTTCTACAGAATTATGCGAGATCAAAATTGCAACTGTCAGTGTAAGCTGACATAATTCTGCTGGAATATCTTCGCAGTTAATTAAGTGTAATTCCGAAATAAATCTGCAAAACATTGAGGTTACATTATGTTTTTCTATTCTAACCTAACTTAGAAGTGTTCAGGTTTTGATTTAACAATGTGTTGATCTTTTGCGTGAAGATTAAATTTCTATAAATATCGTGCAGAAATACTTTAATTTTGATGATGTAAATGCCGCTATTTGTTTCAAAATGAAATTTTTATACTAATTTGTAGTTTTTGATAATCCAGTCAACCAGCAAGACAAATTTTTACTGTCTGTTCTGTATATTACTTCATCATGAGTTACCAAAACGTCAGCTTCTGAAAAGGGCTATTTCACTGAAGATTTGCGTTTATTTCATTTGGAATATATTGCGTATGTCCGTCATAAACTCATACTCGTAGCATTTCTTCTACGTTTTAACTTTATTTTGAAACCTTTTCTGGGCACCACACTTACCCCTGACAAAGTGTTTTGAACTATTCATTACATAAATAAATATCTATTGATTTATGAAATTTCTTAATTTGAAGGGTTCTTATTATATAGTGCCATTGTTCTATCGCCGTTTTCTGATAGTATAACATGTTTGTTTGATATCCTTGATATAAGGTAGACATATCACAGAAACTTTTCAAAAATGTTCGACTAATAGTTCAAATTTCAGACGGCTTCATCCTAGTCTCAAATACTGCATGAAGTAAGTACGATAAAAACAAAAGCCACTATATACGGTTTAAATCGTATAACTACTAGAAAAAAATTTAGAGGGACGGATTTACACACGGATAAGAAGTTTTGTTGTTTTTATATTGTT
Source organism: Saxidomus purpurata (assembly GCA_022818135.1). Taxonomy (NCBI): domain Eukaryota; kingdom Metazoa; phylum Mollusca; class Bivalvia; order Venerida; family Veneridae; genus Saxidomus; species Saxidomus purpurata. The sequence goes on along the minus strand of JAFMSR010000002.1, from coordinate 18,667,788 downwards.
TGCTATTACAAAGATAGTAAACAGACGCTTACCGCCCAGTACACCAACACACACTGTGAAATCCAGCAAATGCAGAGCAGGTATTACTTCAACATCTACCGCTCTGTGCTTTACTCTGCTGGTGTTTTCGTTGCTTAATAAATGAGTTGATGCATGTTTTAAAATGATTACAGGTTATCATTGATTAATCTCCACCTACTGGAATTGAAAATTGAACTGATCTTATCAGCGAGCTTATCTGTCTTAATGAATATTAAAATATATTGCATTAAAAATATCAAAAGGTACTATCACAAACAGTCGTTACTTAATGGACATTTCTAATTAATTGGATATTAATTTTAGATGTAAAATGTATTGTTCATCTATAATTGAATTAAATATTTATCCATACACTATAGGTAGTATATACCGTTTATTTCCTGAAAGACGTTTTCTACTGTTCCATAAACACACATCTTTCTTTTATTCTGTTGTTTATTTATACTCATGTGGCAGAAAAAGTGTCACAGCCATGGCCAATACACGCCACAAATTTACTATAGGTTTGTATAGGAGCGCTGTCATTAACTCGCGATAACATTTTAACTAATAAAGTTATTTTAAAATCACAAACGGGATGATAAAATATAACATTTCCCCTTTTTAATGAATATTTTTTTATTTTTCTGAGACTTTATTTGTTTGGTCTTTTTTTAACTTAAAAACTCTACCCGTCGTTTTACTATATAATATATAGTAAAACGCCCAAAATGTCACAATTTTAAGTGAAAATTTTGCAGCTTATCTTCAATTTGTTCAAAAACTTTAACACTTATTTTAGAATCACAAACGGGATTGAATAAACCAATCATTCTCCATTTAAATGATATATTTTATATAAAAATAAAGAAAGAAGAGAATGGTCTTTTTTTAAGGTTTTGTTTAACAGGTATATAATTTTGATTATATATTTTTGTTAACATTTATGCAAAAACCTCACCTGTATTTGGACAACTAAAGTAGGATTTACGTAGTCTGTAGCATGATTTCCTGATATAAAACAGGTAAGTATCTATGTCATAGCTTATTTATTTTATAAACAGACTAACCTGACTTTTCAATACAAATAAAGATAACGTATTACTAGGAAATACAAGCATCGGAATTGTACACTGTGTTTATGATAACTTAATTAAATTTCTTTCAATTTTGTGTGAAGATTTTTTCTAAATCTATTTACCTCCTGAATTATTCCAGTGCAAAGTATGCATTGTGCTTCATCAAATACGCGTAACTTGATTCCCCAAGGGATCATCTTGTTTGATCAGAATTTCACTCTCACCGAATAAAAGCGAATTAGAAGATTATTTTTGCAATTTCGTTTAAACATTTAGACATTAACTATTTAAATGGAAAGGAAATTCCGACGCGGAAATAATACGCACCACAGAGCGAGTAATTCCATCACCGAGCGTTTTACTTCAACAATATTTGAAATTATAATTTTAATCATATTTAATGATTTACATGCTTTTACGTAATTACGTCTATTTAGCGTGCTAGTTAAAAAAGCTTGTAGACAGCATTTCCAGGAAGCATACATATCAAATCAACATCTTCAGCAAGAATATATATAAAGTATCTACTTCAGTTACTAACTCCACAACTACTAGTCAACATCTTGAGCAAGAATACATATCAAGTTTCTATTTGGGTTACTAGATACTAGTCAGCATCTTTAGCAATCATACATATCTAGTATCTGCTTTAGTTTGTATTAACATGAAACATGGCTGGAAAAAAAGAATATAAATCTGGATTCAGCTGACAATTATCTTTACAGTTAGATCTCATACAATATTCATAGCTTATTATATTGTTTACATCTTCCCAATAAAACACGAATGTGGTATCGAAGGCCGTAAATATGCAAAAATGATATGAACTAGGTTAGTGTCCGTATTCATATAATTTTGGATATAAAAAGCATGAAACTGTTTCATATGAAAATGTACTCGAAGGGAGGCGCCCTGATGTTAAAACATAGTGATGGTATCGAAGGCCGTAAATATGCAAAACATGATATGAACTAGGTTAGTGTCCGTATTTATATATTTTTGGATATAAAAAGCGTGAAACTGTTTCATATGAAAATGTACTCAAAAGGAGGCGTCGTGATGTTAAAACATAGTGTTGGGCCCCTAACCCGGAGGCTGTGGGTTCGGATCCAGTTCATTTGAGGCGGTTCATATTTATATCGGAAGTTACATCATTTATCAATTAAGCGATCGCGTGATCAATATAAACACACGCACCATCATGTATGATTTGAAATTGTAGAAGTGTGTCAATAGCAGAATATTTTAATACATCATTTCCATTATCCAAACCTAAATTGATATACTTCTGTCGGCTCTTCCAAATATCAAGTAGATATATAATTCATCTTTCTAAATCAAAAGAGGTCCTATGAAACTGTTTTGAGAAAAATCCTTCAGCTGTTCCTTTATATCTTCATGTGATGATATGTCTTCCAAAGAACAAAACGAATACTCACCCGAGGGAAAACTTCCAATCAAAAAGATTCATTCACTGCGGTATGACATGTAACATTTGATTGGTCAAAAAGTAGGTCACAACCCAGTCTATTCAGCTAGGCCGAAGTATTTATCGAAAGAGTTAGGAGTGACGCAGCTGACAACATATAGACCAAATTTAACAAACAAAGATGTTCTTCGCATTAGACAGACGAAAATGTACATACACGCTATGCACATCAGCCCAAACGGCTGGGTGAGCTGTGAAATCTAAGCTACTCAATCAGTTTGATGCGCGCAATTGCCCTTTTCTGATATCGATATCATTTAATAAGAACATCTTTTCGAGGTGAATTAAATAGTTTTAAGAGGTTTAAATAAATATAACTTTTCACAAAAGACGTGGTCCAGAACTTATTTTGAGAAGTGTATTAATGTTTCGCCGTTCTTAGTTAAGATGATTTGGTTCCATATACATGTATAAACTTGGAGCTTCAATTTCTGATGTCTTAATTAAGTGCATATAGAAATCCAAGTGCTATCTTTATCAATTCTATCAACTTTGGAGTAATGAATAAATGTGTAATACATCATCTGTTCGACAATTAAATCACATGATAACGTATCAATAATTCAAAATTTGATATTTAAAGAAATATTCAAATGATTTAAACCAGTATCAGTTGAAACATCAGTAACAGTATTTCACCAGTAAAAACAGACTGATGAATATTCTAAAAACATTGAAAATCTTGTAAAACCATAACCGTACAGGTACCAGTAAATTTCAACTTTGCAACCAGTAACCTTGCTGAAAATCATGAAATATGAATTTTACGAAAGTAACATCCTGAAAGTTATTCACATATGTAGTGAGTCTAATTAATTAAGCAATCCATTGATTTGCGCGCTATATAATAAAACAATGTAATTCAAAGCTGCAGGTTTTGAGCTTATTTAATCAATAATGATTATATAGCCAAATATAAAACGGGAAGTATTAACGTCCTGGTATATAACTTGCTCACAATCTAATCAAAAGCTGCAGGTTCTGAAATTCTTCAATAATGTTTTCAAACAATTACAATACAAGGAAATTTACCTTTGAAATTTGATTTCCAAGAAATACGGGTATTAAACTTTGAAATTTAATCTGATCTTGTCTAATTGCTACATATGTGTCTCTTCTGCAGCAGTGCCTGGATAATATTTATTTTACTTTCCTGTCAGACTTTACTTCCGCCTGGAAAAAATGTTTTTATTCCTGAACAAAAAATAATTATCTCTATGGTTTTCCCGTTTCCGAAGAATTATGAGGGATCAGCATTGTAACTGTCAGCTTAAGCTGACATGATTCTGCTGGAATATCTTTACAGTTGATTAAGCACAATTCAAAGGAAAGAAAAAGAAAAATAAACCCTCAGGCGGTTTCATTATGTTTTATAAAGACATGTGTTAAGAAGTGTTTACAGACAAGAAGTGTCACTTCAAGTGATAAATGCTCCCAAAGTTGTGTCTTTCGTAACATGTTCTTTTACATTGTGACAACGTTGCATACTTTCTCATTATGTCTTGCATTTGTTTCATGTTTCAAAAATGTTACAGAATACTTTATACGTGTGACAGACACGATTTACTATGTCTAGTATGAAAGTGAATGCGCTTCATAGACCTTATTCTTAGACCAACGAGTTTGACACTTTCGGATAACGCACCTTCTCATCACAATTTTAGATCATACTTAACATTGTTAACAGTTTTAAAGTTTTTGTTCTTTACGTTTTGATACAATTCCTACCTCATGATATGACCAGGGAAACATTGTAGTCTGGTACAATAATTTATCGTCTCGTTAAAATCAGCGCCTATCTCACGGGGAATTAATTGCAGTGTTGACATGCTGATTTTCTCTGATATGAGACAATATTCACCACGAGATTTGATTTCTGATTCCGATCTCTCTTGATTTTGAAACATTCCATATGACATAAATGATTAAATTTCAGCCTCGGTATAATAACATATCAGGTAAAAAAACTGATTTGATAGATTTGAACCTGCAACCGTTGCAACAACATCGCTGGCAAAAATGTCGGTCGGTAATGTGTTGTCCTGTCATTACGGGTTAGCCTTTATTTTATTTAAAGGCTTATTTTTGCAATCACCTCTTGTCGAAACGTATACGGTTATGTATTAAATTCAAATAAAGTAACACAGTACATTTTACACCTGCAAAGAAAATCTACCTTTAATTCCGACCGCCCTATTCTTTAACGACCATTTGTTTCGGTACTTTCAATGCAAATTGGTCACATGAAGAAAGACGATCTCACTATTAAGATAAATGAAAAGTCATTTCCAGTAAGTGGAAAATAATTGAAGACGCACAAATGAAGTTAAGTAATCATCATGTCACTGAAATTGGTATAATTTTAAAACTTTCTGTGCTGAAAAACATAACTAATTTAGCAACGGAAACACTAAACGACCTGATTTAAGTCATCGGCAATGTGACCGATCAAACAGCATACAGCGTTCCAGGGAAAGTTAGGTTTGCTCCAATGTCAAGCCGATGAAAATAGTATTAACCTAATAGTACTGTTTGCTAAATCTTTTCTACGCGAAAGGCAAGTTTTAGACTGGAACTTTCAAATTATTCGATACTAGCTTTTTGTTAAGTGTAGGTGAAAGACCGAGAGGTTGCCCCAGGAGCGCTGGCAACTCCGGGGTGAAAGTGAAAGGAAAAGCACAGGGGGGGGGGGGGGGGGGGGGGGGGGGGGGGGGTGGGGGGGTGGGGGGGGTGGGGGGGGGGGGGGGGGGGGGTGGGGGGGGGGGAGGGGGGGGGGGGGGGGGGGGGGGGGGGGGATGTTGGGGGGGGGAGGGGGAGGGGGGGGGGGGGGGGGGGTGGGGGGGGGGGGGGGGGGGGGAGGGTGGGGTTGGTGTAGATTGAAGTATGTTTTTTAAATTTTTTTTTTTTTTTTTTTTTTATTTTTTTTTTTTTTTTTAAAAAAAAAAAAAAAAAAAAAAAAAAAAAAAAGGGGAAAAAAAGGGGGTTATTTATAGTATGGGAGGGGGGGGGGGGAAAAAAAAAAAAAAAAAAAAAAAAAAAAAAAAAAAAAAAAAAAAATTTTTTAAAAAATAAAAAAAAAAAAAAAAAAAAAAAAAAAAAAAAAAAAAAAAAAAAAAAAAAAAAAAAAATTTTTTTTTTTTAGAAAAGGAGGGATATAAAAGGGGGGGGGGGGGGAGGGAAAAAAAAAAAAAAAGGGGGGGGGGGGGGGGGGGGGGGGTTTTTGGGGAAGGGGAAAAAAAAAAAAAATATAATTAAATAATTTTTTCCCAAAAAAGTTTTTTAAAAAATAATTTTTAAAAAAATTTCACCCCAGGGAGCACAGAGCGGCGGGTGTTGCACGTTATGGTTTGTCCTCGTGAGCGACAAACGTCTGTCTGCATTTTCTGTATGAGTAAACATCTATTAAAAGAAATTGTTGTCCAAAGATTTATTCTAAATCTATTAACATTTTGAATAAATCCAATACAAATTGTGCATTACGCTTCATCAAATATGTGACTTGATCTTGTTTGATCAGGATTTCACTCTTTCCTGCGGTAAAACGGAATAAGAAGATTATTTCTGCAATTTAATTTCAAACATCCAAGGCATTCATTATTCTAACAGGGAAGGAAAACCGTTAGCGGAAATAATACCCATTACAGAGAGAATAGTTCCACCTACATTACATGTTCGCGGCAGTCATTATTTCAATCATACTTAATGATTTAGATGATTTTACGTGATTGTAGAGAAAGCATGCAAAAACATCTTCAGCAAGCATATATTATATAAAAGATTTTCTTGAGTTATTACAGGTGTATGAATCTGAAAGCTATGGTTGGAAGAAAAGAACGTAAATAGGATATCCTTACACAGCTTATTATTAGACTATATTTGACATAGTCAAATTTATCGCAGAAGTTGAGAACAAGTTGTGATTGACGATTAATTTTGTTTTTTTTATTATAATGTTTCATGGAATAAAAACTATTGAAATTTAACAAAAGATTTTACCTAAAACAATGATGAAATATTTCATCGCTATGAAAATGAAAATATCGTGTTTGATAATAATAAAAATTTTCTTAAAATCCGATCCCATAATTAATTAATAAAGTGGGTTCGACCTTGCAACAAAAAGGCGCTTATACGCAGTAAACTTTTCTATTTTGTTTACCAGCGTAGTGTATTGAAACTTTGGGATCCTTAAATTTTTGTGTCGCCTTTCGGAGAAAAGGCGATACATAGAGATCCCTTTGTCCGTCCGTCCGTTACACAAACTAAACGTTGGCTATTACTTTGCCATTTCTTAAGATTTCTTCACAATTGTATTGCTTATGACAAACATGTCATGATACCGCCAAATTTTGTAGGTCAAGTTCATATTTGACAGAGTAATGACCCTTTTTGTACTTAGATTTTGTCACAAAAACTTAATGTTGGCTATAACTTTGCCATTTCTTGAGACTTCTTCATTTAACTTTCAAAGTGAATTGCTTATGACATAAGGGTCATGATGCCGCCAAATTTTGTAGGTCAAGGTCATATTTGACAGAGTTATGCCCCTTTTTGTACTTGCATCTTTGCTATAACTTTGTCATTTCTTAAGATTTCTTAATAAAACTTTACAACTGTATTGTTTATGTCAAAAGGGTTGTGATTGCCGCGAAATTTCGTAGGTCAAGGTCATATTTGACAGAGTTATGCTCCTTTTGTACTTAGATTCTGTCAAGAAAACTTAATGTTGGCTATATCTTGGCTATTTCTTAAGATTTCCTCATCAAACTATTAAATTGAATTGCTTATGGCATAAGCGCCATGATGCAGCCAAATTTTGTTGGTCACGGTCATATTTGACATAGTTATGCCCCTTTTTCTACTTAGATTTTGTCACAAAATTATTGGTTATTCTGACAAAGCGTAAGAGAGCGACTGTTCTACTGAACACCCATCTAGGTACTCGTATTAGACGGGTTCGAAAAGTACAAAACAAAAGCCGCGGGTTCACGATGGTAAGAGGGTTTTCAGGAAATTTACATCAAGGCTGTAATGTTTTCGGACCGTATGATGGCATACAATGTACAGCCATTGCCCTTATTGCTCAGACTGCGCCTACTTAATGCTGTACATCAATGTTTCTTGTATTGAAATGCCGTAAATGACTGCATTCCACTCAGACACTCCTTAAAAGCGCATTAACTGCCACTTTCTAAAACTGACCAAATATTGACTTTTGTCATCAGTTTGATACATAAACTCAGAAAATGCTTAAGTCGAGTTTATAGGTCGCTTTTCGCTAAATGTACACATGTAAATACGCGCAATGCATATCAGCCCAAGTGGCTGGACAAGCTGTAAAATCAACAGTTACTCAATCAAATTGATGCGTGTAGTTGTCTTTCCTGATATCTGTTTCATTTATTAAAACTAGAACATTTGTTCGGCGTTACAACGTGCTAATTTTCAAGAGCGGTCCTTAACTTACTTTTCCGAGTGTAACAATGTTTCACTATTGTTCAATTAAGTAGTTTAAACCTGGAGTATTAGTTACTGATAAATTATTAAATGCACATAGAAATCCCAGCGTTACATTGTCAATTCTATCACATTGGGTAAATATTTAATACATCACCTGCTTTGAACAATAACTCGACAATTAAACCGCAACAGAACATATCACTTATTAAAAGTTTGATCTTTAAAAGAAATATTTCAGGTTGGTAGACCAGCAACATGTTTATAATCAGTAAATCGCCTGTGTAAGCAAACTCATAAACGTTCTAAGTGCACTTCAAAACTTACATAACCATATGCCTCCCTGCTTGAACCAGGTGTTTCAAACTTTGCAACCAGTAACGCTGCAGAAAACGATCCATCACAGAACTACGGACATACGTATTTTAGTAATTTAACGGGACAAATGGTTGATAATTTCCCGAAATACATATGCTAAACAAAATAAGAAACTTCCGCTAAGTTTGCTTGAACATAGCAGGATGTAAACAAAACGGGGGACTCATTGTTATATATGCGTTTAAATAGTATTTCACGATGCATCGTTTGGTGAATAAGTGATGGTCAAAGGCTAACAGAATATGGGAGAATTTTTGACCAAGTGAGGTAGGGGTTAGAACAAAAATAACACTTAAAACGGGTATAACCACCCCTTATTAGGACTTTAGCGGACCAGTCATCAATGAAATCAATGTTAATTCTTATTAAAAAAATACAGTGTCTATAGCTGTATGAGATGTGGCTTCATCATGCTGAAAAAACCCACAAGATACTGGCGTTGTTATGGAACAGATGAATGATTTTTCATTGATGACTGGCCTGCTAAAAGTCCTGATCTCAACCCAATCGAGCACGTCTGTGATATTCTGGACAGACGAGTGAGGCGTCGTCCCAACCAACCTGCTAATGCTAAGCGCTCATTCAAGAATGAAACAATATTCCACAGGCAGAAATCAACACTGCGCCGGTGATACACTGCAGTGGTAAACTCAAGAAGTGGTCATGCCCGTTTTCAAGTGTTGTTTTAGTCCCTACCTCAGTTAGTCAAAATTACTCCCATATTCTTTTAACCTTTGGCCATCATTTTTGCATCTTGTAACACTCTTTAAGTTCATATATAATAATGATTCCACCGGTTTGCTTTCATCCAGCAAGGTCCAAGCAAACTTAGCGGAAGTTTCTTATTTTGTATAGTTTATTTCACGGAAGTAACATCATGTGACTGCATTGCTATTGATGCTATATTTAATTTAGCAATCCATTGACTAACGCACTTTATATCATATAGCTGAGAACGAAGATGGACGTATAAGCTGTGTTTTCTATATCTTGCCTACCAATTGTACTCTGCAGCCTCTGAAATTGTTCAAATGATTTTTAAACAATTATAATAAAAGAGCGTTTACTTTTATTATCTCAATTCAAAGAAAGACGGTAAATAAGCTTTGAAATGTTATTTTTAGCTGGTCTGCTATTACTCTTCTGCAGCAGTGCCTGGAAAATATCCATTTTACTTCCCTGTCAGATTCTACTTCCGTCTGGAAACAACATAGTATCAGACTGAGTACATTCGTATTTCAAAATCCCATTTTATAACGGAGAGAGATCGCAGAATTTGTCATGACAACATTGAGTTTCTGTAGGCCTTCTCTTATTTGCATAAAATACAACTACTACTGAGGCTTAATTTGCATAACATTCGTTAGGTAACAGTTTTGATAGGAGATTACAGTGGTTTATTGTCACGCAAGCAAAGGAAAGTTGCTTCGAAGTATCTGTTCTGTTCTTTGAAGCTAACAAAGCAATTATCAATTGTTGATTTCTGTTAAGAACGGGGCTGAAAATGTTCAATGTTTTTGATAACAATAAGACATTTTGTAGACCAGTATCTGTCAGAAATAGATATTATCAATATTTCGGGGATAGTTATATTAATCATATAACGATCCCCGAAGTGCGATTCTACTTCTTGTAAATGGAAACGAACTATGGACTATAAAAACTAGTTAAATACAGAGACTCCGTAGTTTTGTTCTTTTTGAAAAACAACGTGGTCATTCCTGAACAAAAAATAATTATCTCTATGGTTTTCCTGTTTCCGAAGAATTATGAGAGATCAGAGTTGCAACTGACAGCTAAAGCTGACATGATTCTGCTGGAATATCTTCACAGTTAATTAAGTATAATTCCGAGAAAATGAGCAAAAAAAACCTTCAGGCGGTTTCATTATGTTTTGCTCATTCAACGGAAATGGAGTTTTAAAAATGATAATCGATATAAATATGGTGTTTGTTATTTCCAAGAACATCCGTTATAGTCAAAATATTTCTTCTGACTTTATACATATATATGTTATGAAGTGCTTTGTAACAAAAAAGGTTCAGCCGACAAAGCGAGAAGTGTCACTTTTAGTGACAAAATCTTCCAGATTGGTGACTTTGATAACATGGTACTTATATTGTGATAGAATTTGTTTGAAGATCCATTTAATTTCATAGAATATTTTGTAATGATTCACCATTTATGGAAATGCATGCACTTTATAAATGAGCATGTCTATTGCAATGATTTTAGACTCACGAGCAAAACCTTCTCACCACACCTTTGGTTCTGTACGCAGTCAAATAGATTTAGTTGTGTATAGTTACGTTTTGATTCTCTTTTTTATTCTATAATCAAAGTAAGGAACAATAACAATTAAGCGTTGCAGTAATCATCCCCTTTCTCCTCAGGGAATCAATTTTTCAGTATTGTTAAGCTGCTTTCTGTGAGACAATATTCACCTGGAGATTTGCTATCAGTCTCATGTTCTGTGTGAAGTTGGAAATCATCATCATATTTCCATATTATATTAACGGTTAAATTTTAAGCCGCGGGAATATTACATTTTGAGCTAATGACAGATTCGAACCTGCTACCGACACGACAATATAGCTGATATTGAATTTAGTATATTGATCCCAACCCGTCATCTGGGACGTCAGTAGGACAGAAGTTCCTTTTAAAAACAGCGATGAGGTTCCACGATTTGTATAAATGTTGCTTGCGGGTTATTCATAGACCTACTTGATTATCATTTGGAAACTGAAAGCAACACTTTCAATAACAGTTATCCTGTTTTCACACGTATACATTTCAGAGTCTGTGGTTTATTTCATATTATCTTTGCACAATCAAATACGAAAAAAGTAGTTCTACATACATGTATCTATGCATAATCTTCTAGATTGTTACAATATCATTCCGTCGCCGCACGCTGCAATTTAATCAAGTAGGTTCATGACGACGTTTTGTGTCGTCTGCTTTAAAACAGATCCTTATGTCTCCTTTAATTTCACTGAATTCGTCTGCGTGACTTAAATGGGCGAATGAGTCTCAAGAGGAAAATCTACACTTCTAATGAGTCTGAGAAACGCTAATTAAAAAAATGATCTACTTCCTGTAGCCAAGATATTTCAGTTTTACAATACCCCGCCCAAGTAGTTCCTGTTTCAAACCCATCTACAATAAACCGTTCTATAGATGTAAATATCATAAATGCTACTGATTGTTGGATTTATGTTTTGCCTTTTTTACTCACACATATGGTTAACGTCTGTGAATAACTGTGTGGATACTACCGCCTACCTTCTACATGTTATTTAACAAAGTGATACATTGTAGTTCAAAATGTTATATTTATTCTAACTTGTGTACTTGGTATGTTTTGAGATATACGTTAATGTAAATTTCAGCCGTTCTGGACAAAATGGAAAGTGACTTAACATCACGTCCCCGAAATACATTTGTAAAATAAAATTTAGTTTGGCGTGATACCACTAGCGACCTCAAAATACATTGAACATGACAAGATATATATTGAAACATATTTTCCAGAAAAAAATACCAATACGTATTAATGCAAAGTTTAAACTTTGAGCTTGAAATAAATTTCATAGCTTAAGTGATAGATATTTATTCATAATACCCGCATAACAACTTATTTGAACTGTAATCTTGTACATACATTCAGCTGCAGCGTTTTGAAATTTTCCTATTATTACATTTACATTAAACGTAAAATATATGTTAAGGTGTACATGCAAAATATCTTGTAACTTAAAAATTGATACTTCCACGTACTTTAGTCCTTTGACTCTCTTTAATTTTTAGGTATACAATGCTTAAAAATAGTTGTTAGGAAAACATCGGTATTACATCCTAAAATAAAAAATGAATGAAATCTATGCAGATCTTCAGTGACCTAAGTAGAGAGAGAGTAAAAGAAAGATTGTGTACAAATTTATGTTTATACTTCACGAAGGCCTGATCAAGAAAATGAACATGTGGTTTCAATTCTACTCATCCGAAAGATCGGAACAAATCGTATGGCTTCGTAAAATAGAATTAAACTAAACCATTCTTTTATCTAAATATAAAGAGCTTTTGTAATCAGTAAAGAGATATTGTAATAAAATTTACCTGTGATAAAAGACAAACGTCTCATGGCAGGAAACGGATGGTTCCCGGATGTGTCCAGAATATCTAAACGATACGTTTCTCCACGAATTTTATAAATTTTTCTGTGAAAATCCTCAATTGTAGGTGTGTAAGTCTCATCGTATTTGTTATTCAAAAATCGTGAAACAATGGAAGTTTTTCCAACTTTACTAGACCCAAGTACCACCAACCGTCTGCAATTTTCATCCGGGGCGTTCTCCCCTTGATCAACGAGAGCCATTTCCGGTGACGCAGGCGCGGAACTCGCCCAGCACAGGCACTTCGTAGTCACAGACTCTCTATTGTCTTCTGCCAGCGACAAGCTCCAAGGCCGGCTGCAAAATGACAGAGTATTCATTATCTAATAGTTATCTCTGTCGCAATTATTAGTTCTAGTAGTGTGTATCGATTGGCGGCGTCATTTTGTTAATTAGGTACCTCATATTGGTAAAAGACAGTTACATAAAAAATATTTATATCCGCCTATATTTCTTTGCGACTTCGTTATTACTACAATAGCTGGATAATTAAGCCTTTGTACTCCAATCAAAATTCATCATAATAAAATAAAGATTAAATTGACATAAAGTGCATAGGAAATGAAATTTTCTCCGAATTTTCCTTTCATGTAGTATTAGTAACTATCCACCAATCACAACATAGAATGTCCTTCTCTTCTCGTAAACTTAAAATTCCGTACAACAAATAATGCAATCATAGCAGCTGCAATTTAGGCAGTACTCGACAGAGTAATCTGATAGCCTAGAGCCTCTCTCGTTTAATTTTGTTTTTTTGTCTTTTATTCTTTTATCAGGAAATGCGTCTAGCATATTCCGCATAATTTTACCACATGGTTCTGCTGCCGGTAGTTTTATCTAATATGTTTTTATTTAAAAAGGTGATTTAATTTCAATAATTAATCAGATCCAATATTATGGAACGTTTCTACACTGAACATATATTTCTAACTTTTACATTTTAATAATAGAATTGAGATCTATTATTCACATGTATTTTGTATAAAAATAACGTTTGCCAGTGCTAGTTCTGCCGCTATATGAATTGTCTCCTTTAATTTGTTTGACTTTGTTAACCATTTGCTATCCTTTAAAGCAAAATAGTACTCTAGGGCAGAAAATGGATAGGACCAGATTTGCGGTCACCTGTATCGGAAAATATAGCATGCTGCCGCTTTCCAGATTTTGTCGTCTGCTGATATTACGAGCACGTGTATGCTTTGATGACAGTAAAGGAAAATAACATAGTAAAAAAATGTTTTTTTCACTCATGAAACTCTATTCCATAAGCGTCCTTTACATCCGGTCTAATTTCAGTGTTCTGTGCAAAAGGGGCTACGCTCACTGCAGATTAAGACTTTAAACTAAGTCATTAAAAACAAAAAAAGAACTATACTGAGAGCTTTATATGATAAACAACCTAGAACATCTTACTTTACATAGTTTAACATACGGAATACCTATCACCACCCAAATGTGTGAACAGATAAAAGGAGCTGTAAAAAGTGTTTATGCATAAGAACAAGCACGATAAGATTTTAACAACTTTTTTTATGATGAATGAATTTAGAAATTTGAAAAGATCAGAAAAGTACGACTCTTTTAAGCATTTCACATTAAGAAGCATTACATTACTTAAAGTCGTTGTCCTGTTGATGTAATTTAGGGGATGTGTGTGCAATGTTTGGGGTCAGGACAATCGGTAAAACATAAAGAGCAGATTGTTGAGTCTTAATTAGGTTTAAACGTAATATATTACTATTCAAAACGGCAATATTAAATTAATGTCCAGAAAGATGTACAGTCGGGTCCGATGCCTAACAGTTCAATCACATGCGATGTCTGACAGTTCAATCATGTGCGATGCCTGGCACTTAAATTAGTTGCGCGATGCCTGACAGTTCAATCATGTGCGATGCCTGGCACTTAAACTAGTTGTGCGATGCCTAACAGTTCAATAATGTGCGATGCCTGGTACTACAATAAATTGTGCGATGCCTGACAATTCAAAAAGTTGTGCGATGCCTGACAGTTCAATCATGTGCGATGCCTAGCACTTCAATTAGTTGCGCGATGCCTGACAGTTCAATCGTGTGCGATGCCTTACACTTCAATTGGTTGTGCGATGCCTAACAGTTCAATAATGTGCGATGCCTGGCACTACAATAAATTGTGCGATGCCCGACAGTTCAAAAAGTTGTGCGATGCCTGACAGTTCAATCATGTGCGATGCCTGGCACTTCAATTAGTTGCGCGATGCCTGACAGTTCAATCATGTGCGATGCCTGGCACTTCAATTGGTTATAATAATAATAATAATAATAAAATAAAATAATAACTTTATTTAACGAAGGTAACTCAATAAGCGAACAGGCTTATCTTACTTGAGGCCTTCAAACATTATACATATTCAAACATGCAAAATCAAAAGACAAGTTAAACAAACAGCACAACATATATCATAAAAGAAACATGAGCAAGTTTACCCGAGTTAAATATTAACTGTATAATAATATGAAATGTGTTATTTGTTGCTGAGTAGATAGTTTCTTATTTTGTACGGAAGATATTTAAGCTCTTAGCATTTCGAATTTCAACAGGAATTGAGTTCCAAATAATCATTCCAGAATATTGAAATGTGTTTTTGTGTACTTAGTTTTTACTAAAAAGATGAGATATATTTTTGTTATGTTTAGATCGTAGGCGTAATTGTTTTTGCTATCAGCATCATATATATGTAATAAATGTCTCATATAGTGTGGGACTAAACCATTTAAACTTTTATATACTAAAACAGCCCTATTGTACTTACATCCTTCCATAAATGGTAACCAATTAAGATCTTTGAAATCTAATCATTCTTGCTGATCTCTTCTGCGTGTTTATAATTTTGTTTAAACATTTTGTACTACTCATGCTCCACAGAACAGACCCATAGTCAAAAATTGGTAAAATATAAGCGTTGTAGAATAGTACTCTCATTTCCCTATTTAAATATGGTTTTATTCTTCGGAAAAGGGCTAATTTAGAATTTAGTTTATTATATACTCTTTTTTGTTTGGAGAACCCATGTGAGATTTTCATCAACAAGGACTCCAAGAATAGTTTGCTGGGAGACGGGCTCTATGGTTTGTCCTTTAATTGAAATGTTAAGGTGTCTATTGCGGTGTGTATGATATGTAGAACCCAAAAAGCATGCAGGTGGATTTGTGTGGATTGAGAGCCATGTTATTCAATTTGCACCAAGATGAAACGTTACTTAAATCGGTTTGAAGTTTATATTCAATAGAGGCCAAGGATTTATTTGCAGCATATAACGTAGTGTCGTCTGCGTACATGTCAACATCTGTACTGTTTAAGTCCAATGGTAGGTCATTTATGTATATTAAGAAAAGGAGCGGACCTAATATAGAGCCTTGTGGAACACCTGTTTTTAAAGTTCCAAAACTTGAAGAAATATTGCCAACTTTGACAATCTGATTTCTTTCAGTTAAATATGACTTAAACAAATTAAGAGCATCATCAGAGAAATGATATAATTTTAATTTCTGCAACAATATAGAATGATCTACCATATCAAAGGCCTTACGTAAATCCAAAAATAAACTGCCAATCAAATTTCCATTTTCTATTTCTCTAGACCAGTGATCAATAAGACGAACTAATGCTGTTTGGCAGGAGTGTTGTTTTCGAAAACCGGATTGAGTTACATGCAGAATATTGGTTTCTTTAAAATATTGGTGTAGTTGATTTGATATGTGTTTTTCAAATATCTTAGATATTGTTGGCAAAATTGATATTGGGCGGTAATTACATGTATTAGCATCGTCGATTGAACCCTTTTTGAAAAGTGGTATTACACGCGCTAATTTCAATAACAGTTCAATAATGTGCGATGCCTGGCACTACAATAAATTGTGCGATGCCCGACAGTTAAAAAAGTTGTGCGATGCCTGACAGTTCAATCACGTGCGATGCCTGGCACTTCAATTAGTTGTGCGATGTCTGACAGTTCAGTCATGTGCGATGCCTGACACTTCAATTAGTTGCGCGATGCCTGACAGTTCAGTCATGTGCGATGCCTGACAGTTCAGTCATGTGTAATGCCTTGCACTTCAATTAGTTGTACGATGTCTGACACTTCAATCATGTGCAATGCCTTGCTCTTCAATTAGTTGTGCGATGCCTGACAGTTTAATCATGTGCGATGCCTGACACTTCAATTAGTTGTGCGATGCCTGACAGTTCAATCATGTGCGATGCCTGACACTTAAACTAGTTGTGCGATGCCTGACAGTTCAATCATGTGCGATGCCTGGCACTTAAACTAGTTGTGCGATGCCCGACAGTTCAATCATGTGCGATGCCTGCAGTTCAATCATGTGCGATGTCTGACAGTTCAGTCAGGTCCGATGCCTAACAATTCAATCATATGCGATGTCTGACAGTTCAATCATTTGCGATGCCTGGCACTTAAATTAGTTGCGCGATGCCTGACAGTTCAATCATGTGCGATGTCTGGCACTTCAGTTAGTTGTTCGATGGCTTACTGTTCAATTAGTTGTGCGATGCCTAGCAGTTCAATAAGTTGTGCGATGCCTGACAGTTCAATAAGCAATGGTAAGTTTCATCTATTGCTAAGACTGAGGCAGTTTTTTTTATACTAATTTCCTATGATACTTTGCATTTCTCTACTACATTATGATCTTGGTTATCTGTGCGCAGTTTTTTAAAGTGCAGGATTTCCCGGATCTATTTTCCCCGTCATGTAAATTCAGATACCTGTATTTAAAACGATAACATCATAAAATTATATCTACGCCGTTATAAAATAATGTCTTCCTTGTTCTTCCTCTGCAAATAGTGATACAAATCTTGTGTTATAATCAAAAAACACCTGCGTGAAAACTCTTATCTTATTTGATTATCCTTCAGTACATAACGCGTTTTCAGGAAAAGTATGTCAGTAAAGCAACTTCACCCATATTGCGCAATATGTAGAAAACAAGTAACCATCCTACCATTTTATGATATTATTGCATAGACAATGTGAACGTCATCTAAAATGAACGTTTACGTCCAACTAATGCGCAGGATGTTTATGGAAGTAAAGCCAGTGTAGGTTGTAATGTCTTTTTCATTCACATTGCTGATTAATTAGATGCCAATGTCACTGACATTTCTGTAAGAAGATTAAGTTGAACGAACTGTCGGTCATGAAAACCGTCATATCGTAATCGCGTGAGGAGAACTCTTCAAGCCCTCTCTCATACGAACGACAACATGCAGTATCCGGTATCCGGAACATTTAGTGATGATGTTCGCTCTTTGTATGAAAGAACCTTTAGCCTGGCTTTCCATGTTACGTTGATTATATTGTACATGAACTGACTATATGCTGTCTCAATGCCGTGCTAAACCCGGTTTCAGGCTCCTGACTTATCCCAGTCCTATGTGACCGTGTTAAACTGTTCCACCGCGTAATCTAGCAATAAGTACAATTAACCGTATTGATATCACTAAGCAAGTTATACAGGTGGCAAGGTGGACATTTCGCACAAAAATAGACTCATCTACAAGTTTTTGCTAAATGGAAAAGCGGTAACATAATGTATCAATACGACTGTTTTCTGTTACCTAAATCTTAATAAGTAATTTTCTGAAAAGAAATTATAATTTAGTTAAACACTGCTGATTTTCTTTTACAAAGTACTCTACACGTTATATTGGTACAGTTCTTGCAGACAGCGTGATGTGCTAACATCAACTAATTTAAAATTAAACATAATTATTGTTGCTATCCCCAAGAAAACTGTCCCAGTGACACGTTTCTGCACAACAAAAAACAGCAAATAGGCAAAAGTGCGTTTGTCTTGACACCCTTAGTGTCATTAGCTGCAATTTGTCTGGCGGGCTAATTTGTGATGCACTAATAGCACTATTTGACATTTGCTTAATGTTTTGGCTGTCGCTGGATTCGCAGGCACTGATAGCAAAAATGTTTCATGTTTCGATTAACAACACATTTTTCGTCACCGCTTTTGTTATATTTCTTGGTAATTGTGAAAGTCCCTTACAGCAAGTGATAATGATCTTCTAGCTGTGATTTAGCTATGTTTTATATAGTTTTTCGCACTTATACAAGTGATAATATATAAATCATAAACTGCTGATGGCTTTGTTTGATGCTGCGTAATATTTCTAGCGAAAGATATAACCTGGAGACAACTTCATAATTTGTGTCTTTTCGGTGTTTTCTATATAGATATTACTAGAAGTATCGTAAGAGTAAATTAAAGAGCGTACAAATGCATGAAAAGAAGTTTCGCAAATAAAAAGTACAAACATTTTGGACTCTTTTGATTTCAGTTACAAGTATCTATCAATTATTCATAAACCTTATTCTAGCTTATACATACTCGTTTGTTTTAGACTGACTGGGAAATAAGTTCTCTGAATTTACATTAATTGCTACCAGGACACCACCTATGCATGAACCGTTCGGCAGTGAACGGGGCTTGTGCTCATTAACAGCTGCATGGACTGAGGAAAATGTGACGTTACATGGCGAACATCATACCGATATCAAAGTTCTGATTAAAGATTTTAAGGCCAACGCAATTGTCGTCAGACAACTGAACCCCTTGATGGAACTTTCTTTCTAACCAAATTCGCATATATTGTTTAAATTCTCTATCATATTAAATGTGTGCAACGGCATCACAGGAGAGGGAAAGGGAGGGGATGGGGGGGGGGGGGGGTAAAAAGGCAAAAAAATGTTTATATAAAAATGCTAAATACAACCATTTCAATTTAAAGACGCAGCGTGCGAGAACTACTTTACTTCTCTCAAAATAACGTATTTTACAAGTACATTCCGGGATTAAAAACTGATTGCAATCATTTTAAGTAACTAGATCGGTTGCGTGTGAAAGTTCTACATACGCTAACAGGAATTTTGTAATTTTTACAGCCAGTTTGTTCAGTCACGAACATGCTCGTTATTGCTCAGCGGCAGCTAACATTATTGATTTTCATTCAAGAATTTGAGATGGAAACCTTTGAAGTTTTATCCAGTAAATCACCAGCAAACATAGGTTTTCAATCAGTACATGGGTAAATCCATTGCAATTTCAAGATCAACGTGCACTGATACTAGTATTTCTTAAGTCTCAGACGAACATCGTATTATTGTATGATAGTTTTCTTAAGATTGTGCCACAGCGGCATTTGAATACAAAAGTACTATCATTACAAAGAAAATATTAAACAGTCGTAGCAATGAAGAAAAGAAAAATGTCTATAGAAGTGTTTCATCATTTGCACAATGTAATATTGAAGTCGTGATTTTCGTAATATTTTTTAGCATTAAAGGCATACACAAACGTCTATTGGTACGCGTATATCCCCAGCCTTGAAGCCGCTCGCTCTCAAACTGTCTGAAAATAACATATTTTAGAACAAATAGTCATATAAAAATGTTCCGGTATAAATAACTACTAAGTAGATTTGAAATAATACTCTGTCAAAGAATAAAGCGCTGCAAACGCTAAAAACTGAAATTCAAATTTAAACATTTAGTGTAGCGGTGCCGTAAAACCACAATTTTCAACCAAGTTTTGAAATTCGTACCTAGTGTTTTTACTTCTATTGTTGATTCTAGCCTTTAGTTTTAAATTGATGTATTAGTATGTCATTTCTTCTTCTTTTTTTATAACGACAAATGAGAACGAGCAGCATTAAGAACAGCTTTAAAGCCACACTAAACGTTCAAAATACAATTTCATTTAAATAAGGTTAGCAGTAAATAGTCTATTCGCCTATCAATAAACATATCCTTCCGGTTGTTAACATTTGACAAAATCCTGACTTCCGGTTGGTGTTGCGGTACCGTAGAACCTACTGCTGGATTGGTGGTTCATGGATACAGTTTTGTAAACGTTCGAGCTAATTTTAATGTGTTGATGGTTTTACTCCCGTAATAACGTAAAAATAAAGATTATCTTGAACAGTTTTGCTAATATTTGACACAGTACATATATATTTCATTTGTATGGTGTAACAGTTCCCATTTTTTACGTCAGTTGTGCCTTTAATAGTTACACAGAATCGAATAATTACAATGACGTCACGAAACCATTAATTCCTTAGATCTATACCAACCCTGAAAACGAATAAAATACTCCGTCAATATTTTGCATTTCATTAATTTTTCAGTTTTCATTTTACTTTTATTTGAAAAAATGAAAAGAAGTTTGTGTCTCCTATTAGACCTTCTGTATGTACATTGCATTTTGTCACAACGCAGTACGTATCTCACATACTAGCTGACTGTATTACAACAGAGTATTAAAACACTTTTATCCGTAAACATTTAATAATATAAATAAAACATGTGAATAAAATGAATAAAATATATTTTATCAAAATATAGATCTAGTATGTCAGACGTCTGGTATAGTATACCTACTTGATTGTTTATTGGGTGAATTTGGTACAATCACTCTGTCACTTTAATTATTATAATAAGAAGTTTGAGCCTCAGTAATACATTTGTAGCTGCAACTTCCTAGACCTGTGGATTCTGAGTGGAAAATCAAAAAGATAAATTTTGAATCCGTCGTATGTAGACTTGGGTCATCTACTCACTATAACTTACTTACTTTTGAACTTTTAGAAACATAAAATTCACTTGCTCTAAGAGGACGTTAAGGGCTTTGCAATCATGATATTTCTGTGACATTGACCTTTCACATAGAAACCAAACCAGCCATACAAGTTGTGCACTGGTAATGACAAGCCTCTCTACGGAGTTTGAAGACCCAGACTAAAGCGTTCTTTAGTTACTGGTTTACTGCCCCTTGATCTTATGAGTCAAACAATCCTAGTGATGATATATTCCCGTACAAATTTAACAGACTCTATTCCATCCTAGTTAAAAATTCCGGTAAACGTTATAACATCCAAATATAAAAAAGTGCGTACAACATCAATATGTTTCTCGTAACAAAGAACACTGCTGGTCAAATACTCGTGAATCTGTACTCGTATCACAATTTCGTAGTTTCCTTCTCCTTGTATTATATTGCACTTCAATAATGTATTTATATATCAGAAAATCAAGTAGACCTATTCTTTAACGTTCTCTTCAAAAACACATTTGACTGAATAATTACACACTTAAGAAAATATAGCTGGATTCATTTTAAAACACGTGCATACAAATTTTAATAAAAGATATATTAAATGCTCAACTTACTTTTTCGCCACAAGTATAGAGAGATTAATTTCGTCCGATGACGGCATCCCAAAACAACTTCCGATTCTTTTCTATTTGTTAAACTATATTAATTGAAACGGTCCAATGAGAACGTTTTGTTTTGAGACAGTCTTTAATGTTTTACTTCCCTTGCTATCTCTTCAATGCAATCTTTCCTTTTAGTTTTGAAAATACTAGACTTAAGCATGCATTTATCTTTTTGACGTCCAAGTAGAATGTTGATGTTTATACACGGTGGTCTGGTTTTTAACGAAACTTTACGAAAGTATATATTTGAACACCGCCTTGTAGCAATTTATGTGATGTTTCAGAGTGCAATCGTCATAAACATATATTTAATCTTGTAGTTTGTATACAATTCTGCCTTTCAGTGAATGAAAGATCTGTTCCCTTCAAGAACAGCCGGGTGTGATGATGAAATACTCGGGTGATTTTCGTCAGATCTGGTATAAACAATTCTGTTTTTATAAAGAATTTGGTTTTGTCATTCAGTACAAATTGAACAATATTTACAAATCTTTTTCTATACAACTTCCCCTTCCATACCAGAACTTAAAAGTACGTACAAGAGTACAACAGCGGATCTATCCCTTCTGCTGATTTGGTATGTGTGGAATTGCATCATTTTATTACATAGTGTTACTATTTTCTCTTTGTACGAGGGCTGATAATGAGCTAAAAGGATGAATTGATATCTCGTCTTTACTATTAGGCATCCGCATTTCAAATGTAATCCTAACCAAACGTATAATACAATTCAAACATATATACAATTCATATGACCACAAGATCTCTACCAAATTTAGTTATGATATGCCGATGTAATATTTAGTGTACAGCTATTTATGTTGTCATCTGTCAGTTCTGTCAGATAGAAAATATAAATACGAACATGTGCAAGACACAATAGCTACACTCAAAAGAGCAGCAAAAAGTCACGTAAGTTAAAATGTGCTCATGTGTTTAATGTATTATCTAGTGCAACATTTGTAACTTGATAATGATGTTCTTTTCCACACATGCCTTATACTTCCATTGCTTAGATGATATAATGCCTTAAATTATCACCATACATGTACCAGTGAATTAATTACCTAAATCATGAGATAATGCATTATACTTCCATACACATGTTTGCAAATATTTTAGGTTTGTTTCTCTTTTTGAGCTGGTTTGGTCGGTCTGTACAACCGTTGCTCATAATTTGGAATTCATTTCGAAAATATTATGTCAAGTTTAAATTTTGGGAGACAGGGGTGGCTGGTTCAGCAAGTATATACACCTAATAACATTTCACATAATGAAATGCCAGGACACTCCCTGCAAAAGTGGCAATAGTTAATGTTCATTAAATTGCTTGGATCTCTACCAGCAACACAGTCAGAACCTGACTGATTCGTTGTTTGTTAATTCAGAATTAGCTTTTCTACGATCTTTTTGCACAGTTTGCCTTGCTGAATATGTGTGTTATTCATGATTAAATTAGTTTGCAATATCATGTAGCATTTTGTTGCTAACTGACTATAACACCACAGTTCTGCCAAGCTGGGTTTTCAATTACATTGAAGTACATGTACCAAACAAACCCATGTCTACAATCATAATGTGGGTGTTCATGTATTTTATTATTTTTATCAAGCTTAATTTACATTGAATATTACATGCAGCAGTGCTCGATGGTAAGATTCCCCCGGATATTACGAACAATGTCAACATTAAACAGTTGAAGTTTGCCCTAGCTCGGTGAAGTGCTTTCGTCATAGACAGACTGAAATACACATTATCTACTACCTTGTTTGTAAGCGTATTTCGTATGACTGGGGTATTATTTTTCCATATGAAATATTTAAATAAACTGTTAATATTTATTTCTCCCCGACATTATTATGATTCAAAGTCTTATAAATCCGTAGGATGATTGGTCTTATTGAGTACATGATCCCTGTTGTTTTAGGGATCAGTAGGTCAAGGTCGCAGTGACCCGAACTTTGAAAATCGTTCCCGCTCAATAACTTGATATACATATATCCCATAGTCTTCACACTTCATAGGATGATTGGTCTTGTTAAGTAAATGGTCCCTATTGCTTTTGGGATCAGTAGGTCAAAGGTCAAGGTCACAGTGATTCGAACTTTGAAAATCCTTTCTTCTCGATAACTGGAGATACATGTAACCCACAGTCTTCAAATGTCATAGGATGATTGGTCTTATAAAAAGATGACCCCTATTGTTATAAGGTCGGTAGATCAAAAGTCTTGGCCAAAGTGACTTACAGTATAAATCTATGAATTGTCCCTTTCGGCTATTCAGCGGGGGTGCCATGTGGATTTTTTTCAAAAAGCAGTCCAGTTACTGCTTGCATATGTGGAGAAACTGCATAAAATCGGTAGTATCAACGTTACTTTATAGCAAACCTTCCATAAATAAATACAAATAAAGACTACGTTTGCTTCGGAGCAAAAAGGTTACAAGAATCACAATCTAGTATGCGATACATTTGTCATCAAGCCTCATCACGAAAGCACTTTCAGGTAAAATGAAAACTACAGACGAGTGTACTATTATACTTGTGCTGAAAGTATTTATATAACTAAAGAGCTGTCTGAACATAAATTATGTAACAATTAGTCTGTCGCAGGTTTGTTAGCAAATCACTCTTACACTAATGGAAATACCATGGCAATACATTGTTTCTAATGTCTGTTGCAAATACGGTTGAACGTCTGTATTTACTTTCCTCTTAAACGTAAAATATTTCTCCAGAAACAAAAAATGAGAAGACATGGTAAAAGGTTAAAGATATAATACTGGTCAAAATTACCGGAAAAAATACGGTCAAGAAAAGTTCTTAAAACATGAAAAATGTTTTAAAAATTCAAAGAAAAGATGTTATGCTCAACCATTTCTTTCATTAGTTCATGCATTTATCATAACTGATTGCTGAAAATTTATTTTATGACCCGTCATTTTTCAGCTTTGTTCAATAGGAATAAAACTATTGTATATTTTTTGTTGTTTAGTTATAACTTTCGCAATGATTGTTTTTTAATGATATCAAACCATTGGTGAATGTATTATTATCATAATGAAGGGTGTTATCACTTTAAGGAAATAATATATAAAAACCAAAAACACATTTAAAGAGCCTTGGTGATATCATATATACCAATGAGGGATCCAAGCAGGGTGCAATTAGATCCATGTAACCCCTCACGCCCGTCCCGCAAATATTATATGCCTGGCGTACTGTATTTGTAACTGTGCTTTCATTTCCCTTTGCTAACCCTCATCAATAAAAAGTCATCACTGTATTCTGTTAGGAACATCATTTACTACGCTATAAAACCACAACTGCCAGAAAATTGAACGGAGTCACTTGATTTTACCTAGAGTTATATAAAACCGCAATACACTCTGCTAAAATATTTGGTGTGTAGAATTGTCCAGTGAATCTCTACCAATTTTGTTCAAATTATGTCCCCGGAGTCTAAATTAGTCCAGCCCTAGAGGTTACATAATTACATGAATACTGGAAACTTTAAACACTTTTTGTCAAGAACTGCGAGGCTCAGATCTTGGAAGATATGTTTAAAGATTGTTCAAATCATGCCTATTTGGTCAAATTGACCACGCCGTGTTTCACATGTTTTGATTTGGCTTCATGTGAAAAACTGTAAAACATATACTAGGGCGAAGGTCATTGTTCTAAAAATAGAATAACTGTTACTTAAAAATACCGAAACAGTTTATAGGCAAAAACGAGGTTTGGAGGGGTATATAGGAGTCACCGTTGGTTGGTCGATCGGTCGGACGATCAGTTGGTCTGTTGCATTTCCTTGTCCGGCGCATGACTTTAAAACTACTAGTTGGAATTCAATACAACTTCATGCAATTGTCAAGCACATTGAGAAGAAGTGCAGTGCACAAAGCCATAACTCCATCTTGACTCATTACAGAGTTATTGCCCTTTGCTACTTTTCCTTGTCCGGAACATAACTTGAAAACTACTGGTTTAAATTCAATACAACTTCATACAATGGTCCTGCACATTGATAGAAAGTGCAGTGCACAGAAACCATAACTCTTTCTTTACTCGCTACAGAGTTATTGCCCTTTTTTACTTTTCCTTGTCCAGAGCATTACTTGAAAACTACTGGTTGGAATTCAATACAACTCCATACAATGGTCCTTCACAATAAGAGGAAGTGCAGTGTACAATGACCATAACTCTTTCTTCAATAATTACAGAGTTATTGCCCTTTTTACGTTTAAATGTCCGGAACATATCTTGAAAACTAATGGTTGGAATTCAATACAACTTCATACAATGGTCCTTCACAATAAGAGGAAGTGCAGTGTACAATGACCATAACTCTTTCTTCAATAATTACAGAGTTATTGCCCTTTGTTACGTTTCCTTGTCCGGAGCATTACTTGAAAACTACTGGATGGAATTCAATGCAACTTCATACACTGTTCAAGTTCATTGAGAGGAAATGCAGTGCACAAAGCCATAACTCTTTCTTGACTCATTACAAAGTGTTTGCCCTTTGTTACTTTTCCTTGTCCGGAGCATTACTTGAAAACTACTGGTTAGTATTCAATTTAACTTCATACAATGGTCGAGTATATTAAGTGGAAGTGCAGTGTACAAGAACCATAACTCTATCTTGAGTGATTACATAATAATTGCCCTTTGTTACTTTCCCTTGTCTGGAGCATCATTAGAAAAGTACTGGTTGAAATTCAATTTAACTTCATACAATGGTCAAGTACATGGAGAGGAAGTGCAGTGCTAAGGAACCATAACTCTATCTTGACTCATTACAGAGTTATTGCCCATTTTTACTTTTCCTTGTCGCAGAGCATTACTTGATAACTACTTTTTGGAATTCAATACAACTTCATACAATGGTCCAGCACAATGAGAGGAATTGCAGTGTACAAGAACCATAACTCTATCTTGACTAATTACAGCGTTATTGTCCTTTGTTACTTTTACTTGTCCGGAGCATAATTCGAAAACTACTGGCTGGAATTCAATACAACTTCATACAATGGTCAAACACAATGAGAGGAAGTGCAGTGTACTAGAACCATAACTCTATTATGACTCATTACAGAGTTATTGCCAAGAACAATATCTCTTTTTATGCCCCCGAAGGTAGGCATATTAAAATAGCACCGTCCGTCTGTCTGTCTGTCCGTCCGTCTGTGCGTCCCAACTTACATATTTGTGTCCGGTCTGTAACTCTGTCATGCAGTGAAAGATTTTAAAATAACTTGGCACACATGCCTAGCACATCAAGACGACGTGTCGCGTGCAAGACCCACCTCAAAGGTCAAGGTCACACTTAGAGTATGAAGGTTATGGAATCCTGTATATATGCACACATTGTCCGGACTGTAACTTTGTCATGCATTGAAGGATTTTAAAATAACTTGGCACAAATGTCTAGCACATCAAGACGACGTGTCGCGTGCAAGACCCATGTCCCTAGCTCAAAGGTCAAGGTCATACTTAGAGTTTGAAGGTAATGAAATCCTGTATATATGCATATATGCACACATTCGTGTCCGGACTGTAACTTTGTCATGCATTGAAGGATTTTACAATAACTTGGCACAAATGTCTAGCACATCAAGACGACGTGTCGGTGCAAGACCCACGTCCCTAGCTCAAAGGTCAAGGTCATACTTAGAGTTTGAAGGTAATGGATTCCTCTATATATGCATATATGCACACATTCGTGTCCGGACTGTAACTTTGTCATGCATTGAAGGATTTTAAAATAATTTGGCACAAATGTCAAGCACATCAAGACGACGTGTCGCGTGCAAGACCCACATCTCTACCACAAAGGTCAAGGTCACACTTGAAGTTTATAGGTAATGGAATCCTGTATATATGCATACATTTGTGTCCGGACTATAACTTTATCATGCTTTGAAGGATTTTAAAATAACCTGGCACAAATGTCTAGCACATCAAGTGGATGTGTCGCGTGCAAGACCCAAGTCCCTACCTCAAAGGTCAAGGTCACACTTAGTGTTTAAAGTAATGGAATACTGTATGCATGGTTACTCTGTCATGCATGGAAGGATTTTAAAATTACATAGCACATTTATTGAGCACATGGAGATGACACAGACTGTGAGGCACCTCTTTCGGGAGCATTAGTCACTTTAGTCACATTAGTGAGGGACAGCTCTTGTTTTTTTTATTTTGTTTTTTGCAAGGTATTCTGTTACTACGAACTTCCTCAGTTTATAAAGCAGTCTTTGGGGGTATATATCACATCTAGTGATAGGTCTAGTTTAGTTTAGTTGATATGGATTTTGTTATTTTGAATAGAAAGTGGACTTAAACTAAATGGTAAGCTTGAGCTCATGGCGCACCCATGCTTGATGTTCCATGTCACTTAGTGACATTTTAAGCAGGGTATTCAAATAGCTAAGCAAAGGCGTCCTGTGAATGTTGGTCTGAATTCGGCTCAGTCAAACAGAATTGTATAAAGTATTTCTGGTAAATATGTATAAGTTAATGTAATTATTTACAAGGACATTTACGGGTCTCGGTAAAATAACAACCGGGCACATTTATTCTAAACAGGGTTACATTCTCAATTTGACCATATTCCTGAAATATAATGACAAATTAGGCGGCTTTTTGTTCCTTAAAGCATGAAACAGTGTCTAAAATGTAATGAAACGTGTGTGTTTTAAAGGTTATTGAACTTGTATGGTGAAATTTTACTTGGAACGAGATGATTTGGCGCGAACAACGAGCTTGCGAGTTGTTCTCGCTAAATCAACGAATTCCAAGTAATGGTCCCGCTAAATCAACAAGTTCCAAGTAATATTTCAACATACAGGTTCAATAATCTTTTGCCAGGGTGAGCTTTTCTAATGGATGAATGTCCTTCGTCCGTCAACATTTTGATTCAAACGACATCTCCTCTGTAACCACTGGGCCAACGTTTCACACATAAACCCGATTAAAACGATGTTTGCAAACAAATAAAATAGTCCGTACAGCTGATGGCTGGGACCGCCCTCCCTTGCCAACGTGCAGTACCGTTGAATACTGAACGAATTCTCAAAGGCAAAGTGAACGGGGCAATATGAAATAATATAATATGCTAAAAATTGACAGGTAAGAAATTGTATTACATTGTCATATTTCTTTCTGTAGTAATTACCATCGTCGTCTGATTTTTTTAGAGATATCTTCCCGAATATGTATATGTCTACAATAAAATTAAAATTTGGTTAAATGATATGCTAGTCTTTGTCAGGCGCTACCTTAAACTAAACTCCCTTATACTCAATCAGATACCACAATAGAAGTGAAAAGAGAAATCTCTAGATGAAGTAGACAAAGTGAGAATGCATTGTATCACGGTTTGTTAGAGAGCACAACAGCTGCATCATATAGACCTAATTAACATTTAAAAGTTTAAAACTTTACTCAAAAACAAAGACGAAGAAAAATGAAGTACCCGCTGAGTTAGCACAAACAATGGTGTCATGGTTTAAAAACGAAGTCACCGTATATATAAAGGACATATATTATTCAATTTCAATAGTCAGCATTACTTAATGAACTTCGGACACAGAAATGGAAATCTTATCAGAAATCTGCCATAGAATTAGTTCATGAACTAAAAAGTTTTTTTATCAGTTGCTATAAATACGTCGGAAACATCTAACGGCTATCAGCCGTGCGGAGTTTACTCGAGAAATGGTAACCTTTTTCATGTTTTCGCTGAAATAAAGAATATCTAAGCATGTTGGACATTATACAAATAGAATATTATAAGCTGAGTTTTTTTCTGTTAATTAGAAGATTGTTTTATAAACAAAATAGCGAGTGTAAAATGTATGTTCATTTTGGCTTCTTGTTGGTGGATTTTTAAAATTGACTTTCAAATTTTGATACAGGTCAAACATTTTTTTCGGATCTGAGAGATCGTTAAGGAAATACAATGATTTCGGCAGAAGATTCTCTACAACCTTAATATTTGCAGGAGGTTTAACAGCATGCACAGGAAACAGAAATAGTTCAAACTCATGGTCAATTTTAAATGTTTACATTCTAATGCATATTTTTTATTATCATTATTATTATAATTATTATAATTCAGTTGCACGTGTGCAGCCTGCTCGTGCTATGTGCCGTGGTGCACGGAGCGCACAACAATCACCATACAACAACACCTATACCAAAAACCGACCATCAGCTAATCCGAGGTAATATTTTAATAATTCACATCGGAGAGTTCAGTGTTACTAACTAGATGGGTGTTCAGTAGAACACTTGTGTCGCCCTCTTACACACTGCCAGAATAACAAAATTTGGCGGCTTCAAAACTCTATTGTCAGAAGCAATACGATTTGAAAGTTTGATGAAGAAATCTTAAGAAATGGCAAAGTAATAGCCAACGTTAAAATTTCGTGACAAAATCAATGTACAAAAAGAGGCATAACTCTGTCATATGACATTGACTTACTAAAGTTGGCGGCATCACGACCCTTTTGTCATAAGCAATATAATTTGAAAGTTTAATGAAGAAATCTTAAGAAATGGCAAAGTTACAGCCAACGTTAAGTTTTCGTGACAAAATCTAATTACAGAAACGGACATGACTCTGTCAAATATGATCTTCGCCAACAAAATTTCGTGACATCATGACCCTTGTGTGATAAGCAATACAATTTAAAAGTTTGATGAAGAAATCTTGAGAAATGGAAAAGTTTAAATCAACATTAAGTTTTTGTGACAGACGGACAGACTGACAAAGCGATCCCTTTGTATCGCATTTTCTCCGAAAGGGCGACTTAACATGATTTAAAATGAATAAGGACTTTCAAATCAATACTGTACTGTGTAGGCAGAAACGCAAACGGTGTAAGAATTGAATGAATAAGTACGACCAGAATAAAGTCAGAAACGATCGATGTTCCCGTAACTAAACCCGATCTCTGCCATCAATGCAATATACATGTAATAGCGTAAGAAGTTAAAGAAACCACAAAAAGGTATTTGTTCGCAGTTGTAATACTCCAATAATTCAACAATAAGACAGTCTGGCACGTTTCTTAGTTACTGCTTCCGACTTTTCGAATTCAGAGTTACAGGGTTAGTTCCGAGTAGACGTTGTTATTGTGTGAATTTAACGCCCGTTCCAACCATATTTCGGTTATTTACACGCGGGAAGTTTACCTTTCCATCTTTCCTGTGAAGAACCAGTACTTGACTCATATCCACAGTAAGAAACTGCCTATTTCTTACATAAAGAGACATGGTCGGTAGCAGGGCTCAAACCCAGAAAAGGAAAAGAAAATGTTCGACAATTTTACCACCTTTCTCACTGAAAACGAAATGTCGGCAGAGACTCAAGAAGGATTATGTTCCCAGTAAAAGCTATGGAAAAAATATATTTGTAGTAATAGAAATGAAGAGGGGTCCATACTCCATTGTCTTTGCTACCGGACTCGACATATTTTATTTCTGAATCATAGACCTATTCGAAGATTTCAGTTGTTTTGTGTAAACAATATAATCATGTTCGCGATAGTAAAACTGTTAACGTTTTGGACAACCAGATCACGTAAGGGGTGTTTTCATTTCTCACCTGGTGAACTTATAATATAACTAAGTTTGCTTGATTAAAACAACTTTGCACTCATAACAAATTCTCAGACTGACAGAAACTAATTTTGTGGCACAGTTATAATGACACTTTATGTTGCTATTTTAGAACCGTTTGAAAAATAGTCACCTTGATTCAATTAAATTAACCTGGACTGTGCACTAACCCCAATTTCCTCCCCATGGTTTATTTAGCGTGTTGGTCGTGCTCTGTGACTTATGCGCGACATTTGCTAGAGAAAATTTGATGGACGGAGATTTGTACGACGTACTTTGAAAATACTACAAAATGTATCTACACAAAACTCTTTCGATATATAAACTTTTTGCAATGCGTTTCTTTATCAGTCGTGTTTTAAAGAAGCGTTTTAAAGAAACCAAAAACGTTGTTAGTGCATGGACACATTTGGACACTCATTACTGCGATCCAGCGTTGTTACAAAACGGTCATATTATAAGGACAACGTATTCATGGTCTTTCGTTATATAACTTTAGGTAAAAAGATAAGCAGAATTCAAATCAAAGGTACGATGGAGTAATTAGGTGACCGTATTTACCTAGACGAATTCTTTTAGACAAAGTTTATCAAGGTTCACCCTGATAAGAACGACGAACTTGTTGGGTCAGTTATCATTCCAAATGTTTGTAACTTATCACGAGTTTTCGATATTGTCCCGCTGGAAAGACCTGTTACTAATTAGAGCTTTATGGAAAGCCTCAACTGTCTCGTAATGATAGGTTTTACTTTGCTTTACTTTAGTTTGTCCATGAATAAGCCTTGGTATAGGTTGCCGTCTACCTTTTCACAGGTGAAAGATAATTTCTTTTATTGTTCAGTACTATTTCAAAATAATTTCAGTAAAAGAAATTTTTAATATGACGTGATCCTCAACATGACGAAGTTTTGGTATCAACAGTATTTTGTGATACTATCGTTACACCGACCTACCGTAATAGAGTTTCCTTTATATCCCAGTTTAGATGTAGATCGCCTGCATGTGGTGTTATCATTTAAAGCCCAGTTAAATCTTGTTTTTATACACACGAGAGAAGGATCAGAAAGATACTAAGAGTAGTTCAGCCTCAGCTAATTATAAACAGTTAATTTCTCAGAAAAAGTATCCAACGCTTTTGTCAAATCGGGGTATAAAACAACTTTGTATTTAAGTTTATTTTGATGCAGTTAAACGTAACTTACAAACATAATCAGCTTCTTAATAAAATAAAAGTTTGATACAAACATAACTAGCTTCTTGAAATAAAGTTGAAGAATTCCATTAGAATGTTACTAGCTATATAGATTATATAATTACTTGTAGAGTTGTTAGCAGACAATACCATACTGAAAAGAAATGTCGAGGACCTATCCCGGCAGGTGATGCTACAGCAAACCTTTGTAGAGGAGAGGATAAGATCAGACGGAAGTTCTGGTCTTAAACAGGTACGTAAGTCTCTACTCTGCTGAAAGTATTTTCAAATTTCTCTGAAAAGAACATTTATATTCCGTTATCGGTTATACAATATACAATTATAGACTAATGTTTAGGTCAATATGTAGTGACCGAAACATTAAATCTAAAATTATTATATCGTATACTTCATTAAAAATTCTGAAAATGTGCGAATATATAACAGAAATGATGTCTCAAATTCCACGCAGGTCTACCCATGTATGTATTTTAGAGTTTATCGTTGGTCTCACCCGAAAGACAATTAGTTATGTTAGTAAAGATACGGGTGTTATAAAGAATTGTTTGCCCTTGTTTATTTTTGTCCGTTATTCTGTTATCATATATCGGTTCTTTCCAAGTATATCTACTTTACGCTTTGTTCGCGAGCGGCAACAAACGCACATATTAGATCAGCGAAAATTTAGGACAATAAATTCATTATGTTTTTCTCCCCGGAGTTTTTAAATGCAGTATACTAGGGCATAAAAATGTAATAATTATTGTTTAAGCATTGTACTTTTTATCAATATTTCCCTTTCTGAAACTTGAATCTCAGAACCAAAATATTGAGGTGAGCTAAACTCAATCTTAAATGCTATAAAGTACTCAAACTGCTACTACCATTTTCCAATTTTAAAGTGTTTTATACAAAATGTAACTGTGTCTTACTATAAACACAATAAAACTGTAATTTATTTAATTCAAACCTTCAATTTTTTAACAGGCCTTGAGCAAGGGGTAATTCATTCATTGCATTTTTAGCTCATCTGGCTACGCCAGGGTGAGCATTGTCCGTCGTCCGTCAACATTTTGATTCAAATGACATCTCCTCTGAAACCACTAGGCCAATGTTGATAAAACTATGCAGGAATGTTCCTTGCATGAAGCTCTACCAAAATTGTTCAAAGAATTCCATTCCATGCAGAACTCTGGTTGCTATGGCAACAAATAGGAAAAACTTTTAAAATCTTCTCTGAAACCACAAGGTCTAGAGCTCGGGGGTCACTTAGTTTTTGCCAAGGCATATATAGGAAAAACTTTAAAAATCTTCTTCTCTGAAACCACAAAGCCTAGGCATGTAGCATTGTCTAGTGGACCAAGATTGTTCAAATTATGACCCCCGGGTCAAAATTTACACCGCGGGGATGGTCACTTAGTTTTGCAAAGGCTTATATAGGAAAAACTTTAAAAATTTTCTTCTCTAAAACCACAGAGCCTAGAGCTTAGATAGTTGGCATGTAGCATTGGCAAGTGGACCTCTACCAAGATTGTTCAAATTATGACCCCCGGATCAAAATTGACCCCGCATGGGGGTCACTTATTTTACATAGGCTTATAAAGGAAAAACTTTTAAAATCTTCTTGTCTGAAACCACAAGGCCTAGAGCTTAGATATTTGGCATGTAGCATTGCCTAGTAGACCTCTTCAAAGTTTGTTCAAATTATGACCCTGGGGTCAAAATTGACCTTGTCCTGGGGGGACATACATAGACGTATATAGGAAAACCTATTTGGTATATAACATTATCTAGTGATCTTCCACCAGGCAAGTGGACTTGTACCAAGGTGAGCGATATAGGGCCATCTTGGCCCTCTTGTTTACATTACTGGAAAGTTGCCATGGAATTTTAAAAGCGTTGTGTGTTACACTTTTATGACCTTATTGTATGGTTGTAGTACAATCATCTATCACATCTCATGTAAGAGCATCAAACATTTTTTGAATACAAATAAGCCTTGTTAAAATTAATGATAGGTATGACATTTTATAATGTTTTTTTTCCTAATTCTTTTTGTAATCAAGTGCCTCATCTTTTTTTGCTTTATCTGTTTAGAGTTTGAACAGACTTTTCCAAAATGCATTTAGATTTATATACTTTCTACATACAATAACAAAGATAAATTGAATTTATAACAGAATTATCACATTTTACACAGAGAATTGTGATTTTTGCCGAAATTCCAACCTATCGTATATTTTAATTACTGTTAAATTTAAAGTTTCAGTAATATATCAAAACTTTTCTTACGACAGGTTAGAAATGGTGCTGATGGTACCCGTCCATATTTAACAGCATCTATCGGGATGAATGGAGTTGCCGGCCTTCACGAACACGCAAGTAACATAAGGTACGTCGTGGTCGTTAGTGTAACATTCATGCATTTGCTGTCTGTTCCAATTATGTAACAAATCCGCACCCAACATGTGTTTGTTATATTGCAATATATATACCGGAAATAGTTCGAAATAGTGATGTTCATCTCTGTTACGAGGATTGTTCAAATATGAATGCATCTATAAAGTTATCTCGCTCAATAATGTGAAAATCACAAGGAAATTAATATTATTGGGTAGATAAACATGTAAGCTTTACATTGATACCACACCCATTAAAATCCGTTCGCTTTAGCTGTGTCTTTTGCTCGCTAAACATTACCTACTCGTGTATAATAATACAAAAATGTTTGGAAAAAGGTCAGCGTACGCCGTTGAAATACGGTCCTATTCATGAAATTCAAATGTGGGTTAGTTTCAACAGAAGATGCACCACATGGCCGTCGGTCGAAAACAGCAACGTCTGCCAAGATGGTTGTTAAAGTGAAAGAAATAGTTGCTACTGATGCTAAATACACCGCTAGGCAATAGCTAGTATAGTTGGCATCTCATTAGGAGCAGCTCATGCAATTCTGAAACGTTATTTGAAAATGAGAAAGATATGTGCTAGATGGATTCCCCATCTGTTGACAGATGAGCAGAAAAAGGCACGCGTGCAATGCGCGAAAATGTTGCTTAAACAGTTTCCAAATTACAATGCACGGTCTTTCGCAAATGTCGTCACTAGTGACAAGACATGGGTTCACTTTTGTGAACTCAAGCGAAAGATTCAGAACAAAATATGGGCAACAAAGTCTGACAAAAGACCATGCATTGCAAAGCGGACCATGAGGGTAATGTATGCCATATTCTTCACAAATCAGGGTCTTGCCATTCAGGTTGCTGTACCTAAAGGCAAATCCGTAAATGCGTTGTTTTACAAGACTGAAGTTCTTCGAAAACTGAAGAAATATTTCAAAACTCGAAGACCTGCAACTGGTTTGGCCAATGTCAGATTGCTACATGACAATGCGTCATCGCACAAGGCGTCTATTGTACAAGACTTTCTGAAGCAGGAAAAAGTCATTGTGCTCCCTCATCCTCCGTTTTCGCCTGACCTTGCCCCGTGTGACTTCTTTTTGTTCCCAAGGCTAAAAAAATACTGTTCTGGTCGAAAATTTGTCCAGCGCAAACACTTCGGTTCTACAATTTTCCACTGTCTTCATAGCATACCTAGAAAAGACTATGAAATGCCTTCAAGGATTGGATTAAAAGACTGAAACTTTACATATCTGTTGGAGGTGAAAATTTCGAGGGTACAAAATAAAATTTTCATTGAAATCTATCAAGGATACATTTTATGTGCTTACATGTTTTCATATTTGAACATTCCTCGTACAACCGACAATATAAGGCGTAGGAAATGTAGATGAACGAGTAATCCATAAGTTGTTCTAGATTCTGTTTGCTTATGTATTCTTGGTTTTTCAGAGATCTCCCTTGATAAGGATGTGTCAAATGACTTTGATAATTTTGAAGTTATCACTATACATATCTTCATTTAAAGAAGTGCATATAATACGGTTTATGATAATAACAAAGTAAAACATGAGCAATATTTGCATGAATTCAGTGGATATAATGCTGAAGAAAAAGGTCAAAATATGCAAACATAGGGCGACGTACAAGTAAGAAGATTAAAGCAGCAGTACATGTAACAGGTGATTAAAACTCAAAACAGAACGATTGAATAGAAATGACACCTGTAAATATGTGATGAATGTATGTAGTTTTAATATGATAGGACAATTGGTATGGGAGAGTTGAACTTTGTTCTTAATGGTGTGGAGTTCCGAACTCGACATAATGACTACCGACTGCGCATGCCTGTAACAAACGACACGACTTACAATAAGGTGGTAGATATACCTTATCCTGATGTCCCTCCAGAGGTCCTTGCCAAACACACTGTAGCGGAACAGGTGACAGAAATGCAGGAATGGTTTAAAGGTTTGAATATTTTACGAATTTAGCTACTGTGTGAATAAGAAAGTTCTAATTAAAAAAAAAAATGAAAATAATCATAAATTTATGAAACTGAAATGGGTAAATGTACAGGCGTACAGCAATGTCACATGTAATACTAAAAGCCGTTACCTGACATCAGCTAATTTTAAAAAGATTATCATCGTTCTGTTTGAGACCTTTTATGTACATGGAAGGAGACTCATCTCGTGCACCATGGCTATTCCTTGCAGCATTTAATCAAACGAAGAAAATAGGTGAACAATTTAAGTTCATAATGTTTCACCCACAATTTCTTCAGCTAGCAAATATAATAGTGGTGTAACATTTTAGTGTTATCTTTCGAACACTCTTAGCACTCAATGAATCAACGATAGATATAATAGGAAATATCACTTGACACTTATGTAACACTACGATAAAATATGACATACCACTTAACAATGATGTACCACTGAAGACTAGATCCGAAAGTAATGTAGAAGTGTTCCAGAATGGGCGATGTAGTTAGTTAGATTAAAATAACAAGTAATTGAAATGTACTCAATTACAAATTATACTTACATTGAAAAAGCAGTTGAATAAAAAGTGTACGTAACTAAAATATACAATTACATTTGTACCACGCACACGTTCGGTAGTAAATCCAGAGTCTCCGATTTTAAAACAGTTATTTTACTTTTGAGTTTTCTTTAAGCATTCAAGAACCAGGATCATTCAGTACGAGACTACAGAAAGTACTTCAAACCAGTGTTGTGTTATATGGAGGGAGGCTGGACAACCAATACAAAAACACTCGAAGAACCTTTCTTTAGTGACAGGCATTTCATTGACGCCTCCAGCTGGTTCGATCTTCAAGACAAGGTACGTTATGTTACAACTATTGACCGTGATTTGTGGAAGAAAAAAAACTGTATAACGTTGACTTGATAAACAGTATTTTGTCACATTTTAATGGAAAATTATCATATTGTAGCAACCACGATCTTACCAGTCTCTTAAACCGCCTCCGTGGTCGAGTGGTTAGAGTCCCTGACTTGAGATCACTGAAACGTTCGCGCCCTGCTAACGACCATGTCTGTTATGTGGTGGCAGTTTGGTACAGGGGATCGGAGTTTAGTACTGGTTCTATCCAGGAACGATTGAACTGCCCGCCTGTTAAAATGACCATAGTTGACACGAGCGTTAAACAACAACAATTAGTCTCTTTAGATTGACTCAAATGCATGTGGGATGCAACACATGATGTAACACATGATGTAACACATGATGTAAGACATTGTGTTGTGTGGCCGATTCTCAGAGGCATGCTTGTTATATTTTTGTGCATTTGGTTTTCTTTGACGGGTAGTGAATTCAAATAACGGATAATAAACAAATCACCCCTATTTACCAGGCAGTGTACATTTTGTACATACGATGTAATGCAAAATGTATAAACATTTTGTTATAACTCCTGCTTTATGTTTGTAACATTTTGCCATTTCTGTAACAGACCAACAAGAGATCAAAGCTGATTTATTAGTCAGTAACCGGTTTTCGATTGGCTTTATAGTGTAGCATCATATGTTGAAAGCTTCACTATTTATACTACAGGTCCGTTACACCTCCTACTTCACTATTTATACTACAGGTCCGTTACACCTCCTACTTCACTATTTATACTACAGGTCCGTTACACCTCCTACTTCACTATTTATACTACAGGTCCGTTACACCTCCTACTCCGGTGGAAAGAGCAACCTGGAGAACTTCGCCTACCTTCCAACAACTATTATGAATATTGTTAATGGTACACCAGAATATGCCCAATGGAACTACAGGTAGATTGATTTAACGATCACGTTACTTCGTTTTTTAATGGTAAACAGAACACTGTAAGTAATAGTGTCTATATAAAGAGAGGTTTCATGCAAAATGAATTGAAACTTGTTTTATAAAGATGGTGAAGTGGTGGTTTATTCTGGGATCCATCTAATTAATTTCGAGATTTCAAGGTATTCGAATAGTGATTTAAACTTTTATAAATAACACTTGATTTTTGTTGCAGGATTGCATGCAACCCATTGAAGGACGATCTCCCGACTAAAGTCTTCAAGCTTGAAGATGATTTATCATCCAGGTGAGAACTCTGATATGGTTAAATTGATTTAAGCAACATATTTAGTCTACGCTCCGACGACTGTTACGTACGATGCACGAAGCAGGTTTCAATAAGATTTGCTGACTTTGAATGTGTTCGTACCGTTTACAAACTTTAATATTCTTTTGCACATACTTTTGTGACATAAAGATATTTACCTTATACTAGTCTGATTTAAAACAAAGTGCATACGCTAAGCACAAAGTGCGTGGGAAGTAACGTTCATGAAGCTTTGCTCCGATTTTTGATAATTCGTTTGTCCTTGATTAAAAGACAGTCACACATATTTCTAAAGTAGGCAGTTATATACAACAGTAGAGGTCGGCCGTTAGAAATAAACATGTATGTAGCATCTTAAAGGGCGTATTCCCTACAACTAGCAGAATAATTTCTAAAAATGTTAAGATAGGCTTAATTTACGTACAATAATAGATAAAGGTATTTTTCAAGAAGAACATTCGTTTCTGCACATCATGCCAAAATAGGGACCTTTAATAATCAATTAAAACACCTTAAACATGAAGGTTTAACGGCACTACAAAACGTATTATTTCGCTTATTTCACCGGTTATTTTACCGCTTATTTCACCGGTTAATACTGCTTTTTTTCCTATTAACTTTTGATTTTGATGAAGAATCTTTCCATTATCGTACTACTTGTATATAGTTTTAAAGTCCTTTCAAAATACGTTCAGTTTTAGAATATGCCTCTTTCATTTGATACGCACGATACTTGTAATATTTCAATACAGATATACTCAATTATATATATTGCCGATTCTTTTGACAGAATGAAAAGGAAATTACCAATGTCCCGCTTCAACGAGACACGTCTTGCCAGGTATAGTCTTTACCACAAAATCCCGAGAAGTTCTCGTGACACACGCGACAGGTAAGTCAAACCATCTCTGTTTTTGTATTTTGTTTAAGTCCTTGCCTGTTACTCGAAATTTTCAAACTTACGTTTACATTTCACATTTACCTGCCTGCTTTGAAATTCAGAAGTGGACAAACCTATCACTACTTATTTACCATATTTCCTCTGTGACTCGTTCCTGATCTGTTTACGACCATTCAGATCAAATTAATCATGCATTTCTCATTTCACAATCAGGACGATCTCGTTCTCATTTCCCAGTCACCTACTTTTCATACTGTCACCCTTTTAGTTTTGTTTTATTTTCTGTCATTACCGAAACCGCTGGAAACTGTTCATCTGCTAATTCTACATGCTTTATAACTTTATTGTAAATATCGATTTTGAAATAATGACATTGCAACTGGCTTATATTAGACATAATCTACATGTATATGATATGTTTGTCTGCATGCGACGATTTAATTTGTTGTAAGATGTGTTTAAAAGCAAAACTTTAATTGCAACATCTCTCAAAACAAAAGTTATAATACATCTAGCACAGACGTAAATTTGGATAATATAGTGTTTGCTAAGACTAAAACTTCCTCGAAGTTTTTCGTGAAACCAATAGTTCTAAAATTAATCATATATTAAAGCGAGACAACGAAACATATCATATACATGTAGATGCTTTGCTAAATGCAAAATGTGCGATGCAAGCGAGTTAGCAAATAAGCTAAAGTACCTTTTCATTTATTTACAAACGTGGATGAAAAAATACGAAGAGCGGTGTGACCGAAGTTAGTTTATGTGCAACGAAGCAAGGACCGATTTAAATCGGTAATTCATCAACTGTGGCTTAATGTGAAGTTTATTGCATGCTAGTTGCAAAAGGAATTGTCTTTTGGCAAGCTAAAGAGGCGATTCGTGTCCGATTTGTTTAATTTTTACTCTTGAGAAAGAAGGATCGGTTTTCATAGGTAGATCGATTATTCCCCCGAAGTCGTGCGGTGTCTTGAATGCAGAAGGTGTGAAATATATAGAGCTAAAGCCGTGACCGACCGGTCTGGTCAATTTAGCGGGAAATCAGGTACTGTGGGGACTAGAATGGAAGGGTTATACTGTATATTTTTATCACTAATGTAATATACCGTGTATAACTGGCTAGTCCGATGTCGTTTAAACTCATGTATAATTTTTTGTAGGCAGTTCCACTGGGGTCTTCTCGATGACCTAATGTACCAGATTCCGGGCAAGAATAACTATGGGTCTAAAATGGATGACGCTGCCCTTGGCCTGACATTGTATGATATTCATTCTAATACTCCGCCTCTAGTGAAAGTGAATACAGCAAATTATCACAGGTAAAGTAATTAATTTCCTAATTACATCGTCTATATTCAAGTGGTTACCATTCTTAAGTTACCTATCACCTCGCCAGAAGGTCACATTTGAAATGATGTAACTTGGATATAGATTTCCAAGCAACTCATTAAAAACTGTACCAAGTACACCATTCTGAAATATATGTTAGAATGATTGGTGCTTTTCAAAAAAATCATTGAACTCTTATCTATAGTGTGCTGCTCGTTAAATAAACAGCCAAGTTTAGGCTACCACGTGTAAAAATGTTTTAAATTTTCAATCTTATTCATCTTCTGATTTAGAATTGAATATTAATCCAACATTTTATGATATATACAAAACTCATTTTCAGCGTTTCTATTTGAAAAGGTAGGCCAACACAAATGACATTTGTTATATTGAACAATTAATGGATAATACATGACAACATACCTTCAAAATACAAAAAGGTTCAGACACTTAGAACTGACTTTTTATTTACCAAGGTGGTACAAAGTCATTGAGAAGGATGCTATGGGCAACAAGAATGTACATAGAGGTTTCTCAGACCCTAACATGTTTGCAGCACAGGTAGGTCTGTTGTGAAGTATACTGTTAGCAATACGAGTTCCCACATTCTGCTTCGATTTATCGATTGATTGATAGTAACAATAATTTAGATACGGACATTAGTGTGGAAATTACTAATAGATGTTTTCGGGTCTGTTTTGCCTCCAAAACTTTGTTTGTGAATATATTCCGAAAGCAGTAAAATGACATTACTAATCGTAGATAATGTGTTTCATAGAATTTATTTGTAGTTCAAAGTTTTTACCAAAAGAATATATATCTTTCCTGATTAAAAACGATCGAATGTGCATAATACTATTTAGACAGTTTACTATTTACGTATAAAATATATTTGAATATGCATGTAAAGAGTATCAGTGCATGCAGATTGATGCAAAGTTTTGCAAGTAAAACTGTTGAATTGTCCAAGATCCCCAGACAATATCTGTATGAATTCACATTATATTTAAAAAACATTGTTAAATAGAATATATAGTATCGTGTACAAAGTAGGACATTTAAATGGGAATGCTCCGAATACATGTGATAGATCGGGGTCTTCAAAGTCTGATGAGGGACCCTCAAAGTCATCAGTACAGATCTATAAAATCATTGAGACTGTTATTAAAATGACTAAAAATGCTTATTCCTGAAACTAACATACAGAAATATCTCCCGATATATTCATGTGGTATTCATGTTATTGGTTAGATTATTTTATAGCCACATAAATGAATTCATATGCAAAATTTGAAAACCTTGATCTAAAAGCTCCACCCGGTGGTTATTCATACCTTATTAAGTCATACAAAAGCTCATAAAATGAGATGCATTCAATGTCAAACTCATTGTATATCTTAAAAATAGCAACGGTTACAAACTAAACAAAATAAGGGGACATGCTATAGCGGAAACCATCATAGAATGTCTGAATCTGTACTTAATATCTAACAATTTGGTGTTCTGTAGACGTGTTTTATATTGACTTTGCTTCCTATCCAATCAGAATCTTTGATGCGTTGATCATACTTACCTTTCTATTGACCAAATCTGCATGTACACGTGCAAGTTTCAGGGCATCTCAGCTATCATTATAGAGTAAGTAATACATTGTGAAATTAGGTCGATACATCTTATTTCAAAGCACGTTACAGTGTACGTATATCATATAACTGTGGAATGGGGAGTTTTAGAAGACTTAAAAAGTTTTAAAACGCTCTTCTTCAGAGTAGGTGAATAAACTTTCATTTTTTCGTTTCAAGACAACTAATCCAAGAATATCAGCACTAAGTGTGACAAATTGTAAAACTGTTCATCGCCACAAGACCTGCAATACAGTTACAGAGCGGTATACGTGGTCTGTGCCACTTGAAGTCATTTACATGACACCTCTTCTGTCATGGAACCCTTACAATTTCCGTCACGTCGGTATGATTTTATAATAATTATCTATTGGACTGTTCTTTTAGACACGTGAATTTTATCTTCCTTAATTGTCAGTCATATTTATAATTGTGATTTATGTTTCCATTTTTAGCAAATTAAATTAACTTGCACGAAGGAAAATGCACATATTCACTTTCAAAATGTTTGATGTAGCTATACATTTGATATCCATTTGATCACAATTATAGTTG
This sequence comes from Saxidomus purpurata, assembly GCA_022818135.1. NCBI lineage: Eukaryota > Metazoa > Mollusca > Bivalvia > Venerida > Veneridae > Saxidomus > Saxidomus purpurata. Next base: position 18,624,148 of record JAFMSR010000002.1, on the reverse strand, counting down.
TAGTTTTCGGTAATCTCGAAGCCGTATCTTGAACAAAACAAAAATAAGACTTATTTTATCACACTCATTATTTTGACAAGAACATTTTATTTGGCAACGCTCAATGTCATTAAGATTCACCAAATCCAACATGTTAAAATCGTTTTTACTATAAATTTCGTTTTACATCGAAACCCTGTTAAGGTTTGGTGAAACTGTTTTCATTTGATATTCGGTAAGTAAATTACTGAAACTTTAAATTTCTATTCAGATGCCTCTAATGGTAAGGCCATTTACGATGTTGTTCATGGTCCAAATGGTACACGTATCGGTTTGATGACGCCAGAACGAGCATTCAATGGTACACATAGCAAAGCTTTCTACCATACTCCTGTAGAGTTCTTTTCCGGCACAAAATCAGTTGGCACCGATAAAGCTGATACTGCTAAAGGTTTGTCTATGAATATTTGTAAATGAATAATACTTTTTATTTCATATGATGCATTCTGTGTTTGTAACCTGTTTGCTATTGTATCTTTTGCATTATGGTTCAGAATCAGTTTGATGGTTTTCTGTTGTTAAAACTGCTCATTCTCATTTGATTGAGGAAAGGAAAGGAGAAAAAATATTTTCTTCGACACAAAGTCATCAAATATATTGTTGTAACGCCTGTCTTCAATGAGGAGAATTAAGGCTTCTCGTATAACACTAGTGCATGTTTCAAACAGAAAGAAACTGGGTTTAAGGTTTTACTTCGACTAAACCCGAGTAACTCTTAGCCGGAAGCGGATCTAAGCTTCTTTCGACAAGTCGTCACTCTGGATGAATACATATTATTAAGAATATATTTTCTAACAAAGGTTCCGTTGGAGTTTTGGACAGACAAGGTAATGTTCGACAAGTCGTTGCCTCCGGCAATCGTATCATCATTCCGGATATACCTGGAGTAGGTAAAGTAAGAACACGTTATCCAATCATGCCCCTACATGCTGAGGGTTCCCAAACAAGGAAAGAATTTGAGGCCCTCAAGGTAAAACAAATTCTCATGTTTCATTAGGTTAAGTGAAAATTATAATAAAAACTTTTTTCATGAAATCATTGCTGTTATATCTTTTACATTTCAAAATTTTTAGCTGCTCAAATTGTAATACAATGTACATTGTACGTATTTGTCAGATATTTATTTCAAAACGATCGACTAACGGTTTTATTATGCATGTTTTATTTGCTTTTTGAGAATTCATGCTATTCAATATTAAAATCATGCGGCATATCAAAACAAAATATAATCTTGAGTAAATGGTAATTTTGCATAAATCATTCGCCTAACTTAAACCAACATTCTTTTCAAAATCTACAAATAAAATTACCTCGAAGTGCTAGTATATTTTTCAATAACATTTACGATGAAACACGTGACTTTGATACTTATGATTTCCTATATAACTGCTTAGGACATGGTGATGCACATGCCGACCTACTCCTCTCTGTTTGAAGAAGTACCTACTACTGTCGCCAAGGCAAACGCTTTGTACAACGAACAGGAACATCTTCTTAAGGTACTGTGATATTTTCACCACGTCAAACCTTACAAGGCACTTTCTTGTCAGTTCTGTTGTCTCGAAATTGCTGTTTGCATTTGTCGTGTTAGCTACATAGGCGAGACAATTTATTAATCTTTGAAAGACACTCTGTACAGTATTACAGTGTGCCTCCGCAACATAGATAGTCTAAAGAATATTGATTTTGTCTCAGAGTGTTTTCTTGTGTTAAGGCGTGTCCATCCTTTTCCTTCAAAAAAGTATGTAAAAACCTTAATATTTCACATACGTGCACATGTGAAAGTCTTGTTTTACTAGAGATATTGGTATTGTCGTATATATATTTTTCAAAAGCGTCACAAATACACATATGTCATGTTCATTGTCATTATTTGATTGGAGCTTGTTTTAAGCTTGTTGTTATTATACATTTACAGGGCAAAACAGTAAACTTTAGAAAAAATTCTCGGAAACTACCTGCCAAATTTTGGAAACACACGTAGAATTTGTTCTTGTAATGCTCGTTACCAAAGTTGTTTTAAATGATATAATTGCCAAAACAGCATTCTTTATCGTCTACAAAAAAAGAAATAACAATATTCTCAAAAACGTTTGGTCATATTTAAACCCCCGAAACGAAGTTTAGGGGGGTATATAGGAGTCACCCGGTGGTTGGTCGGTCGGTCGGTCGGGCGGGCGGGCGGTCTGTTGCATTTTCCTTGTCCGGAGCATAACTTGAAAACTACTGGTTGGAATTCAAAACAACTTCATACAATGGTCTAGTACAATGAGAAAAAGTGCAGTGTACAATAAATATAACTCCATCTTGACACCGCCTTGATAGCCTAGTGGTAGAGCGTCCGCTTCGAGTGCGGGAGGTCGTTTTAGTTTTGTTTTGCTAGTTATTCTGTACTACGAACTTCCTCAGATTATAAAGCAGTCTTTCGGGGGTATTTATCACATTTAGTGATAGGTCTAGTTTGAATTGAATTGGTTTGGAAACTTCCATTACATTCTTAATGAGAAAAGGTAGGGGATATCATCTGAAGAGCTCAGATTACCGATTTAGGATAAGTGCCTGATTATTATAAAATCTAATTCAAATTCAGCTGCATTTCCACGTTCTATTGATAGCATGTTAATATTGGTTCGAACATACACTTGCTTATTACACTTCTATTTAAATCTCTTCAAGGTCAAGTGCTTCACAACTATATATTATTTTTAAAATCTCTTAATCAGATCACCTGATCTCTTCGTATGACTGCAAAACCACGGTCCTTATCTTGTAAAGTGTTTTCAACTGCAGCAATATTCTTCATTGTGTTGTTTCAATAGGTCGCACCTACAACACGTGATCCACCTGGTCTCCATGACCACGACATTCTCATTCACCAGTATGATGTAGACGATATGAAGAAAGGTCATACTATCAAGGGACTCCTCACAAGCCTTTCTAATGGACACCAGCATAGCGTGGACATCCGAATGGATAGCCATGGCAACTACATCATGGTCTCGTGTGATGGAATGCCAAAATGCTGGGACGGCCATGACTCGCATCTAACGTTGGACCATTAAACCTATTGTTATGTTAGTTGTGAAACGAAAACAGAGAGAATAAATTTTAACCTCGCTTGTATTTACTCATTTACTTATAGCCGATACATTTTAGAATGTTGCATGGAAATGATTCAAATGCATCATGTTTTTTGCAATACGGTAAAACTGCCAACTTTAGTTGAGTGTTAGAATCAATTGTTCGGTCGGAAATTACTTTTTGAACTATCATGAATTGATAAACCCAGTGTATACATTGAAATATATCAGTTCAACAGAATAGTTACAATCTTAAAAAATAAAAGTTATAATAATTCGAAAATTCCTTTCCGATACACAAGCATTGTAAACACAACTGCTATTACCCACCAGCAATCTTATCAAAATTGCCCTGTGACGTCACGGCGATCACTCCTACAGGTTTCAAAAACAAGATTCATTTCTTGTAACTGTTATAGTTTCGCTAACAATGGAAAATTAGTCTTTTAAAATTGGGTGTCAGAAAAACCAAAACGTCATACTACAGCCTGTGGTACAGTAGTAAAATAGGTCGTTCTTGTGAACTATCCGCAGGTTACGTTCTAATCATTCAGTGAATGACTTTGAATGAGAACATTTGCAACAAGGTCATAAGAGAACTAGTTGACACACGTTTTAGTTCAGATATAGAAACTGGTGACACGAACTGTCATATTGCTCAACTAGTTCATGCTAGTTTGGGCAAAATACTTTGATAAGGAGAGTACAGTTTTGATACTTGTTATCAACTATTGAAGAACCATATAGACTATTACCAGGTCTAACCAATCATGCTTACTGTTACTTAGTGTTTACGAAAATACGTGCCAGTACAGTAAAGAACTTACTTTTTATAGATACATAGACGTTACGTTTATGTATGACAATATAATCTAATATTTCTGAGTAATGAACTTAGTTCTAAATTTTTAGTATTCTTCTGTTATACAATTGCACGTCAAATTCACCATCATAAAACTGTCGAGTTTAAAATAGTGTGTTATTTGTGTTGGTTTAAATGATTCAGGTTTATTTTGTAAATGAACACTAATGACAAGCTAGTAGTTCAAAATTGCTTGATAAATTGATTTCCTGAATTCTATAAGGACGTTTGACATAAGTCAGTCTATTGATGTATTATCGGTATATCCTCTTTTGGATGTTTTACACGATTACGAAAATTTAACTTTTAGGTGTAATCAAGTACACGATAGTTTGACATGTTATCAGCAGGCCTTCACTCGAATAAAATTAAATGCAGATAGAGTACACATTTCTTAAAGGTTTTGTGTAATCCAGCGTTCATCCACCAAACTCCAAGCATTTCCCCAGTCTAAATATGAAGGACTTCTCGGTTCTATTATGAAATCAAAAAGGAAGAGTTTGAAAGAACTATTTTTGTAAAACACTTATTGCGTCTCTAGAGTTTGCTTGCAATACCGTCTACTAGTCAACAGGAAATATAGGAAAGAGTTACCTATTGATATTAAGACTGGTCAGTACATTTGTACACCCATAGAGCAATGTCAGCTTTAATTGAGATTGAGAGACGTTCTTAATTGTTATTAATATAAAGCAAATATACAAGACCGGTTCACTGTATTTGGTGAGTATTATTAAAAGATTTAGTCATTATTATCATGAGTATTCGTGTGAAAAACTTCAATGCAGTTGGTAGCCAAAACCTTTCTTTTTAGTGGACTTTGCTTTCTGGTCTGAGCTTTAGTACTAGTATTGATTGTAATGAATATGCATGTTGCTCTTGTATAAACGTCTTAAAAAGATAGGAAAAAAGTGTAAGTGCACGGAAAAAAATGATGTCTGCATATTGCTACCGTTAAGCATGATTTAAATTTCAGTAAATATACTTCACTGCTTGATACTAACATGTTGTAAGAGAGTTTAATACATGATTGCATTAATTACATATGCAATCAATAACATCTGCAGTAATTATTATGTAAACTATTATTTATGTTAGCTTTCAAGGTCTTCCTGCTTCTTTACTTCATAAAAATGACACATTCCAGAGCTACAGGACTTACCACAGATGTGTGACACGAGATGTTCTGCTATCCTGCTAAAATTACAAAGAAAGATGCTAAAAAAACAGGAAAGACTCGTAAAAGACACGTAAGAAATAAGTTAAACAATGTTACTTTTCGTCTTTAATGATGGAAATGAAAATATACCTAACAAACTAATTGGACTATACTTTTTTGACAAGCACAGTTAAAAAGGATGTTCATTGTTTCACAGAATATTGAATTGGAATTCAAATGTTGTAGTTGTATATGTGTTAATATTTTGTACAAAGAGTAAAAACATTTGATAAATGTATTTCTTGAAATTTTGATGGATATCGTAAATAGTAAATTTTAATTGATATCATTTATTTAACTGCTTCATTGTAATTTAATAGGAAGACTTTAATTTTACTGAATTTAATGCATGTGCATGTAATTCACATCCTTGCAGGAAAGGTATATAATTTTTACTTACCTATTGGCGAAACTATAAAACATTCAACCCGTTTCATAGGCATTGCTCTGGTTATTCTTAATTGATTCGACATCGCATTCGGGACAAGTGTATCCGACTTTATGACCGTCACAAAATATGAATGGTTATACTCAGTTCTACTACAACTGACTTACATAAATTTAGACGGAACTCGGTTTTTAGTAATTTCATTTTCAATCATAAGTATTCAATAACTTTTATATACAGGGTATATTTCATATGTCTTCTAACACAATGTCAATAAATACCTACAATTCATTCTATAAATCTCTGGTTATTATGATGTTTGCCTTTTACAAAACTAGATAACATTGATAGCTCCCTCTCGCCGGTGTAACACTTCCACTACACCATACAATATAGTTCCGACAACAACAAAGACCAGGCACACGTACATTTTGATATCTGTACAAATGAAGCTGCTGTATCCAAACGAAATAATAAATCCTGCTGACTCACACAGTCTATAACTTGCAAACGCTGATTCCGGAGTGTGTATAAATAAAACCCCATGGAGTGCTGAAACAAAATGAACATTTAGGTTTAATGTGAATATCTAGGAGTATTGTGTTTAAGGTCAGATCTTAAATAATTCAGTCATACATGCATGCAGTTACATGTGAAAGACATGCGGTTCCTACCTTCACGATGCTTTTGTACATGTTTCAGTTTGCACAATACCAATACATGTTCACAAAAGTGAAACTTTACGGACTAAACAGTGAACAGTGTAGATTTTCATCTCTTATTGAAAGAGAAGGCTCATATAAAACTTGTGCTATATCTTACCGCTATCTAGTGTTTGTATAATGGCGTCTCCTACACCCCAAAGTACTGCAAACACATAGAACAGGATGAACTGGTCAGGGCTTGGTGTCCACACTAACAAAGCAATCAATATTCCTCCATGTAAAACTAAAGCTAGAAAGAAGAAATAACAAAAGAAATGACCAAAAAGCAGCAAAAGTAAATAATCACTGTGATTTATTAATTTAAACTTTTAAAGAAAGGTAGTGTTGATATAATATGCTGTTGTCAAAATAGTTACCGGTGTTTGAACCCACTAGTTTGGGGATAAGAACGTTCCATTCATTCAGCGACGTTAAAATTCTGATATGTTTTTGCAATATCTAATTTTTTAAAGAGTTAATTGTATTGATTTCGGGACATTTCATGAGCACTACTTATTTTCTGATGATATTTACATCATATTGTACTTTTCTGTGTTCATTAAGTTAAACGTACATTTATTTGTCAAAATAACGATTGAAATAATGTTAACTGATAATAAAAATCTGGGGTTTTTATTGCAGATTTTTTAGTAAACTTGAATTTATTGTCTTAAAACGGAGCAGTCCTCTTTTTGCCATACTTAAGATAAACCAGGGAATGAATCCTGTATACTTGACTAGCCTCCCTATAATCAGTGAGCAAGAGGCGGCTGCCACCCCATAGGCAATCATTACATAGCCAACATTCCAAACTCCAATAGAACAGCTGATAAATGACTGAAATATAATGCGTCAGTCTCCCAATAGGCAATCATAAAAACATAGCAAACATGCCATACTCCCATATCTAACAACTGTTAAATGACTTAAATAAAGAAATATTTATAAACGTGTGTACGCAATTATAGCTCCCCCAAACAGTTTCAGTCTGTTTCGTCGGTATTGTAACCCATCAAGCTCAACTAAATGAAATACGTGCATTTAATACATACCTTCTTCGGTAATGGAATTACATTGTTTATCATAATACATTCTTCGGTAATGGGGTTACATTTTTTCTAAAATTACCAAATCCAAATTATAGATAGCTTGTTTCCTAATCATATCAAATCAAACCAAACATAAATTATCAATATCAGCATTACAATATGCAACCAATAACAGCACAAGAGTTAATGATGATATTTGGTACCTGTAAATAACTTGAATTCGCATGGATTAAAATTACAAACTCCTGGAATTACAGCCTAATTTCTTATCCAAACGCTAATGGAAGAAGATAAAAGATATATACATATAACAAGACCTGTCACTGCAAAGCGACATATTCCATTAAAGTGAAGTTTTTATTCTAAATATGCATGATCCCTGCATCATCTTTTCTTGTCTGGTTAGATTATTTTCAATGACAACCGAAAACAATGACCAAACACAGTAGAATCATATAGAGGAATATCTAATCTTTTGCTTGTTCTTTAGATCTTTTGTATATGTTTGACTTATGTTCCATATAAGCATTACAAGATAAAGGGGAATACAAGTATAGCAAAACCATGACAAGGAACAGGCTTAGTTTTGGACATTGCAATTTCTCGTATCACACCTATCGTTTTGAGTTGTTGAAATCGGGACAAGCATATTTGTAATGTGATAAAGACTATAATGAAAACACTGCACCCCCTCTCAGTGCCTTCTACCACTGAGGCATGGACTAGTTACATAATGATACATAATTCAGAGATGCTATTCAAATATGGTACATGACAGCTTTAACAACTTTCGAACATTGCAATTCCTGTGAGTGCTCTCTATCATAAACAACTAATACCTTTGAGTAACTTTTGTGTTCCAGACTAAACAAAATCTACATGGCCACATATACCGTATATCGGGTTTTTTCGCGTACATCACATTTCGCGATTTTGGACTTGTTTTAATTTTAGCGATTCTAATTTTCGTGATTTTAAAAAAGTTGATTTTTTTTTTTTGCGTTTTGTGACTAAGGGGAAAATTAACATTGACATCATTTTATGAACGAAGGGAAATTACTTTGTGACAGGGCTTTAAACCAGTATCTCAAACTGCTCCGGTTGTTTTATTTGTTTGCTAAAATAAACAATAAATAGTAATACATCATGCATGTATGTTCATTTAATGAATGGTATTTATGGCGCTTCGGTAATGACTTCCGCACTTTCGCGGAGATAGTTTGTACATGTTTCAACTGTTTTAATGCACAATAATCTTTAGAGGTTAGTATTCAACACCTGTCCTGATATTGCACTCAGGTAAGTAAGGTATTTAACTGACACCTTATTTAATATGATTATTACAGTTCATGTAAGATAATGTGCTAATCGTGATACATTTCCCGCATGCGGAAGTTACAATTTCGCGAAATGTTGTACTAAATTTTCGCTGATTCTTAAGTTCGCGATTTTCACTGCTCGCGAATATAGTGAAAATTAGACACACGAACAAAAACCCGATATACGGTAATAAAGACAGTTATCTTTAAAAGGACCATGGTAGTGTTCTGGTTCTTGCACACTGCACTTCCTCTTAATGTACTCTATCATCAAGTCGAGTGAAATATCATCTAAATCCTTGAGACAGTTGCTTAGTCCGATCGAGCAAAATACAATGTAACTATAATTATAAAGGATGAGAATTAATTCAAATGTGGGTCACAGAAGATTTACGGTTCTTCCACATTGCACGTCTCCTATTACTAAATATAGTAAAAGTAGACTATCAAATATGGCTCTTTGACATAACTCCTGCCCCATGCCATCTATTATTATGTGAAATATAAACTAAATCGCTTGAATAGCTTTTGCGATTTATTCCGGAGAAGAGAAATATTTAATGATAAAGGGAAACCATCCAAAAATTGAGCAATACATTTTCTTGTTTACCACATTCCTACCTTTTGTTCAGAGTTGAATGCCAAGCCCTTTAAAAATTTAAAGTTATTTTCCGCAAAAGCAAGTTTGAACGGGCGGAAGGTCGTGGATTCGAACACCGCCGGAAACTGTACTCTCCACTTCATTTCATTTCATTTCGTGTCATTTCGCATCATCTTTCGACAAAAACTGCCTTGTCAAATTTCAAAGTTTCTCAATTAGTACCAAGTACGACTCTGCTATTTTGAGACAAAGTCCAAAAGTAGGAACGCTGGTAAACGGAAATGCTAAGGGCATAAAATGGCGTGTCCGGAGTAAACAGTGACATAGTAGCTAAGTAAAAGCCCAGTAATAGCTAAGTAATTTGTGAAAAAGTACCGTACAGTACCATGGGAAAAATCTATCCCATGACAATAAGCGCACAAATTGAAAAACGAAAAAGTAATAGTTGAAATGCATGTGAAAAGCATGTGCAAAGTGAAAATCACAGCAGAAATAAAATATACAGCAATGCTCGGCGAAGAGTACGTGAGAACGGATAGCCGCAGAGGCTCCAGAGGAGAAATGGAAAAATGAGAATGCGGAGAAAGGGGATTAGGCAGAAAAAAAGATTGAACAGGCGGACAGATGGTTCGACTATAATGGGCATGAATTATCAGCTGGTAGTATCCTTAACATACCCTTGTATAGTCTCCAGCAATAAAAGCTTGTTCTATTCCACTATAAATTGTCAGTGGTATCAGTAGTTGCTGATATTTAGATGTGTATAAATGGCGGCCTATAGCTCCTAGCAACTGTCTGGTATTCATCTTTCGTCCATCCGTCTCGTGGGATATTTTGTCTAGGAATATGGCGATAGTAACAATACCAAGACAAGCGCAGCCGAGATATATCCCACAAACAGTGTAAACCTTTTAAACAAATATCAAATATCCACTTATAAAGTTTAAAGAAATTCTAGTTTAGTACGGCAAACAAATGTAGTGAAAATGTCACATTCATAATTTTAATAACAGATCCAGTTGATAAATAAGTAACAGAACCATAGTAATAGATTTAGTCAGATTTATTAGTGATTAAACCTTGATTTTATATTGATACCGCCCGAAAAACATTTTTATGTAAGGACCATTTGAAGGCTCTCACAGAATACAGTTCAAGCATATCATGATAACAACATGAAACATACATGTAAGTAGTTAGTGCATTCCAGAGTTTAAGTCTACCAATTAACAGGTTAAAGATTTACCCAATATAATTCCAACACTTTGAACTTAACATCATTATCTCTATATCTAAAGCTCTAATACCTTTGTTATGCTAGGTCTGTCAAGGTTAGTGTTATTTTGGTAATCAGATGGACAGTATGCTGCCCCACATTTCGCAAGCACATCGTCTGATATAGTAAGGTTCTCTGGAAGCTTCTGGTTAAATAATATAGATGAAATCAGATTACCAGTAATCTGACCTGAAAAAAAGTGTTAGTGGCTTTCTTATTTTCCTTCTGTAGCAAGTGTGATTCCGAAAACGGCTACTGATATCAAAATCTGTATAATTTACATTACTGTTAATACAACATGAATCCTGCTCATAAAACTTTTTCTAATTTTTTGTATTTTTGCTGAAACAAAATAAAAAGATTAATGTATTACTGTGTCATTTCAAATGATATTTACGGGGAAGAATTTCTTAAACATTGACACATTTAAGCTTATTAAAATATCACAGAGTTTTTGCCTTCCTATCTACATCTTCACAACTAGCGCTTTTTTGACAGAGTTTATTCCAAGTATTGCAACTCATCATTGTACTTACTTGTCTGGAAAATCATGTGGAAAACTCCGAAGAAAGCACTGATTGTTGCATCTTTAGATGAATTGGTCATTTCTGCATACCAAGCACCAATATTTGTAAGATATGTACACTTGGCAGCCCACAGTGTTGCAGCTCCAGTACCTTAATGCAAAGTACTTATGTATCATATAGTCGCACAAAGTTTTTCACGAGAAATTATGTTATTATATCTATAAGTTTTAGAGAAAATATGAGTAAAATGTATACATTTTATCGTAAAGCTTGTATACCGTTTTTGTGGATTTGAAGCAATCTTTGAACTAACTGGTCGATAAAATGTCATGGATTGGCAGCTGAACATAAATGGACTTGATTGACAAACTTATATTGCCTACCTTCATAGGAACTTAAGTGAACCGCTTGGAAATTTGTTGTAACTAAGTGTTTGTTAAAAATAGTAGGTGTAATATACCAAACTTTAGATAATTAGGTAGAATTGTGAAGAACTATTAGTTAGACTAGAAATATTTATAAAAGAAGTATTACGTGCAAAAGAATTAAGGTAAGCAAAACAAGAACACAGTCGGTAAAATAGTAGACACCTATGGGCAGAATTGACTTTCTAAAGTGCTATTAACCTTCAAAGTGAACATCATAATTTTAAGAAAGACAATTATCACCGATTTATACTACTTGAAAAATGAACATTGCCAAAGCTATAACAAACGTATATGAATCTGTATCACAATTTTATTCTCATTGAATAGAGAGACAATCCGTTAAAAAAAATTTTAACATTCCTAGTAAGGTATTTTATTCATATATTTTAATAAGAGGAATATCTTTAGTTTATTTTATACTAATTTATTTTAGCACGATTGTGGTCACTCTCGGGTCCGCTTCCTGGAAAAATCAGTACTGGTGTCATATGAGGAAGTACGGTCGTGATCCCAGTGGGGCTCGAACCTGCAACCTCCGGAAATGAGCTGCCGACACCTTGATATTCTTTCAAAGCATTTATTTTGTTTTCTGCTTCATTCTTGACCATAACTCAATACTCGTGTAAAATAAATCTAGGATAAAAGGATAAAATAATTTTAATGGCGCAAAAATGAGACAAAAAGTATGTTACACTTACACTTTTATTATTGATGTAAGACAAAGGCTGAAAAGGGTTCAATTCCAAATTTTGAGGAACTAACTATATTTAATAATTAGTATATGTACATTTTGATTATCGTTTAGAAAAAGAGTTTTGGCGCCTACGCCAGATGTGGAGAATGGAGAGCGTGAGATCCAGTTGCACGAGAAATGAAAGGAAATTCAAACTATGTCTAGACACAATAAAATATGAATGCCATTTTATTATTGAATCTGTCAAATATATTAGAATCTGTTATTTAAGCAGACCAAATACTTTAAATTTCAAAAAATGTACAATGACGTGAACTAGACTTTACACTGGAACAAAAAAAAGTGGCGATGTAGATTTTTTCATTCTCTTAAAATACGGAAAGTTTTTCGATTTAGTACGTATAATGACCTTATTCTTTATAATTGCAATAGCAGAACTAGACCATTAACTGGCGCTGACCGTTATACAAAACAAATATTCACGTCCCGTATACATTTCAGTATTATTGTACAGTATAATGCTGGTTACATATGGGTATATTTGTGTGAAAAAAACTTGTAATCTGGGCTCATTTAAATCAAGTTTAAGAGTGAAATGCTAAATTACCTATGATAATAGAAGCTGGTATCATTGTTCCCCAAACTGCATATAGGTTAGCTGCAATAAACACAACATAGCACGACATGCTAGCCGCAACTGTCCACTTACATCCCAAATGATGTATGACCAATGAGGGTAAAAAGATGCTAGCCACTATTCCAAACACATAAACCACTGACAAGCTTATTGTCCCGAGACCTTCCTCCTTGTTCAAACTGCTTTGCAGATTTTGTAAAGACTTGAAAGCAGTGAACAGAAAAAGAAACGCGATGCTCATAACCAGTAAATTCTTAAGTATTACATTTTTGGACATTTGGTGTTGTAACTCAATTTGCTGCCCTTCCTGATTACATTCAATTTTTAAATCCACGTTCTTCCTTTGTAAATCGATAATATCTTCGTTATTCTCCTCTGCTGTATCCATACCGCTTTTGTTAGCTTCTTAAAGTGTCAGAGTAATCGCTTCAACGTTCTTTCTTGGTGTCCTTGTAGTCTCTTAAAATTGCATTTCATTTTAAGACATCAAACACTTGACAAGAGGAATGCTTCCGAACTTCTAACATCTACAAGAACGTACGTAATAATCGTAAAGGTGATAGCTACAAATGTTGATCATGTAAGTGCAAGAACAAACTGTGAGAAAAATAAAATCTAGATACTGCACCGTTAATTATTTTAAGGGTTTATGTTTAAGCACACAGAAGATAACTGTTTGCTTCCCATACATTGCTTATTACCGCCATAATTTGTAGTGCAAAGGTCTTTCCCGTAAACAACATAAGTATTCCGTATCACGCTCCTTGCTACATAAGTGTGTGAGTTATCTCCGGATAGAAAGGTCAGTTACGGGATTTCTCGTCGGCCTTGAACATTACGTAAATATCTGACAGGAATGAAATACTATTCTATTCTATTCTATTCTATTCTATAATATCTATTTCATTTATCCAATCGTGAACGTTTATTTGCAATACGTGACCGTACAATATATTACCTTATTATATACTTTCATATTGCCCCGTTCACTTTGCCTTAGAGAGTTCGTTCAGTATTCTACGGTACTGCACGTTGGTAAGGAATGATACTGAACGTTGGCAAGGGAGGGCGGTCCTAGGGATCAGCGTTACGGACTATTTTATTTGTTTACAAACATCGTTTTAATGAGGTTTCTATGTCGAAGTTCGACAGTTTTTTTACAATTAAATAAGCTACGGTCTTACAATAAAAAAGAAACTTTAATCATTTACAAGTAGTCGTAAAAGTGTTTCATTTTTAAAATGGTTCGAATTTTTTAGGGCATGCAATACCAGTTATGGTTACGAAAGTTACTGGTACGTATTTCAGCCTAGTATTGATAAAGAAAAACAATGATGTTTTGCATGTAGTCATAAGAAAGAGAAAACATTTTTAGGAACTTACATCAAGTTGATTTATTCACATTTCAAAGTACAAACCTGCATCCGTACGAAAATTCTTGCGTTTTTCAAAACAAGATGGCGGACGGCAACTGAAATTTCTTACCGTATAATTGGCGTCAACGTTTCTCCTAATAAATGACGTCACGTATAAACAACAATATTGAAAGAAAATGTACATGGTAAAATAGTACGCTAGTTGTCTGAGAAATTTCAAGATTCATTTATTGTTTTTTGCTAACAGAATGTCATTTTTGTTCATATTCAATATGAAAGTATATAATAAAAAGGTTATTGAACTTGTATGGCGAAATATTACTTGAAACTCGTTGATTTGGCGGGAACAACTCGCAAGCTCGTTGTTCCCGCCAAATCAACTCGTTCCAAGTAATATTTCACCATACAAGTTCAATAACCTATAATATTGGACGCACGTGCGTACAAAAAATACTGTATTTTTTCCATATTTGGACGGTTCAACAGTCCCATGTTAAGCATACGATAAAGCCCGAAACGCGTGCAAATGATCCGAATGAATATCGGGTGAAGTAGGCGCTTTATGTACAGAGTTTGTTTAAGCGTCTTGAAATCAGGATTATTTGTCGTTTGCTTGTAAACACAAAAACAAGGAAAGGCAGAAATACAATATTCAGTGAATCACTTATAATTTAAACTAAAATGAAATAGATATAGAATAAAAAGGTTATTTAACATTGTACTGTACAATACAGAGACATATTTGGACGAGTACTCAGCTGAGAAAACCATATTGGACGAGCCTAGCGGCGGCTCGTCAAATATGGCTTTCTCAGCTGGGTACTCGTCCAAATATGTCTCCGTATTGTACAGTACAATGTTAACATAGCGGCTCGTCCAATATTTTTTTTCAGCTGGATACTCGTACAAATATATCTCCGTATTGTACAGTACAATGTTAACATAGCGGCTCGTCCAACATGTTTTTTCAGCTGGGTACTCGTACAAATATATCTCCGTATTGTACAGTACAATGTTAACATAGCGGCTCGTCAAATATGGCTTTCTCAGCTGGGTACTCGTCCAAATATATCTCCGTATTGTACAGTACAATGTTAACATAGCGGCTCGTCCAATATGTTTTTTCAGCTGGATACTCGTACAAATATATCTCCGTATTGTACAGTACAATGTTAACATAGCGGCTCGTCCAATATTTTTTTTCAGCTGGGTACTCGTCCAAATATATCTCCGTATTGTACAGTACAATGTTAACATAGCGGCTCGTCCAATATGTTTTTTTCAGCTGGGTACTCGTACAAACATATCTCCGTATTGTACAGTACAGTGTTAAATAACCTAATATTATTGCTCAATTATCTTTGAAGTACTTTTTTAAATCCCAGGATCACATTTACAAGAAGCTCACATTTTATTAAGGAATATGTCTTACGGACAGAAATGATCGTTATGTGTACCTCAAACAACCCATTACATTTTAAAAAGATAAGTACATATTAAAAACATAGACCAGTATGTTTTCAATGACATAGAGGCTTTCTGGCAACTCTTTTTCTCGAAGAAACAACTTGTATATGAAAGAAAGGCATATATCAACATTGTTTTAGATTGAATAGAACAAGGTTCTATCATTATCCTATATCAGTTTATTCAAAGAGTAAACTTATGGGCAGTTATCTTCAAAATACATAGTTACCTTTCACACCATGTTTTTGGAAAGTTAAACTGCAATTATCTTTTGTGACTTTTATTTATACAGTGATGTTTTATTCTGTTAATATTTTATACGTCATCATCAATGAAATGTAAATGAATTTAAATGAAGTGAGTGTGATGTCTTTAATTATTATTCTCTGAAATTTCAACGAAATTCATCCACAAATAAGCAAAATTAATTGCATTTGAAAATATTTCGCGTTAGAAAAGCCTCTACGTGTACAAGATCTTGTCCAGTTTAAAACCTCTGTTTACAATTGCAGGTATGATCATATGTTGGAAGTACCGCAAGTCATATGAGGAAGTACGGACGTGATCCCAGTGGGGCTCGAACCTGCAACCTCCGGAATGAGCTGCCGACACCTTGATATTCTTTCAAAGCATTTATTTTGTTTTCTGCTTCATTCTTGACCATAACTCAATACTCGTGTAAAATAAATCTAGGATAAAAGGATAAAATTGATATGTTGTCATATTGTGAAGAAGTTGCTGATAAGTTCCCCTCAAATCTGATTTGGGGGGTAAATGTCTTTAAATATTTTTTCGGTCACACTTTTATGATTTCTTTTGCAATTCAGGGTTTTAATCTCCTTTTTATGGCAGTTTTTAGATCGACATGTAGATCAAGATCAGCAACTTTCCCGCAATTATTAAATATTAAATCTTTTTTTTTCTTCAAGCAATATCCGTAATATTTTAGAGGGAGACAATATAATTTTTTAATCTAATTTTATTCAGTCCTGAGTTACTCGCCCTGGTAAACAGGAAATGTATTTTAGTGCTCTTAATTGACGCCGCGAGGAATCGCGGCGTCAGTATTGAATAGGTTTCAATTTTGGACCATGGGGTTGCATAATCAAATAGGGAGCAGCCAACATTATTATTGTAAATCTAAACTATGTTCTATATGTATGAAAAATGACTTTTATGAATCATTAAATTGTATTAAGTCATTAAGAAAATAATAAAGTACAAAATACTTACGTCTTCTTCCCTTATTACAAAACTTTGGACACATTTAATGAGTATTTAATAACTTTTCCACAAACTCGCAGACTACGGGTTTTTTTAGTTTTGTTTACGGACCTTACGACCCGATTCATCAAAGCTCAGAAAAAAAGATTCGGAAGATGTTTTGCTATCTTAAACCACTCAGATAATAGAATACATGGCGCCAACGCGAAAAATCAATGAAAACCCATTTTAATTACTACATATTAGACTATAATATTGAAACTGTAAAGAAAAACCGTTCACCCAACTATGCAATACGTAGGGCCCTAACGGAATTCCATTCCATCATTTGTAAATAAAAACAATACTCAGCCAATGGAAGTTCTGTAAAATGTATACGTCACAGCATAATTAATCATGTGGATTTCATCTCTTTCCGCCATATTGCTAGAGTGTATACGCTTCGGGAATAGAAAGAAAGAATAATCCACATTACCAGCTACAGGGAGGGAGGGGCTGGTATATCTGTTTTACAAATAGTTATTTTTCACAATATTTGGACCCGGTGTAAATTATATTTGCACAGGTTTTTTTGCCTCTGCTTCCTATAAACCGACCTGTAGTCAGTGAAATCGGCATGCCGAATGTTGACAAGTATTCTCTGGGAAAACCTCACGGACATTTCATATTTTTGAAGATATCACCTTGTTGCAGAAAAGTAATACACCCTTTCAATTAATCGATAATCTACCGACCAAGAGTTGCGTCATACGATGATAAATTGCACAAATGAAACCATCGCTGACACTTACTTCGTAATAGTTTGTAAACATCAATCAGGTTAAACAAGTTTTTACGGCGTAATTGGTAATAATTTTGTCATTTTATACATCATTTCTACGTAATTATCATAATCATAATATATATAGATATGTTAACTGTGAAAAAAGTCGGCGATTATTTAGAAATATTTTAGAAAAAAAAAACTGGTGTATTTTAGAATAAAGTTTACGGATGCTGTAATTGTTCTGCTTTGAAATAAACAAAAATGAATAACGTGATTTACATGAATTACAGTAAAGTAATGAATTACAGTAGAGCTTACATATGTGTTTGCATTTTTGAACGTTTCTACATGTATTATTGTTATCGGTTCAGGAAAAATGCGGTAGCTCCCACAGACGCTCTCTCGTTGAATACATGTACTCCCATGTCAAATAGTACTCGTACTCTAGGGAGAAGAACATTCAACAGTCATTTATACACCCCGGGTATTCGGCATCCTACACGTCTGAACGATACCTAAAACGCCTGTTCTATGTACATGTCGAATGTTTGTTGTAAGTACTAACAAAACCAAAATATACACCCATTTTTAAATTTTGCGGAGAGTTTAAGACAGCTATCTTCTGGTAAATGAATTTGCTCTTAATGGTGAAAATATTTCAAAGACATTGCTCTGGTAATTCATAGAGGGACATACCCTATTGCTGATGTCAAACTAAATAATCTCCAAAACATAAATAATAGAATCTTTGGAAGTATTATAACTTAACCTTAAAGCTTTAGCTATGCATTCCCAGTCAGTATCGATAAAATCAACGGTTTAAAATATACTGAAATACCGTTAACCATTCAATAATCTATGTAGAGTTGTTGTTGTACAATTAATGGGTGGATGCAATTTATTACAGAAAGCCTCTATATTGATTAATTGAGGTAAAATGAGGCGTTTTCGCCATATTTTCTTCTTTGAAATTGTATTTCTTTATCATTTTACGTTCATTGAGCACATTATCTATGTTTGGAGATTATAATCTGCTAGATGTAGGGAGTGCCCCTTTAACTGATATGACATCGTGTTCTTGACAGATGTCAGCGGCTTTATGACCGTCACAAAATATGAATGGTTATACTCACGTCTACTACAACTGACTTATATAAATTAAAAGACGGAACTCGGTTTTTAGTAATTTTATTTTCAATGATAAATTCTCAATAACTGGAATATAATAGGGTTATTAGGATAGTAACGTGATCCAGCATGCCGGATTTGCTCGAGTCGTGCGTCGGTATAGGTATATAATAAAAGGGTATATTTCATATGTCTTCTGTGTCAATTAATATCTACAAATCATTTTATCAATCTCTGGTAATTGTGATCTTTGTCGTATATACAACACTAAGTAACGTTAATTGCTCCCTCTCTCCTGTGTAATATCTCCACTACACCATACATTATAGTTCCTACAATAACAAAGACCAGGCACACGTACATTTTGATATCGGTACAAATGTAACTGCTGTACCCAAACGCAATAATAAATCCTGCTGACTCGCACAGTCTATAACTTGCAAACGCTGACTCCGGATTGTGTGTAAATAAATACCCATAGAGTGCTGAAACAAAATAAACATTTAGGTTTAATGTGAATATCTAGGAGCATTGTGTTTAAGGTGAGATCTTAAATAATTCAGTCATACATGCATGCAATTACATGTGAAAGACATGCGGTTCTTACCTTCACGATGCTTTTGTACATGTTTCAGTTTGCAGAGTACCAATACGTACAGTGTTTTGGGGCCTTTCCCCTCCAAAATGAATATATATTTTCCCCCATTTTTGACGAAAAATCCCCCTCAAAATGTTGAACAAAATCTTTCACCTATTTAATCAAAGTATGGCCAAAATTGGTATAAAACATGAGTTTTCATAAATTAAAACGAATCAGAATCAATTCTTGCAACTATTGGATACCTTTCATGAGAAATAGTCACCCGAAAATCGCCAATTTTTCGTTTGTCACATATTTTTCGAGGAAAACGGTGCTCCAAAGATTAAAAAAGATATTAAAACAATGTTTTCAATTGAAAATAGCAGTATTACTTATTATTAACGTGTGTTTTAACACCAATGCTGCTCAGTAATGTTCCTGACACCATATTTTATATATAATTTTGTTATGTTAAATTCTAATGTTGTCTCTTTTGAAAGAATAATATCAATAATATATTTGATAGTTTTGGTTCATTTTACATTTTTAAACAGTATATTTTATACATTTCTAAAATATTCCAATTTTCAGGCAAAATGACTAAAACTTCCCCTCCTGACGGGCCCCGCCACCTTTCTCCTAAGACTTAAAAAACACTGCAATACATTTTGACAAACGTGAAACTTTACAGACAAGTAAGTACAACGAAGAGTCACAGTGAACAGTGTAGAGAAGGATTGTACATCTCTTATATCATAAAACTTGTGCTATATCATACCGTTAACTAGTGTTTGTATAACGGCGTCCCCTACACCCCAAAGTACTGCAAACACATAGAACAGGATAGACTGGTCAGGGCTTGGTGTCCACACTAACAAAACAATCAATATTCCTCCATGCAAAACTAAAGCTAGAAAAAAATGAGTAAAAGGTAGCAAAGGTAAATACTCACTATGACTTATAAATTTAAACTGTAATAAAGAAAGGTATTCTTATCTATTGCAATATTGTTTATATAATATGCGGCTGGCAAAATCGTTACCGAGTTTGAACCCACAAGTCCGCGGAAAAGAATAAAACATTCCATTCATTCAGCAATATTGCACTTCTGATGTGATGTTGTAATGTCTTATTTTTTAAGAGGTAGTTGTTTTGATTTCGGTATAATTCGTAAATCCTACATATTTATATTATATTGTGTTCCTTTACATACATTTATTTGTCAAAATAACGATTGAAATCATGTTTACTCATTATAAAAAAATCAGAATGCTTATTGTCTCAAAACGGAGCAGTCCTCTTTTTGCCATACTTAGGATAAACCAGGGGATGAATCCTGTATACTTGACTAGCCTCCCTATAATCAGTGAGCAAGATGCGTCTGCCACCCCATAGGCAATCATTACATAGCCAACATTCCAAACTCCAATAGAACAGCTGATAAATGACTGAAATATAATACGTCAGTCTTCCATTAGGCAATCATAAAAACATAACAAATATTCCATATTCCCATATCTTGCTACATGTACTGATAAATGACTTAAATAAAGAACTATTTATCAACGTGTTTACGCAATAATAGCTCCCCCAAACAGTTAATGTGTGTTTCGTTAGTAAATTAATCCATCAAGCTCAACTAAATAAAAAATACACGCATTTAATAATACCTTCTTTGGTAACGGGGTTACATTTTTTTCCAAAATAACCAAATCCAAATGATAAATAGCTGGTTTTCAAATCAAATCAAATAAAACCAAACATAAATTGTAAATATAAGAGAAGTGTAAACATTAAAGTATGCAATCAATAACCACACAAGATTTAATGGTGATATTTGGAAAGCCTGTAAAAAAACTTGAATTCGCATAGATTTAAATTACAAACTCGTAGACTTTACAGCATAATTTCACATCCAAACGTTGATGAAAGAAAATAAAAGACATATTTAGCAAGAAATGTCACTGCAAAGTGACATAAAGTTTTTACTGTGAATACGCATACTTATTTCACTGACCCCTGCATCATCGTGTCCGGTTTCAAATATGGTCAGATTATCTTCAATATATAACAACCGAAAACAATGACCAAACACAATAGAATCATAAAGGGGAATAGCAAAACTGTTGCTTGTTCTTTATATCTTTTGTATATGTTTGACTTATGTTCCATAAAAGCAATGCAAGACACGTATATCAAAACTAGGACAATGAAGAGGCTTAGTTTTGGACATTGCAATCTCTCTAAATTGCAGCTAAATCTTTTGAAAGGTTTTGAGCTTAATTGGGACAAGCATATTTGTAATACCAAAACGGGTATAATTAAACAATGCACCTCCTCTCGGTACCTTCTACATCTGAGTCATGGACTAGTTACATAATGATACATAATGAAGAGATGTTATTCAATTATGGTACAAGACAGCCTTGTAACTTTCGGACATTGCAATTCCTGTTAATGCCTAAATCTCATCCCTGGAGTAACTTTTGTGTTATGTTCCAGGCAAACATAATGTACATGTTCACATAAAATAAGGACAGTTATCTTTAAAAGTAGCATGGTAGTGATATGGTTCTTGCACACTGCATTTCCTCTTAATGCATTCTACCATCGTGTCGAGTGAAATATAACCTAAATCATTGAAACATTGTAATGATAATTATAAAGGATGAGAATTCAAATGTGGGGCAAGATAGAGTTACAGTTCTTTCACATTGCACGTCTCCTGTCATAAAATATACTAAAAGTAGACTATATAACAATTGTACAAAGAAGTGCTATGTTTTTTGGACATATCTCTTGCTCCGTGCCATCTATTATACTGTGAAATATCAAATAAATCGCTTGAATAGTTTTTTAGATTTATTCTGGACAAGAGAAATATTATAAAGGGAAACCATCTAAAATGATCCAATTAATATTTTTGTATTCCACATTCCTACCTTTTGTTCCCAGTTGAATGTTCAACCCCTGAATAATCTGAAGCTATTTTCCGCAAAAGCAAGATTGAACAGGCGGACAGATGGTTCTACTATAATGGGCATGAATTATCAGCTGGTAGTACCCTTAACATACCCTTGTATAGTCTCCAGCAATAAAAGCTTGTTCTATTCCACTATAAATTGTCAGTGGTATCAGTAGTTGCTGATATTTAGATGTGTAGAAATGGCGGCCTATAGCTCCTAGCAACTGTCTGGTATTCATCTTTCGTCCATCCGTCTCGTGGGATATTTTGTCTAGGAATACGGCGATAGTAACAATACCAAGACAAGCACAACCGAGATATATCCCACAAACAGTGTAAACCTTTTAAACAAATATCGAATATCCATTTTAAAGTTATCTGGAGAAATTCTTGGTTAGTTAGGCAACCAAATGTAGTGAAAATGTCAAATTCATAAATACATTGTATAATAACAGATCCAGTTGATAAATAAGTAACAGATCAATGGTAACAGATCGGTCAGATTTATTAGTGATATAATCGGCATACCACCCGAAAAATATGGGACATGCATGTAAGTAAATTGTGCAGTTTCCAGTTAAAGACTACCAATTAACAGGTTAAAGAAAGTTTTACCCAATATTATTCAAATACTATGAACCTAACATCATTATCTCTAAATCTAAAGCTCTAATACCTTTGTCATGCTGGGTCTGTCAAGGTTAGTGTTATTTTGGTAATCAGATGGACAGTATGCTGCCCCACATTTCGCAAGCACATCGTCTGATATAGTAAGATTCTCTGGAAGCTTCTGGCTGAATATTGTAGACGAAATCAGATTACCCGTCACCTGACCTGAAAAAGTGTCAGTGTCTTTCTTATTTTTCTTGAATAGCATTGATGATTCCGAAAACGGCCACTGTTTTCAAGATCTATATAATTTACATTACTGTGAATTCGACATGAATCCTGCTCATAAAACATTTACTAATTTTGTGTATTTAGCTAAATATAAAATCAAAAGGTTAATGAATTATATATTATTATGTATATCGAAAACATGCATTTACTAGTATTTGTATAACGCATTCGTTGTTAGTGGAGACTGTGTCATCTAAAATTACATATACCGGAAAGAATTCCTTAACCATTGACACGTTTGATCTTATTCAAACATTAGAGAACATTTTGCCATTTATATCTTCACAACAAGCGCTTTTTGACAGAGTTTATTCAAAACACTGCGGCTCATCATTGTACTTACTTGTCTGGAAAATCATAAAGAAAACTCCAAAGAAAGCACTGATTGTTGCATCTTTAGATGAATTGGTAATTTCTGCATACCAAGCACCAATATTTGTAAGATATGTACACTTGGCAGCCCACAGTGTTGCAGCTCCGGTACCTTAATGCAAAGTACTTATGTATTATATACTCGCATATACTTTTACACGAGAAATTATGTTATTACATTTATAAGTTTTTAGAGAAAATATGAGTAAAAATGGATATATTTTAATCGTAAAGATTGTATACCGTTTTCGTGGATTTTTAGCAAGCTTTGGTCTAACTGAAAATGTCATGGATTGGCAATTGAACATAACTTGACTTGACTGACAAACGTATCTACGAACTTAAGTCAGCTGGGAAGGTTGTTGTAACTAAGAGTTTGTTAAAAATAGAAAGTATAATATACCAAACTCAATACAATAAGGTAGAGTTTTGAAGAACTATTAGTTAGTGAAAAACCAAACGAGGTATTTATGCCGTAAGATCTTCATTAATAATTATTCGTTATTATGAAACTAAAGAGACTAAAAATATTTATAAAGACGTATTACGTGCAAAGGAATTAGGGTGAAGCAAAACAACAACTCAGTCGGTAAAATAGTAAAAACTAGAAACCTATGGGCAGAATTTACGTTTTAAAGTGATATTAACCTTCAAAGTGAACATCGTAAGTTAAGAAAGAAATTGCTACTTGAAAAATTAATATTGCCAAAGTTAATACAAAAGTACATGTATATGAATCTGTATCACATTTTTATTTTCATTGAATAGAAAGAAAATCCGTTAAAATATTTTATGACTTTCCTAATTAGGTATATTTCAATTTATATCTTTTAATAAGAGAACTATCTAGGCATAACTTTCCTTTGACATGTTTTCCAAGCATTTACTGTGTTTTCTGCTTCATCCTTGACCATAACTCAATCCATGTGTAAAAAATAATCTAAAGGATAACATAATTTTAATGGAGTAAGAATGAGACAAGAAGTATGTTACACTGACTCTATTATTATTGATGTGAGACAAAGGCTAAAAAGACAGTGTTCAATTTTAACTCTGAAACTAACTATATTTAAATAATTAGTATATACATGTACAAATTTTGATTATCGTTTAGTAAAAGAGTTTTGGTACATACGCCAGATGTGGGAAAAGGCAGACGGTGATATACAGTTGCACCAGAAATGGAAAGAAATTCAAACTATGTCTAGACACAGTAAAATATGAATGTCATTTTATTATTGAATTTGCTAAATATATCAGAATATATTATTGAAACAGACCAAATAAATATTCTAAATTTCAATAATGTACAACGATATAACGTGAACTAGATTTTACATTGGAATAATAAAAAGTGTCGAGGTACGTTTTTTCAATCTCTTAAAATACGGAATAAATCGCGATCGTATACGTATAATGACTTCATTTTTTATAATTACAGTAACAGAACTAGACCGTTAACTGGCGCTGACCGTTACACTGAAACAAATATTGACGTCCCTGTGTGTTTCAGTATTATTGTACAGTATAATGCTGGATACACATAGGTATATTTGTGAGGAAACAAGCTTGGAATCTGGGCTCATTTAAATCAAATTTAAGAGGGAAATGATTAATTACCTATGATAATAGAAGCTGGTATCATTGTTCCCCAAACTGCATATAGGTTAGCTGCAATAAACACAACATAGCACGACATGCTAGCCGCAACTGTCCATTTACATCCCAAATGATTTATGACCAATGGTGGTAAAAAGATACCAGCCACTATTCCAAAAACATAAACCACTGACAAGCTTATTGTCCCGAGACCTTCCTCCTTGTTCAAACTGCTTTGCAGATTTTGTAAAGACATGAAAGCAGTGAACAGAAAAAGAAACGCGATGCTCATAACCAGTAAATTCTTAAGTATTACATTTTTTGACATTTGGTGTTGTTGTAACTCCATTTGCTGCCTTTCCTTATTACGTTCACTGTTTAAATCCACGTTTTCCCTTTGTAAATCGATCATTTCTTTGTTATTCTCCTCTGCTTTATCCATACCGCTTTTGTTAGCTTCTTCTTCTGAAAGTGTCAGAGTAATCGCTTCAACGTTCTTTCTTGGTGCCCTTATAGTCTCTTAAAATTGCGTTTTATTTTAAGACATCAAATGCTTCCGAACTTCTAACACTTACAAGAGCAGACTTGATAACCGTATATGTAATAGCTACAAATGTTGATCATGTAAGTACAAGAAAAAATGTAGATACTGCACCGTTGTATATTTTAAAGATTGTGTTTAAGCACAAAGAAGATATCTGTTTACCTCCTGCACATTACTTATTACCGCCATAATGTGTAGTACAAAAATCTTTTCAATTAACAACATATGTATTCCGTATCACGCTCCTTGCTATATAAGTATGTGAGTTATCACCGCATAGAAAGGTCAGTTATGGGATTTATCGTAGGTCTTGAATATTAGTTAAATATCCGACAGGAATGATATATTATTGCTCGGTTATCTTTGAAGTACATGTTGTTTAAAAACATTTCTTTTATCATACTTTCTTTAAAATCCTAGGATCACATTTATAAGTAGATTGCGTTTTATCAAGAAAGATCTGTTACTGACAGAAATGATCTTTGTTTGTACCACAAACAATCCTTTGCATTTTAAAAAGATAAGTACATATTAGAAACGTAGATTAGTACTTTTTCAATGATATTGCACAAAACAGGAGAGGCTTTCTGGCAAATCTTTAAATAAACCTTATAAGAGCAATGAAATACACAGATTTTCTTCTTGAGTGTAGCAATTATGTTTCTTGGCAGTTGCGCTATTGTTTAGTACTGAACTGAAAGTTGCTTCAAGGCGCACATAGACGTGGTTCGCTTGAATCAGCCAAGGTATTAAAGATAGCTGGTGAAATTTCTGCACGATTCAAAGCAGCATTCATTGTCTGTGTGGTTTTTATTCACTATAGTTATGTCAAATAAGCAGTTTATGCAATTAATATTACAATACAAATGTATTTGAAAAATTATTCTGCTCGAGTTTAATTAATTGTGTTATGTCAAAATATTAATATACATGTATCTATTGTTCTATCTAAAAGAAACGTTATAATTGCAGTTTTTCTTTCACTTACATGTTCATGTATATTGGGTCTGTTCGAAACGATTTGAGGCATGTCCGTGTTGGTAATCTATCCTTACTGTATGGGGCCTTCCTGTCTTCACAACACTGATTTTTACTCTCTCTCTCTCTCTCTAAGTTTGGAACAAAAATATTAGATTATGTTGGTTATTAGCCAGACTTCACTTAAATTTATGGATATTGGACGGCGGTTTTCCATTTCAAAACAATCAGCAAACAGTATTCTAAGTTCGTGGATTTATATTATTACCGAGCAGCTGTGTTAGTGTATAGTGTGGATACCAAGGGACACAATTATGAGATGCTTCCCAGCAACATTTGCGACACATACCACAAGACAACATGTATAATTGACCGTCGGAACAGAAAATGATTGAGTCCAGATTAATAGCAGCCCAGAGAATACATGTCGAGATTGCAATAATGAACCTGATATCATGCCGACTTTTAAAGAGTAAACTTAACTATAAAGTCCCTGAAAACAGCAAACAAAACTCTGCCTTGTGTAATTTAAGAGAACCTTTAATTAAGAATGATGACATGGACTTATGTTTCTAGTATTCATCCTGTTATGAAACATACATGTACACACAGTCAATGTGTTACAATTATGCTTATGACCATGTTGAATTGTTTAAAGCAATTATGTATTCGTAAGTTCTGTTGGATATGATTTTGTCAGGAGAAAGAACACAACCACCTGATCATATGAAAAAATCATATCATTTCATTTTCTTTATTATTCAACAAATTCTGCAATATTTAATGTAAAGATCTATAAATATACATGTGTATCACAATAATGTGCAATTATTCAGTTTTAAGCTTCGCGCCCTTCGAGCTTTCGCCCGTAATACATCGAGATCGAGCTTTAATCACATGAACAACTACATACACTTGGTGTCAGAATCGAGAGATACATGGTAGGTGGGTGTTTAATCAGTAGCCGTTTCTTTGCTTTTGTAGTGGATTGTTCCTATAGTTTTTAATGTTTTAACACATCTGCATTGGTTTGTGCATGACTGGAATTCCCAAACTTATGTATGGTATGTTTTCTCGCTGAATGAATTTAAGTTAGGTGGCATTTAAGTCTGTGTTTTATTAGCATTCCAATTTTCTAGATTCTGACTCATTTTTGCAGGATCCACTGAGTGGCACTGGTTGTATTCCCAAGATGGTGTTGTTCTAGATGCCAAGTAAAATAGGTCTGAACCCAGACTTAATCCACGCGGACACTTACATGTTGCTGCACACAGTATACTGGACCACTTTCGTGAAGGGCAACCTTACAGGAACCACCACTGCTGTCTTCGGTACATGTTTTTGTTTGACGCTTAGAATCAACTTTCAATTTTACATTGCCTTAACTGAAATAACTAGATTTTCTATTTCATACAATTGTGCAAACAGTACATGATAATCTTATTTAATCAAGAAATAATAAATGTCTCTCAGTGGTTTCGACCGCCAAACGTTGGTCTCTCTGTATTATATCATTCAATGAAATATAGTCAGAAGTTTCGCTGTACAGTAAATAAATTACGAGGGCGTAACACAAGTGATTTTATCATTCGTATCCGAACAACTGACTACTTTTTATTCAAGTCAGTAAAATGTACGGAACAGTTTATCCTTCGATTCTAATACATCATTTTCTTTGAAAACTATCTCGAACTTTATTGAACATATAGCAGACATTATGATAACTTTCAAATGCGAAATGTGATTAGACACGCTTGTAAACATGGGTTTCGTCATTTACAGCACGTAGTCCTGTATTTTATCATAATATAGATTATACCACACATGTACAGAATTTTCCCTAAATGTTCAGATAGGAAAAGCAGCTGCTTGTGAGTTTTTGCATTTGCAACTATTAATATAAGTTGTGAATTGTACTTGTATTTTCAATTTCAGGTTATGGAACTGTGGATCTTACTTGGATGAAATGGATAATGAACAACCTTTCAAAGATACTACTTGAATAAAATTGATTTTGAACAACTTTTCATATATTTTATGACAATTGAGAGATTTCTAATAAAGTATACATTTATATTTATAAACTCTTGATCAGTTGAAATAAATAAATTGAACCTGTAAAATATGACAATAAAGCTTGGGTCTTTATCAACTTCCATGAATCTCATCCTGAAATAAATAGTAAAGTTCAGCCACATGTTGATACTGAACTTTGGTGACCCAAGATCAACTTGCAACTTCATCTGCATGTTTTTTACTTGTAAGATTTTTTGTTCTTTTCTTTTGCTGAAATTTACCTGCTTAATTGATATTGATTGTTTTAGTTTTTAAACAAATTGATTTATAAACGATCTGCAGAAAATGTGAAGATTCAGAAATAAATAGAGGAAAAGTAGCTTTTAAATCATTGTTTCTTGTCAACTTTTTTTAATAATGCTGTGACCAATATAAACATTGTGAAAGTAGTCTGTCAAACAGTACAGTTTGAGAACTTGAAATTTTTTCTGTCCTCGAACTTTATCATAGGTTTAAACAAGGAAAAGTGTTTTCATGTCACTGACTGAGAAAGGTGGCTGTTCTCAGCGTCACTGAGTTGGCATAACTCGTGGCCCAATCCATTTGTAAATGTTACATCTGCATGTATAAATTGTCTTTATGTTTATGTATATGTAAAACAATTTACAATGAAATATGATTAAACCATGTTCTCAGCGTCTGACAGGAAAATGGCTTTATCAGACAGTTGTCATAGTAATGGAATGATAGATAATTATGTGTATAGGAAAATACTGAATTGCTGCCAGAGATCATAGAGGTGAGATAGCACAGCTAATCAGAGCAACCAAGGTCCATTATATTGTGCTTGATACATATCTGGCTGTAGGGAAACTCTGGTTCAAATATGTCCGTCTGTTAAAATTTCCCTTGATAACACTCTTCTGGTCACAATTTTCATTTGAATTTCATAAAACTTGCTCAGAAGGTCGCCTGCAACCTGAGATAATCCCTTTTGTATTGGAGTCAGTGGGTCAAAGGTCACGGGAGTTTCCTTGATAACATTCTACAGATCAATATTTCAATTCAACTTGCTCAGAAGGTTGCCTGCAACATGAGGATTATCCCTATTCTTTTGGGGTCAAAGGTCAAGGTCGCAGTGACCTGACATTGCACACTCTACAGGCCATGATTTTCATTCAACTGTCATTTATCTTGCTAAGACGAAAACACTTCAAGGTTGCTACAAACATTCAGTTAGACGAAACTGCAGTCACAGTTCAGTCTCACGAAAACACTAACACCCGTTGATAAATCCCCAATCCAGGCAGTGCTTTATTTCATATTATTAGAACAGAGCCGTTGTGAGGAGTTTTACACCTTATGCTTTCGCCCGATATAGATATTGTCTATTTTCATATTAAATCATATAGATCTACGATATTAATATCTAATGTGAGCTACAATACTTTAACAAAGCACGCTCGGTCATATGGCAACAGTCAAGAACCGAGGTTAAACAACCCCACCCAGTCAGTCAGTTTAACAGAGCAGAGCTTTATTATACAAGCCCACGGAACTATATACACATTTATTACCCTTCCATGAAATTTGCGGTCTTCTCATTGATCAACGATCCGTAAATAGATATTGAAGCCGGTAATAGGGGGGGGGAAAGAAAAAAAAAAAAAAAAAAATTTTTTTTTTTTTTTTTTTTTTTTTTTTTTTTTTTTTTTTTTTTTTTTTTTTTTTTTTTTTTTTTTTTTTTTTTTTTTTTTTTTTTTTTTTTTTTTTTTTTTTTTTTTTTTTTTTTTTTTTTTTTTTTTTTTTTTTTTTTTTTTTTTTTTTTTTTTTTTTTTTTTTTTTTTTTTTTTTTTTTTTTTTTTTTTTTTTTTTTTTTTTTTTTTTTTTTTTTTTTTTTTTTTTTTTTTTTTTTTTTTTTTTTTTTTTTTTTTTTTTTTTTTTTTTTTTTTTTTTTTTTTTTTTTTTTTTTTTTTTTTTTTTTTTTTTTTTTTTTTTTTTTTTTTTTTTTTTTTTTTTTTTTTTTTTTTTTTTTTTTTTTTTTTTTTTTTTTTTTTTTTTTTTTTTTTTTTTTTTTTTTTTTTTTTTTTATTTTTTTTTTTTTTTTTTTAATTTTTTTTTTTTTTTTTTTTTTTTCATAAAGGATTTTTTTATTTTTATATTATACACTTGACAAGTCAGCCCGGATAGCTCAATCGGTAGAGCACGAGACTTGTAATCTCGGGGTAGCGGGTTCGTTTCCCGGGGCTGACGAACTAAAATTACTAACAGTCTTTCGGATGAGACTAAAACCGAGGTCCCATGTATGGGTGCTATACACCTGGCATGTATAAGAACCAGGGGTGTCTCTGGAATTGGGACGCTTTCTGTATCTTGCACTATCCTCCGAAACCTAAAATAACTAACCTCTTCTTGGGGCGTTGGTCATATGGGAAACCGGTACCAACGATAATATCCTAATATACGATACGATACACTTGATGACTTAACCCCGTTACTGTACCCCATGCTGAACGTGAGCTTGTTCGCCGTGTACTCTACGTCAATGTATAAGTCCGTGCTGATTTGTGACGTCATGCAGTGACATTGAGGTATCAGAAGGGGATTTGAAAGTCTGGTTACGTTCAGCTGTTAAATAAACAAAACATACACGGAATCTTTCAATATTAAAGAAAGGGAAGGGTAATAAAATGGTTATTTGTTTTTTGACGTGATATATGGGGATAAATTACCCGTCTCGACAAAATAGTACCCGAGCCGTTAGGCGAGGGTAATATAAGTCTAGGCGGGTAATATATCCCAATATACCACTTCAAAAACCAAATAACACATAATATAGGTCCGTGAGTCTGACATGCCGCATTTTGCAAAAATTATTGCGCCCGAGCCTAACGAGTATAAGGAACGGTAACTCTGCAAAGGAGTTGGTATTTGGCATGACGAAGAACGTTAATGACGCCGTTCACGTGACACGATATATCGGCCATTCTGGCAGCGGTTGCTGCAAATTTCACCTTCACAATACTTTTCAGACTAAAATTTAGTCATGTCACATCTGATGTCCAGAGCAATATGGAGGTCATTGAAGGTATTTATAAAGCTTTCAACCTGTACCATTTTGAGACTTTATTTAATTGACTTTGAAGCAAAAAAGCGTGTAGATTTCTTCTCTGTTTATGTAAGATTGGTGGGTGGGGTAAAGAATTCATAGTACACGCAAGGTGTTATTTCCAATAAACCATCTGCGACTGTGACCAAAATAAAATCGGGGTGTACACAGGTGAATGGGGTATGCACAAGTCAGGGGTGCGACTGATGTAAGTTACTTTTGAATGGCTTTATTGCCTTTCTGTTTCTCCTTGTGTTCACCGCCTTTATATAGAAGCAGTGGCTAGAGTTACGGAAGTTCCGTATCTCTAGAAAATCCTATGAGGATTGGCTAAAGTTACGGAAGTTTATAAAGGCATATTGCTTTAAATATGCATGGTAATGTATTGTAAACTTAACTATTTCACCACTATTAGTGTATAATCCGATCTGTCGGCAAATGCAGCGAATTTGTAGCCGCCACTTTGGTTTTACATAATACATTGGAGGATATATTGTTGTTATCTCCGTCTTTACTTGAGCGACAATTATATCACATTTTGTGCAAAACATGATAGAAGTTAAGTAAAATATGATAGAAGTTAAGTAAAATATGTTGTTGACATATGTTGTTTTTGTATTTAATTGTAGAAGGCACTCAAATGGTGACCAAAACAAAGGAATGATTTTAATTGTGATTGAAAGTACAGCTGTTAAATTAAAAAATAAAAATCTTAATTTTATTTTTTTTGTTTACGTTTTTCGTGCTCTTAGAATTCCAATATTCTTGATCTTACTATTGTTTTATTAACGTTGTTTGTTAACAGAACACATAACTATATGCAAGAGTACACAGCATGACAATGATAGTTCCGATATTAGCAACAAGTATAACCAAAAAGGCGCCTGTGAAATTAGCGTATATACAACAGATCAGTTTATTCACGAATAGTTGTAAAATATGTCAGTTTACAACACATTATCATGCATATATTAAAGCAATATACATACCTTTATAAACTTCCGTAACTCTAGCCTTTCCTCATAGGGTTTTGATAGAGATACGGATCTTCCGTAACTCTAGACTCGGAGGCTATAGTTACAGTACCGTAACTCTAGCCACTGCCTTATATAGACCAGGGTTGGCATCCATATATAAGTGGGAAATAGTAGTATTTCCCAGGACACCGGGAAATACAGGGAATTCCCGGTAAATAATGGGAAATACTCAACTTCAGAATCTGTGTTGAGGAATAAAGCAAGTGTTAGCAATGTCTGTTATTTCTGTGTTCAGTGTAATTCCTGATTTCAATAAAGGTTTGTTTGCCCAGTTTTCAAAAAATAAATCTTTCAGAGGCAATTACTATTAAATTTTGATAATGAGTTAGTTGAGCTGCTATATAATCCCTCAACCATTGTTCTCAACTGCCAAGTTATCTTGGTTTTACAATAGGCCCCAAATTATACCACAACAATAGGTGTCAATCATGGTGTTTAACAATGTGGTCTACTTGAATCAATATATTATCACCTAATTAAATGATCAGAGATGACTTGCTTTTTCACAACTTTTGACCATTGGATAAACTTTTATATTGCCTGGGGTACTCTGATATGTAATCTGAAGTGTATAATCCACCGAAAAAGAATGAAGCTCAAATAAATCTAATAATCCCAAAAAGCTGCAAAACTAGTGTACTGCTATCGAGTACTTTCCCAGCAATGAAGAAATTGACTGGTGGTTTAACTTTCAGAAGCAGATTGCCAGAATAAGATTGTGATTTATACATTTTCTGAAAAATGTCTTTAACTTTTCTTCTTTGCTATGTATTTGACTGAAATAATACATGACTGTGTGTATCAGTATTATTATTATTATAGTATTTCCCACTATTTTCCATTTTTGTCAAATTTTGGGTATTTCCCAGGACGGGAAATCCCTGTGGGAATTCCTGCGTCTGGGAAATCCCGGCCAACCCTGATATAGACGTACTGTGAATGGTTCACATCAGATATAAATGGACTGAATAAATCCCTTCACCAACTGTGTTACAGTTTATACCAAAGTGTACTTTTTACAAAAGAGTTATCTGACTGTTTGTAAATTCAATGAAAACACTGACTTTCATTTGAAATTAGCCACTACACCTGCAAGTTTGTGTCTGTTAATCTTTAAACCTGCGCATGCGCGCTAAACGGAAGAATCTTGAACCTATGTTTCCTTTCAAGTACTAGTTGAATAAACTGCAAAACCATTTTAACATTAATTTGTTTACAACATGTTTTTATGCCCCCGAAGGGCGGCATATTAAAATCGCACTGTCTGTCCGTCCGTCTGTGCGTCCCCACTTACAAATTCGTGTCCGGACCGTAACTCTGTCATGCATTGAAGGATTTTAAAATAACGTGGCACACATGTCTAGCACATCAAGACGACGTGTCGCGTGCAAGACCCACATCCCTACCTCAAAGGACAAGGTCACACTTGGAGTATGAAGTTTATGGAATCCTCTATATATGCACACATTCGTGTCCGGACTGTAACTTTGTTATGCATTGAAGGATTTTAAAATAACTTGGCACAAATGTCTAGCACATTAAGACGACGTGTCGCGTGCAAGACCCACGTCCCTAGCTCAAAGGTCAAGGTCATACTTAGAGTTTGAAGGTAATGGATTCCTCTATATATGCATATATGCACACATTTGTGTCCGAACTGTAACTTTGTCATGCATCGAAGGAATTTAAAATAACTTGGCACAAATGTCTAGCACATCAAGACGACGTGTCGCGTGCAAGACCCACATCCCTAGCTCAAAGGTCAAGGTCATACTTAGAGTTTGAAGGTAATGGATTCCTCTATATATGCATATATGCACACATTCGTGTCCGGACTGTAACTCTGTCATGCATTGAAGGATTTTAAAATAACTTGGCACAAATGTCTAGCACATCAAGACGACGTGTCGCGTGCAAGACCCACGTCCCTAGCTCAAAGGTCAAGGTCATACTTAGAGTTTGAAGGTAATGGATTCCTCTATATATGCATATATGCACACATTTGTGTCCGGACTGTAACTTTGTCATGCATCGAAGGAATTTAAAATAACTTGGCACAAATGTCTAGCACATCAAGACGACGTGTCGCGTGCAAGACCCACATCCCTAGCTCAAAGGTCAAGGTCATATTTAGAGTTTGAAGGTAATGGATTCCTCTATATATGCATATATGCACACATTCGTGTCCGGACTGTAACTTTGTCATGTATGAAGGATTTTAAAATAATTTGGCACAAATGTCAAGCACATCAAGACAACATGTCGCGTGCAAGACCAACATCCCTACCACAAAAGTCAAGGTCACACTTAGAGTTTATAGGTAATGGAATCCTGTATATATGCATACATTTGTGTCCGGACTATAACTTGATCATGCTTCGAAGGATTTTAAAATAACTTTGCACAAATGTCTAGCACATCAAGTGGATGTGTTGCGTGCAAGACCCAAGTCCCTACCTCAAAGGTCAAGGTCACACTTAGTGTTTAAAGTAATGGAATACTGTATGCGTGGTTACTCTGTCATGCATGGAAGGATTTTAAAATGACATAGCACATTTATTGAGCACATGGAGAGGATACAGACTGAGGCACCTCTTTCGGGGGCATTCGTCACTTGTGAGGGACAGCTCTTGTTTTTATTGAAAAACAAATTTCATCTTTCATAAACAGAGTAATGGAGAGTTGCCTTACGAGTTAGTGTTTCTTATTTGATGGCGTCTCGGGGTCGAATGGTGATTTATTTTCCCAAAATGGTATCTATTGCTTACTGACCTCTCGGATGTTGCTAAATTTAATTGTTTTAATGAATATTTTTACAAAAACAAACATGGAAAATGAGAACCCATCTTGAAGATTGTCTTGTTAGTGGAAATAAAGTCTTCATATGGGAGTTCAGCACGGTGAATTTCGGGAGTATTTTAGATGTTCCCGAATTTAATTTTGAAGATTGGGCCAGAGAAGGATAATATATACCTAATCAGGGAAAATTCACTTATGTCTCAAACAGGGAAATACTCCACGGCTATTATAAAGTTTTAGAAGCCAGTTTCAAACTGTATTTCCTTGTTACAATTCGTGATTAAAAAAAATACTATTTGGTGTTAGTAATGGACCTTTAAATATTTGGTATCAAATGAAAACTGAAATTATGAGCTTTATGATTATGTAAAAAAAAAAGAATTGTAAGTAAAACCTTGTAGAAACTTAAATTCAATATCGGTCAATATCTCCGGCATATTCAACCGCTTAAAGAAGGCAGTGGCAAGGTAGTATATGTACGACTACCTAGCCGCTGCCTTTTGAAAATCCCTCCATTTTTTAAAGTGAGTGGGGAAATTCACTCCTACTTTTTAGTTTCTAGCATAGACACTGCTATCGAGATGGTTATAAATGTGTTACATTGATATCAATACTCAAATCAGACAAATGTAACAGTAACTCACAAATTTTACAAATTATACGGGGTAAGAGAGGTTTCTTTAAAAGAAAAAAAGAATTTGGTGTATACTTATTATTTTTCAACGTTATGATACTAAAAGAAACACTTTATGGACAGTGTTTAGTACTGGACATTTACCTTTTCAGGGCCGACACTACAGCGCTCAGGTGATGAAAAAGGCTGATGCTGTTTCAGAAGTAACGGTAACAAATATATTTTATCCTGACAGTTCACTGTAGTTGATTGTACAAGGATTAAAGAAAAGATAATAAAGCATTCATATATAAGGAAAGTTCTTGTGATGTCAGATAAGTCTTTCCTTCTTTATCCTATACAATTCTTGCTCTGTTTGAGGAAAAAAGATTTGTTGAAATCAAGTTCAGTGGCTACCTTGTATGAGTTAGTTTCATTGAATTTACTTGTTGATTTCAATATTTTTATCCCCAAGCTCTAGTGGAGTGGCAAGAATCATGTGTTGATGATCTTTGTCGCTTGTCCGTCTGACCTAGTCTTTAACACCTCCTA
The DNA here is from genome assembly GCA_022818135.1 of Saxidomus purpurata. Classification (NCBI taxonomy): domain Eukaryota; kingdom Metazoa; phylum Mollusca; class Bivalvia; order Venerida; family Veneridae; genus Saxidomus; species Saxidomus purpurata. Next base: position 18,587,300 of record JAFMSR010000002.1, on the reverse strand, counting down.
CACTGTTTGCACCTGGAACTTGAATCTTTGCCACAACATTGTTATGACCTCCTGGCAATGCACAACATATTTACAATTTTTTATCTAAGCTGTGTGGGTGGGGTATGGTAGGTCACAAAATACAATGTATACAGAACTGCCAATAAAAAAGATCTTCAGCATATGGCATTCAAACATGACAGGGATGTGCTACTCGTACTTACTCGAGTACCAATTTGCAAGTACTCAGCAGTACTCAGTACTCGTCTTAAGTTAGGAGTACAAGTATGTTTAACATGATAATTATGCAAGTTGATTATGACTAGTACTATTTAGTAGAACACCCCTACCTATATTGTTGTCTATAAATCAAAGGTCACCATGACCTGGAGAATTGGAGTTATTTCCTTGTCCAAAGTTCTTAGGCACATGGATGCAAGATGGTGTGCCATTGACAAAATTATAATCTAATGTACATCATTCACTTTCAGTACTTTTAGTATTTGGTGAGAGTGGTCTGTGGCAGTGACTTCCTTGTCATTTGGTTTGGCAGTTGCCTTATGTATTTTCTGTTCATTACTTTACAGTCTGCAAAAGTGAATGAACTTACTGTAGTGACTGCAGACAGTGCAGCTCCACTGACTAGACTTATATTTGTGGCAAAAGCTGGCAGTAGATATGAAGACCCTTCAAACCTAGGTGTGACACATGCTATAAGACAAACAGCATACTTGGTGAGTATAATGCAGAACTTTGAGTAAAATGAAGAACTTACTCAGTCAATCAGCAGACTTGGAGTGCTGGCAAGTTCTTTTTTAAGAGATTTATATTACTGTACTGTACTGACACCACATTCATTAGATTAGATAACAGTATTATAATGAGAAAAATTTGTTAAGAATGGCTTACCTATGGCTTGAAAAAAGTCATGCACATATTTCAGTAATCACTTATGGCAATGATTTGAAACGTTGCTTCGTATCACAGGTATTGAACTTAGGAAATAAACAGATTTTTGTATTGGCTTTTACAGACAAAAGTTTTGGTTTTACATCAAGCACTGAGAATAATTGAGCGTGCTGTTATGTACAATGTATGAAGACCTTATATATGGTCAATGAAGAATGTAGCCAATTCTGTATTTTGGTAGCCAATTTCAGTTTTAGTTGTCAATTTTGGTATTTGCTGCTGTCAGAGTGATTTTAAATATATGAGAAAAAAAAGATATTTTGCTTGCATTTCAGGCCAATGACCAGAACAGTTCATTTCAAACATTCAAATTACTAGAAGCACTTGGTGCCAGTTTTGAGTAAGTGCAATTATAAGATAATCCTTTCTTACGGTAGTTGTGTTACTAGTCTATTGAATCAGTGACTACTGTATTAATTGCTATTAATCGATTTTTACTACTACATCATATTCATAATTAAAAAGACATTGATCTTGTGCCTAGTGGAGTACAGTCCTGACTCTTGCATGTGACAGACCAGTTGTACTGGGCTCAGGTTATTATTGAGACACAAATGTTAAAGACTGACTAGACTTACTAGCAAATGGATGGACAGTGTGATTAATTTAGAACAACAGATAAAATTCAGCCAAAAGGGTTTTGTTAGCTATGTTAAACAAAGTTGAGTTTTGGCAGATGTGGAGTAATGACTCCGTCTCTGATTGATAATCAATCAGCATTTTCCAGTAATCAGCCTAAAACCTGCTCTCTCAGTTTCTGGTGAAAAAATTGTATTTCTCCAGAAGGATGTACATGTATTTAAAATCAGTAAAGTAATTTGCAAGAATCAATTGAAAATATTGGTGGGTTTGGTTAAACATTTCTTATGCCGCTTATATGATTGGTTATGTAGGGATTTTCAAAAGCATTTGTTAAAGTGCCAGAGTGAGCTATTGGGATCATTCTCCGTCCGGGGTCCGTCGTACGTCCACCATTTCCTTCAAACGACATCTCCACTGAAACCACTGGGCCAATATTGATGAAACTTTGCAGGGATGTTTCTTGCGTGAGGCTCAAATAAAGTTGTTCAAAGAATTCCATTCAATGCGGAACTCTGGTTGCTATGGCAACAAATAAGAAAAAACTTTAAAAATCTTCTTCTCTGAAACCACAAGGCCTAGAGCTCAGATATGTGGCATGTAGCATTGGCTTCGGAACTCTTCCAAGATTGTTCAGATAATGCACCTGAGATCAAAGTTTACCCTGCCTGGGGGTCGCTTGGTTTAACATAGGCTTATATAGGAAATTTAAATAAAAATCTTCTCTGAAACCACAAAGCATAGAGCTTAGATTTTTGGTTTGTAGCATTTTCTAGTGGACCTCTACCAAGATTGTTCAAATCATGACTCCCCGGTCAAAATTGACCCAGCCTGGGGGGTCACTTGGTTTTACATAGGGTTATATAGGAAAAACTTTAAAAATCTGCTCTGTATCCAAAAGGCCTAGAGCTCAGATATTTAGCATGTAGCATTGGCTTGTGGACCTCTACCATGATTCTTTAAATCATAACCTCCGGTCAAAATTGACCCCACCGGGGGGGAGGGGGGGGTCACTTGGTTTTACATAGGCTTATATAGGAAAAATTTAAAAAATCTTCTTCTCTGAAACCACAAGGTCTAGAGATTAGATATTTGGCATGTAGAAATGCCTATTGGACTTCTACCAAGATTGTTCATATCATGACCCTTGGGTCGAAATTAACCCTTCCAGGGAGGGGGGAGGTGACTTGATTTCACATAGGCTTATATAGGGAAAACTTAAAAAAAAACACAAGAAGGCTGACAGGCAGAGAATAGATATTTGTAATGTTACTTAGCATTGTGTAGTGGACCTCTACAAATTATGTTAGAATCATGAGCCCTTGTTTATAGCTAATGATAGTCAGGTGAGCAATATTGGGCCATCAAGGCCCTCTTGTTTGAATATTCATTCTAAAAAAAAAAAATTTCAGAGGATTTAAAGTACTTTAATTTTTTACCAAAATCTAAGATAGGATAAAACAGATGATTCATTATTGTAGGATTATATTTTTGTTTGTTTCAGTGCCATTACTACCAGAGATTATAGCATGTATGTTTTGACTTGCACAAGAAACACTCTGTAAGTATGTGTACTGTTAACTCTAGGCACTGTTAATGTGTTCTATAATATCTACAGGATTAGATACTCCTTGCCATTGGTGAAGATCAGTTGGCATTGTCAATACTATATTTCCTTTTTGATACTGTGTATTATTCAGTGCAGTAATCAAGTGTCTTTTTTACATACTTTAATGAAGTTATGAATTATATAAATTGAATCTATTGATGTTAGACTAATTTCCAAAGCAACTAAAAGAATGATCTATGCATTTCTAATTTCCGCATGTAATATCACAGGGTTAATTCATAATGATATGCATTCTCATTCAAAAAATGTCACTAAGACTAAAATGTTTCTTACTAAATTACATGGTTTTTATGGACCCAAAGGTGGGCATATTAAAATCGCACGTCTGTCCTAGCAAACATATAGATAGGTAAGTGGCTATGAGAACAATACGTAACTGTAAATTCTATTCATTCAGTCTGTTATGTGGCTAAAATTGTCTTTTACGTGGCTAAAAGAACAATGGGGAGAACAATAGCATAGCCACATAAGTATCACTTTGTTAAAACGTCTGTGTCTCTGTCCTCAAATTTTTATGCCCCCAAAGGGTGGCATATTAAAATCGCACCGTCCGTCTGTCTGTGCGTCCCCACTTACAAATTCGTGTCCGGACTGTTACTCTGTCATGCATTGAAGGATTTTAAAATAACTTGGCACACATGTCTAGCACATCAAGACGACGTGTCGCGTGCGAGACCCACATCCCTACCTCAAAGGTCAAGGTCACACTTGGAGTATGAAGGTTATGGAATCCTCTATATATGCACACATTCGTGTCTGGACTGTAACTTTGTCATGCATTGAAGGATTTTAAAATAACTTGGCACAAATGTCTAGCACATCAAGACGATGTGTAGCGTGCTAGACCCACGTCCCTAGCTCAAAGGTCAAGGTCATACTCAGGGTTTGAAGGTAATGGATTCCTCTATATATGCATATATGCACACATTCGTGTTCGGACTGTAACTTTGTCATGCATTGAAGGATTTGAAAATAACTTGGCACAAATGTCTAGCACATCATGACGACTTGTCGCGTGCAAGACCCCTGTCCGTAGCTCAAAGGTCAAGGTCACACTTAGAGTTTGAAGGTAATTGATTCCTCTATATATGCATATATGCACACATTCGTGTCCGGACTGTAACTTTGTCATGCATTGAAGGATTTTAAAATAATTTGGCACAAATGTCAAGCACATCAAGATGATGTGTCGCATGCAAGACCCACATCCCTACCACAAAGGTCAAGGTCACACTTAGAGTTTATAGGTAATGGAATCCTGTATATATGCATACATTTGTGTCTGGACTATAACTTTATCATGCTTTGAAGGATTTTAAAATAACTTGGCACAATTGTCTAGCACATCAAGCGGATGTGTCGCATGCAAGACCAAAGTCCCTACCTCAAAGGTCACACTTAGTGTTTAAAGTAATGGAAAACTGTATGCATGGTTACTCTGTCATGCATGGAAGGATTTTAAAATGACATAGCACATTTATTGAGTCCATGGAGAGGACACAGACTGTGAGGCACCTCATTCGGGGGCATTCGTCACTTGTGAGGGACAGCTCTTGTTTAGTGTCTGGGCTGTAATTTTGTCATACATTGAAGGATTTTAAAATAACTTGGCAAAAATGTTCAGCACATTAAGAGGAAGTGTCGCCTGCAAGACCCATATCTCTATCTCAAAGGTCAAGGCCACACTTAGAGTTTAAAAGTAATGGTATCCTTTATAAACGACACATTCATGTCGGACTGTAACCGGACTAAATCAAATGCAATGGAAAGCTTTATCTCACTTCATGTGGAATTTGCCGCATGCTTTTTATGTGTGTCACAAAATTTTCCTCTTACACAGTACAAAGACAAAAAGTTGTTCATTTGTTTGTAGATATTGACTAATCTATTACAGGCCCTCTGCATCACAAATTATAGCCCCTATAGTCACTCGTTCGAGATTTGTAAGTCACGACTGGGAAAACCATGGTGGATGCTCCTCTAAAGTAGCATATGATGTGGCTGCTTATCATAAACAACCAGATGCAGGTATGTATATTGTTAAAGCCATGACAATGTAAATTCAAGTTTTGGAGTGATTTTAAGTTAACTACCCTGAGAAATTGCTTTATTGTCAACCAATAGCTTATGCAAGCAATAGAGGCTGTAGTGTTTCTTGGAATCATCATGAAACTTGGTCAGAAGGTATATCTTGCTGTAATTTTGGTTGTTTTTGCATTTTATTCATCTGGGCTCAAAAACTCAAAGTCATAAGGTCAACTCATAGAAGAACCTTATGCATGTAGTAGAGGCTGCACTTTGTACCAAATTATCAGGAAAACTGGTCTGAAATATTTGTCTTGATCAACTCTTGGTTGAGTTAAAAACTGGGTTTCATGTGCTAAATTCATGAGGTCGCCAGGTAAAATTTAAAAAAAAACAACATTTTGAACATTCTAAAGACTATATTTTGATCAAAGTCGTCATAAAGAGTGGTCAGGTTCACAGTAGTGTAGAATTCAGTGTTAGTATCCTTAATGTATCATAATATCATAATACAGCACATTAGTCATAGATGTTGAGCAGATGAATACAAACTAACTAAACTCTTGTCAGAGGCACAATGAATCGTGAATCACTGAGTCTTTGTGAGATGGAAACAGCCTATTTTGTTGAGTTTAGTGCTCATTTCAATCGTATATTAGTCATTTTCACAGGCATACAGTTTACCTAACCATATATCATGTGAATAACCAGAACTAGATCCCTATCCTTGGTGAAACTGCTGACTTTCTCACATAAAAAAACATGGTAGGTAGCGGGGCTCAAACTGTTGACCCTCAATCTAGGCGAGGTTACAGTGATTTCAAGTCTGCAACTCTCACCACTTGTCCACAGAAGTGGACACATCATACTGAATATGCTGAAAGTGAAAGTAAGATGGGAATGTTGAAGAGTTTAGTAAACAAGTCGAGCTTGAAATTAATAAAATGTCTCTTTACAGTTTTAATGGAGGAACTGCATGCTGCGGCTTACAGAGATACTCTTGGTAATTCATTGTACTGCCCACAGGACTTTGTTGGCTCCAGCACACCAAACCAAGTAAGTTTTTTAGTTGCAAAAATTTGCAATTATTTACACTTGATTATTACAAAGATTTATGAAGCAACATATTATTATGTCAAAAGACCATATTCAGTGTGCTGTCTGTAAGAATTGACCTGTTCATGTACATAAGTATAAGTCCTTGTTGCTATACACATTAAGCACTGCAACAGCTCCTCTTGGTATTGCCTATCAACTTTGTATTGTATATTACATGAATAAACATATTTGTCATAAGTGCTCTGCTTACCTTCTTTAGATAGAGGTATTATTATTACCCTGCGGAAAACATAAAATGCCTCACAACCTGTTTTTCAAATACATGAAATAACATGTCTATACTGAAACTTTAACATCTTAGATCTTTCATTATGCTAGGTGATGTCAGACACATGTTGGTATTTTCTTTCATGTTATATACTTATTATACATGTCTCTGTGGAGCCAAAGTGTATTCTGTATTGTCTACAATTGTTTTCGTATTCAACTTTCCACTAATCCAGTGTATTCTAGGAAGAATTTTATGTAACAAAATAAAACTTTCACTATTCCTGATGTATATTACAAAGTGTTCAAGTGAAGAAAATAGAAATAACTATATTGTTTTGTTGCAGATTTTGCAGTTCTTGAATGCCCACTACAGACCCAACAGAATGGCAGTTGTGGCCACAGGTGCATCCCATGAGGAAGTATCTGAGATTGCCAAGGAGTTGGACTTTCCTACAGCTCAGTTTTCACCTAATGACAAGAAAGCAAGGGATATGTGAAGTAGTTGTATTCGTTGAATGAGGAGCTTAAATTCCCCAAAAAAATCTTACAGGGTTATATGGGCTTGTTGGTTGGTCTGTTGATTTCATGGCGCTACTGTATGAAGAATTTTATTTTATGACCACAGATAATTAAAAAATTTAGCTCATAAAACTTACTAGTATACAGATTGATTTATTCTAGTTGCAAAACTTTGCTACTATTAATTTTCTTAAGTGTAAATATCAGTGCTAAATACCTTGCAAAAATTATAATAGTCACTATGAAGAACTATCATTTTGTTTTTCTGGATTCTTACATGACCTGTTTTGATATTTAGGTGAAAGACGAATACCACGACCAGATATGAACACAACTTATGCTGCTATAGCCACGGAAGGACCTAGGTAATTTTCCTTTCATGTTTTCTTCAATCTGGCAGTGAATAATACATGAATAAACATATTTGTCATAGATGTGCAAAACTTCTTTAGATACAAAGATTTAATATTACGCCTTTAGGACGAAACACGTAAAATGCCTGACAACCTGTTTAATTGTATAAAAGAATATCGAAATAACATGTTCTAGAGTATTTAGAAGAATTTTACATGTAATCGTTAAATATACTAGGTGATGTCAGACACATGTATGGTATTTTCATTCAGCTAACATGACTTATTAAATTAGATTTCTTTTGGAGGAAATTTGTATACTCGTATTTTTTGTACTTTTTGTACATTTATTAAATTCAAAATTTCCACTAATCCAGTGTATTTTAGTATAGAATTTTATAGTGATAACAAAAATAAAACTTACACATATTCTACATTGTCTATTCCAAACTAGTTTAATTAAAAAATCCAAAATAATCAGACTTGTCACTTGTTGTCAAAATATTCGGTTCTTGAAATGCCCGCTCTTGGATCAAACCAAACACAATGGCAGTTGTGCTTTATGTCGCATCCCATGCGGATTTATACATTGTAGAAGAAAACTGTTACTTGGACAAACCTCAGCTCAATTTCACCTAATTTGTCATAAACATAACGCTTATTTTAAATAAGAAGTATGTTGTGAACTTATAAATGTTAATTGAAAATACCTTTCGCATTCAAAAATTATAAAAGCTTACTCAGGATCAGTGGTGTCACATTGGTTGGTCGTTATTTCAAAGTTGGCGTAGCTAGTTTGTCATCCTATGAATTCTATTTTTGACACTTACCAAGACAATGTAAAAGAAAGAATTAACCTCACTAAAACTGATTATTAACGGAAACAAATTTTTAAATCTAGTTAAGAGCTAATATCAATATTTTCTTAAAGTATAAACTCAATACTAATTATACCTTTGAAAAAAAAACACATCATACATAGTCACTATGAAGAACTATCATTTTGGAGGGATGTCTGGATTCTATATTCTGACTTTTTTTGGAAAGGGACTCATTGTTTAATAGCTGGGACTCATTGTTATGAAAAATTGTGCCTACCCTAAGGACTCATATAAATCAAAACCTAGATTATTCACTGATCTGGTACAGGGGGTTACTGTTGACATGAATTTATGTTATATATAATTCATATAACTGGATAGGGGACAATAGGTTTGCATTTGTCCATCTGAAATCTAGTTCAAATCTGAGTTCGAACATGGGTCAAAACTAGGTCACCAGGTCAGATCATAGAAAAAAACTTGTGTATGCAATAGAGGTTGCATTTTAAATTGGATCTTCATGAAACTTTGTCAGAATATGGGTCATCTTGGGTCAGTATAATATAGGTCACCTGGTCAAATCACAGAAACGGCTTTGGTATGCAGTTGATGTTGCATTTGTCATTGGATCTTCATGGAACTTAGTCAGAATGATCATCTTGATAAAATGTAGATCAAGTTTGAATATTGGTCATCTGGGGTCAATAACTAGGTCATTGCATCAAAACATAAAAACACTTTGTGTATGCAATGGAGTCTGCATTTTTAATTTGATCTTCATGAAACTTCATTAGTATGATTGTCTTAATGAAATCTATGTACAGTTTGAATATGGGCCATCTGAGGTAAAAGACGAGGTCACAGGGTCAAATTATAGAAAAACCTTTTGTGCAATGGAGTCTGCATTTTTGCCATTTTTGTTGAGTCAAACAGAATGTTTGTGTTTATGATTTTGTCACAACGGGCAATAGGTAGGTCTTGGGTGAGAGATATAGGGCCATCTTGTTAAATAAAATACATTGAAAAACCCTAAAAATATGATTATTTTTTTTTGATACCATTGTGAAAGGGGTAGAGTGAAGGACTCTTAACCCACAGGAGAAGTTTAAATCCTGCCAGTAGCATTTGACCACAGCCTCCGCAATACCTTATTTCGACCCAAGTACTGGTCAGAACTCAAGGAAGCAGTCATAGAGATTAGATCTTATAAATTGAAAAAACTTGCCCAACAAATGATGTAAAAAGAAAATTAGTTTAAATTAAATTTAGCATTTTTTAGCTCGTCTGATTTAAAAAAAAATGATGAGCTATTGTCGTCACTTGATTGTCGTCGTTGCTGTTGGCGTTGGTTAAGTTTTGCGTTTAGGTCACTTACATGGAAACTATCAAAGCTATCACTTTGAAACTTGTAAAACTTGTTCATGTAATATCCTTCTTAACATTGTATCCTAAAGATGCTAGAGTCTGACCTGTTTTTTTGGGTAAAAAAACATGAATTTTGATGGATTTTGGTTGATTTTGAGAATTTGACAGTGCTTCTTCATTTTTTGTTAGATTGATTTCAAATTTTTCACAAACAATAAATGGATAATGTAATTCAACATATCAAACGGGTTTTGCATTTTGGTAGATTTGGTGGGGAACTATTTTAGCTATCACTTGGACTTTGGTAGCTTTATAGCAAGTACATAGATGAAGTATTGAGTTATAGGTCAAGTTACATCAAACTATCATGTATCTGGGTTATTACCCCTTCTTAATTAGAAAGTTTCACACACACAATATTTTTGTAACAGTGAACATAATGCAACCAAACTTAGTGTATAGGAAGTATTTATGAATATTTTAAATTGGATTGTGTTTTGGGGCTGCTGGGGTCAAGGTCACTGTTACTAAAAATAGGAAAACCGTAATATGTTCAATATTTTTAGTTACAGTTGACATAGTGTAACCAACTTCTGTTTGTAGTAAGTATTTAAGAAGAACTTTAATGGGGTTGTGTTTTGGGGCTCCTAGGGTCATTGTCAAGGTCACTGTAACTAAAAATAGAAAAACAGTAATATGTACAATATCTTTAGTTACAATTGACATAATGTAACTAAATTATTATTAAGTGTGTAATACATATAAATGAAGACTTTTACTGAGATTGTATATGGGGCTCATGGGGTCAAAGCTCAGGATTTTTTTCTGAAAATAGAAATGCGGGAAAACACAATACCTTTAGTTGCAGTTGAATAATTGTGACCAAACTTATAGTGTCTAATTATTATTAAAACCTTTTGTGGGACTGTGTTTCGGCATCAAGGTCAAGGATACTGATACTTAAAAAATGGTGATAAATAAACTATAAAAGGATAAAATCAGACGAGCGTCTGGCACCCGTAGGCGGTTCCCTTTGTTTTAAAAATCTCTTCACATGTAAAATCCATGATGAAAACAGGTAGTCACTATTTTTTCTGCCCTGAAATTTCTCTTTTGTTTCAAAATTAAAGAGGACATTTGTGGTGTCAACAGCAGTCTGAAATTCTTTTTTTTGGCTTAACTATTCAAGGAATAAGGAGAACTATCCTACTCATTGCGTATCCACATCACACCCTCGTTAAGTTTTATGTTTTGTCAGCTTTTCTCCTCAAATCTAACAGCTTTACATGGTTTTCCATGTACTTTTGAATTTCAGATATTACATATTCAAAAGCTGATTGGCGAGTTGTATTTCCAAAGGCCCTTTTTTTTCTGTGGCTCTTCAAATATTTGTCATGTTTGTGTTGATGGGCATTATCGAAATGCGAAAATAAAGTTGGATTGTTTTAATTTGTTTATTTCAGTTTGGCAAGTAAAGATTTGCTATCTGCAGCAGTGTTGCAGCATATAATGGGAGCGGGTCCACGCATCAAGTACAGTGATAGCATGTGCGGATCAAAGCTTGGCACTGCCATAACAAAAGTCACTCAGTCACCGTTCTTGGTAATTCCTTTTTGAAACCTTACCAGCATTAACACAACTTGTTATTCATTCAGATTGTACCACCATTTTGTTGCCTATTTTAATGCTCACTCGAACTGACGACAGAGATCTTATATAATTCAGGTCACTGTCCAATCTAGAGTATAAATCCTGATAGTGTTACATTTACTTTGAACCTAAGATTATGCGCGCAGATTTCTAAATTAGAATATTCTTTCAATAGCTTCCTATATGCCACTGAATTGATTTTCACCTGATATTGTTTTGTGGTATCCTTGCTGTCAAAATGTTACAGACTGGACCTCCTCTTAGGTGGCCACAGTTTAAAAGAAGAAATAGAGAAAAAACCTTTTATGTCATACGATAAAATGTCATTAGACTTCATGTTCCATTGTGAGATTGTCTGCTTGCATCTGTATGTTCACCAACATCTGATAAAATTTAAGCATTTGTTCTTTATTCAAGGTTATAATTTTGTATTTCATGTATGTATAGGTAAATGGTCTCAGTGTAAACTACACAGATAGTGGATTGTTTGGATTTACTATTGCAGCAGACCCAGCAGATATGGAAAAGGTATGTACAAGTATCAGTTCCTTAGCCTGCAAGGGTTCAAACTTGGTATTCTGTGATAAAATACACATAGGTCTTGAAGACTAACTCACAGATGGTTGAAATCTTTTGGCAGTTATGCTGTTGACCAGTTTATTTCCAAGTCTGAAAGTCTTGCCGTATGCCAATTTGAAAAGACTTTAAGATAGTTACTATAGCAGTTTTATTTGAAACAATTTATATTTTTTAGGTACATCAGATAATTAAGTTAATAGATGCTTAAAGTTTCCAAGGATACAAGAACTTGGTTTTTCAAAAATAAAATGTTCCTGACAGTGTTCAGGATACTGTTCTATTAAAATAATTTTTAAACATAGTTCTAAATTTGAATTTTGCAACCAGAAATGTGATAATGGTTAAGGTGAGTCATTGTGATTGCCTGGTTTTTAATGAAATCTAGGTTAAGTTCGAATATAGGTCTTCTGGGGTCAAAAACTTGGTCATGAGGTCAAATCATAGAAAAACCTTGTGTATGCAATTTATGTTGCATTTTTCATTTGGTCTTCATGAAATTTGACAAGAATGACTGCATTGGTGGAATTTAGGTCAGGTTCGAATATGGGTCATCTGGGGTCAAAGTCTAGGTCATTAGGTAAAATCATAGAAAAACCTTGCATATGCAATATGTTGCATTTTTCATTTGATCTTCACGAAACTTAAGTAGAATGACTGCTTTGATGGAAGCTAGGTCAGGTTCAAATATGGGTCATCTGTGATCAAAAACTTGGTCAATCTTAGAAAAACCTTGCATATGCAATATGATGTTGCATTTTTCATTTGATCTTCATAAAGCTTAGTCAGAATCACTGCCTTGATGAAATCTACGTCAGGTTCGAATATTAGTCACCTGAGGTTAAAAATAATGTCACAAGGTCAAATCAATGAAAACCGTGTTGACACTCTCGATGCCACATTTATAACTCAATCATCATGAAGTCTGATGAGTTCTAGATTAAGTTCAGATCTGGTCTCAAAAACTAGATCAGTCAGTCAAATTAATGGAATATCTTGTTAACACTGAGAGATTTCTGGTGAGCAATATACGGCCATCTTGGCCCTCTTGTTTTTACCTTGTGTAAATGTAACAGGTTTACACTTGTAAGTGTCTAATATTGTGATTTATAATTCAGGTATTAAAAACTGCAGTATCTGAGTTTGCTTCACTAACCAAAGGAGGAGTAACAGATGCTGAAGTGGCTAGAGGGAAGTAAGTATATGTCAGTCATCTTATAGCAGCTTTTAACACTTGTAATGATAGGGCTACAGTTTTTCCATATGTTGTGTACCAAGGACTGTAAATGGAGAGAAGTTGAGCTGTTAAACAGTCATTTCAAAAGTGTCTAACCACCTCAATAATCTAAATATAGATTGTCAATACATGTTTTTGCCAGTAAATAAACAAACTGTTAAAGGAATATAATTATGGTTTTGATGGTCTAATTTTTAAGTTGTTCTGACTAAGGGTTTACAGCACATTGAAGTTTGGATGTATAGGGTTATATATTTAGTGGTGTGTTATCTTAATTTGAAAGAGGTTGTCAGTGAAGGTGGATAGATCAGAAATTCAATATAACATACAGGTTATTTGACCCAGTGTCTATAAAGCATTCAACTTGAGAAAAAAGGTTAGTTCTAAAACTTGTAAGTTGCTAAAAGTTTACTTTTCTTATTAAATGCATGCGGTCAAAATGCCCAGATAAAACCAAAAGAATGAACAATTTTCCTTTCCAAGTTTTATGTTGTCTTTTCGAAAAAATGGAGTGTCTCTCCTAATACTAGATTTTTTCTCAGGACAGTTTGCATGGAATATCTTTATTTCAGAACTCAATTGAAAGCAAGTGTAACCATGGGATTGGAGAATGGAGGCACGGTTGTAACAAATCTTGCTGAACAAGCTATTGGATCTGACAGAATCACTTCACTAAAGGATGTCCTTAAACTGATTGACGCTATACAAACTTCAGATGTTGTAAATGTAAGTACAGTGTGTTATATTGGAAACATTTCCTAAACTTCTGCATGTACATTGTATAGTGTTACAATGCATTGAGGTGCACTGTGCATCATGTGACCTAGTTTTTGTTGTCATCAGAGGAATGTTAAATAGTTTTGACAGAAATGGGTTAACAAATACCAGGATTGAGTTTGCTTGTTTACCAGATACAGAGTCAGATATCAGAAAAGTGTGGCAGGATTGAGATTGCTAAAGCAAGTCAGTACAGAAAATTGTAAATTTTAAGGGGCAGTAGGCAATTACATGATGTAAATTCTGTGGTAGGAAGGGTGGAATGGTTCCTGGCTGTATTTAATCATGTTCAGTGATAACTCTTGTTAAGGGTGAAGTTCATCCTTGAAAGATGTATGGTGCTTTCGTCAGGTGCTCATCATAATTGTGGCAAAGGTTCATATCTATCAAGCATTGAAAGAACACATAAAAACACCACCTTACTTTGTCTATCAATGAAGACAGTACTAATGAGTGAAAAGGTAAGCAAGTCCTAGTGGCTGTAGAAAGCCTGTATAATAAAGTGTTATATTTATTCTCTCTGCTGGCAAAAATTTAATGAATAAATGTTTGTATATTTTCAGGTTGCAAAGAAACTGGTCAATGGGAAACCCTCAATGTCATCCATAGGAAACTTAACTAATGTTCCATATTTAGATCAGCTTATCAAATAGGACCGCAAACTTCTTAGGACATTTTCTGTATGTGTTAAGTAAAAACTTGTGAAAAAAGTGACAAGTAGTGTGATTTTGTTCAGTGACCTGAAAAAAGATGGATGTTTTTATACCAATAGTTTTCAGTACTATTCTTTGAAAGCTTCAGTGTGTAAAATTTGAAATTCAAATTTGCAGCTTTTAGAATGTGTTTATGCACACAACTCTGTATATCTTATCTTATAGACTGATATACATGTACTTGTTTGAAAAATGAATAAATAATTTATTGTTGGTTTGTATTGTATTATATGTATCCTTGTGTAACATACGTATTTGGAAAATAGACTTGCAATGCTCTGTTCAAGTTCAGTGACTTCCTTACTATTGGTTAATGAAATAGTGCTGTTTAAAGAATTGACTATTTAAGTAATAGCGGCCCATGTGCAGCAGACTAGAAACATTTCAGATTTTTAGAAATGGGTCAATTAAAGGATGTTGCAGAGCAAGTTTGGTTAAAATCTGACGCGTAATAACTAGTTTTCAGAGAGCTGTAAGTGAAAAATTGACTGACAAGTGTCGCCAGACAACCAATCTATTCTCATCTTGTCTGCTTCACAAATCGCATTCAAGACTATGTTCATGCAAAGTTTCATGAAAATAAAATGATAATTGTGACCGGTTGAGTGTTGAAAGTTTTCATTAAATTTCAGGGTAGTGTCATACATGTAGCCTGTAGGCTTTCATTCAACAAGCTCTCACTGTCGACGGTTTTACTAGAATTTGATAAAATTTTCATTTCATAACTTGTAAGGTCACTTTCTTGTATACCAGTACTTTGGCCCTTTATTTAACTTGGAAAAGATCTTGTTGTCGTTGATTTTCTAATTTGCAAAGAAATGAAGACACTTGAGTAAGAACAGTGCTAAATGCCCTACTTTGATAACTTTACCAAAATCTTGTGGCCTTACCAATTTCACCCAGATCTGGTTACATTTGCTCTAGAAATGAGGCATCCAAAGTATTTCCTCACATTCTGTTCTGAATTAGCAAGAACTCGAACCAGGTCAAGTGGGCAGATGGCATGGGGGAAAGGTCAAGAGGGCAAGCGGAGACACAGTACGACATACTGAAAATAAACCTTACAAAATAGTTGTGTTATCAAGTTTTGACTAGAACATTCAAAAAAGATTTTGACTGTATTTATCATAGAACTGGTCAACATTTTCATACATTCTTGATAAAAGTTTGGTAATGATGTGACAGAGAGACATTGATTTGGTACTGTCTGTTCTGTCTATCATGTGAAGTATCTGTCCCAAAAGTTTCTACATTCTTGGATGGATTTTACTGAAACTTTGTAGAAATGTTCAGTACCAAGTGTAGTTGCATGAGCTATTGGACTTTGAAGATGTTTGGCCGACATTCAGTAAAGTATTTTCCGCACTCCTCCAA
The DNA here is from genome assembly GCA_022818135.1 of Saxidomus purpurata. Taxonomy (NCBI): domain Eukaryota; kingdom Metazoa; phylum Mollusca; class Bivalvia; order Venerida; family Veneridae; genus Saxidomus; species Saxidomus purpurata. The sequence continues at coordinate 18,571,404 of JAFMSR010000002.1, read as the reverse complement.
TATCCTTTGCTGGATTTTCATAAACCTTTGCAGGAAGCATCAGCATAAAGTCTAGTTCTGCATATTATAATTTGGGGTCACTAGCTCGAAGGTCAAGATCATATGGATGGAGACATACATTTTTTAGTGAAAAGCAATCTTAGTGTTCTCTGTAAAATACATTTTTATTTATATGTACAATTTCATTTACATGCATACATTTCAATAACAGACAACACTTAATTTCAGTATCATGTTCAAAAGAACATTAATTTATACTTGTTTGACATAATCATTCTGTGTTGTTAGAAAAACATTAAATACCTGACAACATAAAACTGACTTTTAAACAAATTTTCTCTGTCAACCAATGAGAAGCTTTAATTAACAGTACATAAAGAACCAGTTCCTTGAATCTGTCACTTTGTACAAGTGTATTGTACAAACTAAAAGCTAATCTCTCATTTTAATATCATAAAATTTTGCCCTGTTTAAGTTAGATTTGATTTTTCCATAAAATTTCATAAGCTTGTTAATTGATCAAGACTTCTTTGCAACTTGTAGAATCTGGATATCTAAAAAATATTGCCGTTATACAAAACTGTACTTTAAAAAACCTTGGCCACGACAGTATTCATCCTCGTTTCCACAAACAAGATATGTCTAATGTCTTCAGAGCATTTGAAATGCTGTATTTGAAACCACAAAGCACAGTTTATGCACAAACACAGTAACTACTACCTAAATGCTCCCCTAGGTGGGCCTCTCCCCATTCCCCTCATACCCCTTGGAGGGCCTCCCCTGTTTAATCCCATACCCCTTCCACCCCTACCAGGTCCTACAGGGCCACCTCTAGGTGGCCCTCCCCTACCTCCTCTATGACCCCTTAGAGGACCTCCCATTTGTTTATTCTTTGGCACTGGAGATTTTGGCCTCAGTCGTTCTATCTCTTCAGAGCAGCCGGTGGTTAGATCTGAATCTGACTGAAAATATGACATGTATCTTTCACGATCATAATTACTACTAGTCAATTCTGAACCAAGACTTAGCCAGCCTGGTCTGATTGTACTGTCTCTACCAAATATATGAAGTCTACGTCTTCCGAGACAGAAGTGCTCTATCATGTGGAAGATTTCTACAGGTTTGTCCTTGCTGCCATATGGAGGTTCTTCCTCTATAATCAGGTCAATGTCTACATTAGCATGTATAAAATCTCCATCAGTACTTCGCTTTACAGTGCCCTTTATTCCCATCAAGCAATGCTCCTGTAAAACAAGAAAATACATCTTTCCAACTTTCTGATATCATCCAGATGCAACCGTAACACACAAAAATTTGTGTTTACTTCAACCCTTATGCTGCTCAAAATTGACTCAGTAAATTAAGAAGCCTGGTTACCCACTTTTACGCAAATTGAAACATCCGGAAATCAGTCTGACAACAGCAAAACGTGAACATTAAAGTGGGACAAAAATTAGTTAGCTGACAACTCTATTAAATTACCGCTTCTTGGTGATCATAATCTTGTAAGTTTTACTCACTTTTGTTCTCTGATGAACAGAATTGAGCTCCAGATTTTTGTTATGTCCAGGATTCTGTATGTTTGTTTTAATCCAGCAGATGTCTTCACATCTTCTATACCCCCAAAGCTTCAAACACTGAAAAAAATAATTGTACAATGAGCTTCATAACATCTTCCATATACAATAAATGATGTTCTCCTTTACCAAATGAAACCAATGCATCATCTAAGGACTTCTGCTATGGTTGCCTACATGTATATATGGCCAAAATATTCCTGTTTGTAGAATTTCTTCAAACTTAGCTTGTTTACTGAGAATCAAGTTTGAAACAGAAATCATAGGTCAATGGCCTTGTTTTTAAGTTATCTTCCCTTGAAAATCAGAAAATATAACAAACGCTGTGTCAACAGGCGAAGTTTGAAGAAATTCTATAAAAAGCAATATTTTGGCCCTATAGACAAAAAGGACACTGTACAGTAGCAAAGTCCTTAATAAAGGAAAAGCAACTGCTTTTAACAATCATTTCATTAATATTGCAGATAAGGTAAAGAAAACAAAGTTCAATGAAGCCAACTTTACTAGTCTCAAACGACATATTGAGGATAAATTACAGAGCGTTTCCTTTAGCATTAATCATATAACCGTTTCTGAAGTTAAAAAAATTATAGAACAATTAAACATTAATAAGGCAACCGGTATTGATGGTATATCCCCTCGAATAATCAAACTATCTGTAAATTGTATCGTAACTAGTATTACTGCAATCATTAATAAATGTATAGATCAAAATATTTTCCCAGAGAAACTTAAAAAAGCTTGCGTTTTACCTTTATATAAGAATGGACCATCTGACGATTTAAATAATTATAGACCTATATCTATATTACCAACCATTTCCAAGATATTTGAAAAGCATATTGCAGTACAATTACAAACTTTCTTTCAAACAACTGATATATTACATGTTGCTCAATCAGGATTTCGAAAAAAACATTCATGTCAGACTGCTCTAATACTTCTAGTAGGTAAATGGTTAGAATATATTGACTCTGGTAATCTTATTGGCACAGTTTTTCTTGATTTCAAAAAGGCTTTCGATATGGTAGACCATGATATTTTACTGCATAAATTAGAATTGTATCATTTTACATCAGACACTGTAGAGTTGTTTTGTTCATATTTATCTTACAGAACCCAGACAGTTGTCAGTCCAATGAACAAAACATAAAGACAGGCGTTCCCTATATTAGGGCCCCTCTTATTTCTCTTATATGTAAATGATATACCTTGGGTTTCAGAAGACGCAATAATAGATATGTATGCAGACGATTCAACTTTATACGCTGCAGGAAAAACTTCTTCACAAATTGAAACGAAATTACAGACTGAATTGATAAGTATAAATAACTGGTGCTCTATAAACAACATGGCACTAAACCCAATCAAAACTACATGCATGCTTATTGGATCGCCCTATAATGTGAAAAGATCTCAACCCCTTGAGCTTACCATACTTGATTGTCCTATAAAACTTTTAAAAAGTTGTAGAAAGTCAAAAGATACTTGGTGTTTACGTTGATCAACACTTAAAATGGAATCTACAGACAGAGAAATTATGCATAAAACTGTCCAGTAAATTTACACTACTTCGTAGAATATCCAGATACCTCACTCTAGAAATGAAACAGATGTTTTATAATGCATATATTCTTCCTGTTCTTGACTATGGGTCAATCACATGGGGTAATTGTACAAAACAGCTCCTTTTTAAACTAGCCAGTATTCAAACTAGAGCTATCACTAAATGTGATTAATACCCCCAAAAGACTGCTTTATAAACTGAGAAAGTTCGTAGTAACAGAATACCTTGCAAACAAACTAAAAAGAGATATTGTTCTTGGCAATAACTCTGTAATTTGTCAAGATAGAGTTATGGTTCTTGTACACTGCACTTCCTCTCATTGTGCTTGACCATTGTATGAAGTTGTATTGAATTCCAACCAGTAGTTTTCAAATAATGCTCCGGACAAGTAAAAGTAACAAAAGGGCAATAACCAAATGAGTCAAGATAGAGTTATTGTTCTTTCGCACTGCACTTCCTGTCATTGTGCTTGACTATTTTATGAAGTTGTATTGAATTCCAACCAGAAGTTTTTGAATAATGCTCCGGGACAAGGAAAAGTAACAAAGGGCAATAACTCTGTAATGAGTCAAGATTGAGTTATGGTTCCTGTGCACTGCACTTCCTCTCATTGTGCTTGACCATTGTATGAAGTTGTTTTGAATTCCAACTAGTACTTTTCGAATTATGCTCCGGACAAGGAAAAGTAACAAAGGGCAATAACTCTGTAATGAGTCAAGATGGAGTTATGGTTCTTGTGCACTGCACTACCTCTCAATGTACTTGACCATTGTATGAGGTTATATTGAATTCCAACCAGTAGTTTTCAAGTAATGCTCTGGAGAAGAAAAAATACCAAAGGGCAATAACTCTGAAAATATTCTAGAAAGAGTTATGGTTCTTGTACACTGCACTTCCTCTTAATGTGCTTCATCATTGTATGAAATTGTATTGAATTCCAACCAGTAGTTTTCAAGTTATGGCGGGGCCGGGCACGGAGGAAAAGTAACAAAGGGCAATAACTCTGTAATTAGTCAAGATGGAGTTATGGTTCTTGTGCACTGCACTTCCTCTCAATGTGCTTTTTGACCATTGTATGAAGTTGTATTGAATTCCAACTTGTAGTTTTCAAGTTATGCTCCGGACAAGGAAAACTAACAAAGGGCAATAACTCTGTAATTAGTCAAGATGGAGTTATAGTTCTTGTGCACTGCACTTCCTCTCAATGTGCTTGACCATTGTATGAAGTTGTATTAATTCCAACCAGTAGTTTTCAAGTTATGGCTCGGACGAAGGAAAACTAACAAAGGGCAATAACTCTGTAATTAGTCAAGATGGAGTTATAGTTCTTGAGCTTTGCACTTCCTCTCAATGTGCTTGATCATTGTATGAAGTTGTATTGAATTCCAACAAGTAGTTTTCAAGTTATGCTCCAGACAAGGAAAATGCAACAGACCGACCGACCGACCGACCATCCGACCGACCGCCCGACCGACCAACCGACCGACCAACCACCGGGTGACTCCTATATACCCCCCTAAACTTCGTTTTGGGGGTTGGGGGTATAAAAAGTACCATAAGATGGATCTTAACAAAGCCTTTGAGTACACCGTCAGCTCCGCTGTTTAAAGAATTAAAGTGGTTAACTGTTCAAGATCGTCACAAGTTTCACATTGCTACTATGACTTATAAAGCTCTTCACAATATGGCACCTTCGTACATATGTGAATTTATCCATATTTCTGAAAATAAAAGGTATCATTTACGTTCCAGCTCAATGGGTATGTTAACACATCCTAGATCTCGAACTGAATATCTTAACCAGTCATTTAAAGTTGTTGCTATGCAAACTTGGAATTCTATACCAGAAATCATCAGAAACGCAGTTTCCTTAAATGCTTTCAAAAATCAATACAAAATGTATCTGCTTAATGTTTAATATGCTTTATAATCACTGGTGTTCTGCTCATTTCTTTTGTGTGTGTAATGTATCTTTTTTTATATTTTTGGCCTATGCAATGTATGTTGATATGTTGTTGTTTTATAGAAGGCCTCATTGAAAATATGTATGTACATTTAATTTAATTTTGATGTATATGCGTAATGAGTTTATACCTTCTGAAAATAAAGAATTTATTATTATTATTATTATTAATAACACTTCTTCCATTGGACAACATACAAGACGTTTTTCTAACTGTGGCCCTCACATACAAGACGTTTTTCTAACTGTGGCCCTCACATACTGCACACTGGATAACTGAATTCTCATTGCCTTCTTTCAATATGCAAAGTTTCACAAACCTGTTTGGATATTCCTATACAAGTAATGGCAAGATTTATTCCTTCAGACAGACGGACAGATGAATTTTTTAAATTATTTATGGACTTACCTGGCTTGTGTTTTACACACTTTAACAATATATTAAGCATACAGCAATAGCTCCATATACAATCATAAAAGCAACATACCTGTCTACCCCTTTCTAAACCCTCTGTATTACCACACCAGATCCATATAAATGACCTCTGAGCTGCCACAGATGGAATATCTAGCCTCTCTATCTGCAATAACATCACCAGCAACTTTAACATTGCTACCTGTACAACATGATCTTTTTAACAGTAACTGTAATAATCCCAATAACTCTGCTGGATTCTGACCAACACTAGCTGGACTTTCACTCATGACTGAGAACTACCCCGATAGTTCCGAAACAGTGCCTTTCAGATGTTGAGTTTTCCATCAAATTCTTACAAAGAACTTCTATATCTAACTGCACAGCACACTTGCTGTAGGTTTGTAGTTCTCCATATTCTCCTATCTGAGGATAACTCAAGAAGGAATAGTTCAACTACAGGACTTTGAATACAGGTGTAACTTTTGACAAATTGCATATACAAAACATTTAAGTTAAATACATATTAAAATAAAGAAGAGCTGTTAAAGGAGTAAAGTCAAACATCAATAAAAACACTAAGGATAGCTATACACAGTCTCTCATTCAGGATCTGAAACTGACTTAACTTCTGAACAATCAAATTCACAAACTGAAAAATAATAGGGGATTTAAAAAGAAGTTTATTGTAAGAGCAAGTTCAAGAGTAAGAATCAATCCACCCAAGATATGCAAGGCTGAATATGATTAACAAAGTTCAAAAATTCTCACATAAAATGGAAACTTACCTACCTAAATGATCAATATGCCAAGAATTTATCATTTAACAATCACAAGATAACTTTTATTACAATAGTCGAAAGCATCTTAATGAAAACTAGGTTTTTAATTTTTGTCCACCCATACTTTCTGCTACAGAATTTTAAGCTTAGGCAAATAACAATCTAGAGTAAATTCTGTATATAACAAACCAACATATAGCTAAATAGCAAATATAAGAAACAAATACTCATGCCATGTTTTTTCCCTTCTTTATGTAATATGAAAATGCTATACGGACATAACATACTCTGGATATAAAGAACAAATTTAAATAGTGCCAAGGTGTTTGTTATATATAGAGTTTACTGAACTTATATTTGGAAGTGTGTTAAGTACATATGAACTACCTCATCCCAGTCCCAATACTTGTCAAACACAGCTCCGGCTCTCTGGTACTCCTGCAGCGGCGGCTCTAACAGGATCACATCAAACTGACATCCTAACTCTGACAGTTCAAACATCTCTAGATCACACTTCATATACCTGCAGTCATATGTTCATGTTCATAACAGTTTTTTCCACCTAACATAGAAAATTCAGACAATACCGCCAATTCTACATGATCTTTTTAATCAGTTTAAAAAGAAGAATTCATGAATTTCATCTATCTGTTTATGTGCATATGTACTACAACAATTTAGAAGACTTACGTAGGAGGGATGTTGGTGGCTGCTATTCGCTCGTCTTTCAACTTGATCAGTTCTCGAAGTTTAGGATACTCTTCAAATCTATTTGCAAGACCTGATCAACATGAAAATAATACAGTTTTGTTGGGTTAAATGAATTTAAAACAGAGTAACAGTTTGAAACATTTTCATTTGCTTATTGTTAAATATATTGTATAAACATATGACTTACAAAAACATGACAGCCATGATGGCCTTATATCGCTCATCTCAGTACCATTGTCCTTCATACCAAGATAACAACAAGTCTAACACACCACATAAACATCCAGATATAAACTCTATACATTCCTTTTGTACCCCAAGTTTTTTTCAAAATATGTCAACCAAAGTCTTTCTCCATAAACTCTTTTCCACTTTACAGTAGCTCAGGTGAGCTGAAATGCACTGTATTCAACAAAAGATAGGTAATCCCAATCAATGTGTATAAGAAGTAATCTGTAGTTATTTATAGCAGCTATTATACCCTCCTACCCTCAGGTGAGATTTATGATTGCAACAGGTAATCAGCTTGTTTGAACAAATTTCTAATGAACAATAAGATAATTTCCAAATGCACATACCAACATCTCTGATGAAGTTCTGTGGCCGTTCACCCGTGTCTACAAAATGCTGGCAGTAGTCATTATGTGGGTTGGCACTCTGTGTACCCTTCAAGAATAGAACAACTTGATAACTTCAACAGTGTTACTGTTGTTAATAATAGGTAATATAATTTGCCTTATTGGTTATGGGGATCTTGTTAACCCATTTAGAGAGGCAATATGTAATTGATTATTTTGACCTTGTTTCCAATGTTCTCAGTATTTTCATCAATAGTCAAACAATCTGATCTAGTTCAATCAAGATACTTGAAAAATGAATCTTCTAAAATGTCACTAAATTTCCTTTGATCTTGTTCTGAGAAATTTATTTCATATTCTATTAGAAACTATCTTGAGAAAAGCAAGCATATTTTCGGAACAATGCTAGAATGTCACCATATCAAGGGTTAACATACCTTGAGAAAAGCACTGGAATCTGTGTATATCTCATCCGTCTCAAACTGTTCCTCCTTCTTCTGTAAACAAACACTTTACTTTTACATGACTGACCTACCAGTTTCTCTGATACCAGCCACAGGTCGAACTACAGTAGCCTGGACATAAACAATGCAGTCTTGCGTAAAAATAGCCTTATGACTGTTTGTCAATATGGTCATCAAGCTATTTTTAACCAAGTTGCATTGTTTAGGTCCCAGCAACTTCAACCTGTGATACCAGCTTGTTAAACTTTCATTCAAGTATACAATTCGACATAATATTTTATAAAAGACGTTTGCGGTTTTGAGACTCTTTGAGGTAACCAAGTAAAACTAAAGATATAATTGCCAGTGTTCAACATTTGGTATTTCCCTGATACCTTGACACAAAACTTAGTTTACAAAGGGAATAGCTTGGTTCAAATACGTACTGTAGTTAATAATTATAGTCATAACCCTTCAAAGTCATTATTTGATCCTTCATGCCTTCATGCATAAATGTTTATGAAAGTTAAGTCAATCCAATCCGGTATTGATTCACCTCACAAAGTACAGCCATAATACATTTATATAGAGAATTTTCCATGTGAATTTGCAAATAATAGTTCATATAAGAGTTCTCTTTCAGTGCAATAAAAACTTGAAAGATGATGTATGTTTTGAATAATTCATTTGTTTTGGCTGCAATTGATAAATTCCTTTCTTTTTTATAAAAACCACATGCTAACCTCATTCCCTTCTTTATCATTATTTCCATCTGATTTTTCACTTAATCGTCTTGATTTCTTTTTAGCTGATGTTTCAGACCTGAAACATATAGTAAGTATGTAAGTAAGACCTACATAGTAAGACCTACACTAAGTAGGTCATATAACATATTATATTGTTTTAATTAATAGCATAAAACTGCTATAAAACATATTATTTTGTTTTAATTAACATAAAACTGCTATGTTTTCACACAAACTTGCTGCACATATGCAGATTCATCCTACAGCTGCCTTGTCTGATGTGCTACCCAACAATTGTCCTTCAATAAAGCATGTATAAGTGACAAACAAGAAATATGCATAATCACATATTCTTGTGCTGCTTTTTCATTTCCTTAATTTGAAAAAGCAGTTTTCCAGCAGGTATCATATTGTATTGAATTACCAGTAGTCCCAATCCCATGGCATGCAACAAGCATATGTCTGTTGTCAACATTTAGCCTGGATACACAAATTGATCAGATCTAGGTAATAGAATCATCTACATAATCCTGTGTGCAAGGCAAGTTTCAATGATTTAATTCCAATTGCTGATATTGTCAATGTGCTACAAACTGTATCTAGTAAACAAGAAGTGATATTTACCCAGACTGCTTTGCGGCTTTTGACTGTTTAATTTCTTCCTTGCTTTTAAGGACAACTTTCAAATCATCTGGACTACCAACTCCAAACTGTAAATACATAAACTTCTTATAAAAAGCAAAAACTCCATCACGTATTTGTATAACTCTACATTGTAATTATTAAAAATCATGTGCAAATGAAATAAACACAAATAAAAAGAACAACATCGCACAACTGTTAAAAAAAACACAATTTGTTACATCACAAATGCAACTTCAAAAATCTTTGCCCTGTTGTGATCAAGTTTGGCATAGTTGGCAGTCCAAGATAGGCAGCGTTTGCTTTTGTTAGCTTCTTGGATTCATGGAAAATACTCCCTCTTTTCAGGTGATTCTTTGTTGGGGCCCCAAGTTTTGTTCTCATAAATTGGTCTGGTAATACGGTACTTGCTGACTTGCTTGACAATTACAACATTTGTGATTAATTAAATTATAATGGAAAAATAGCTAAATTACACATTACTTTTTATAATTAATTACACTCAATTACAATTACTTTTCACTTCCCTGATGGACCCACATTACATAAGACACCAAAGCACCAAAGTGGCGACTATGTTTAGCCACTAACAGAAGGCTCCAAAAAATCTGGGCAAAATCAGTAAAAAATAAACAGTGTACCAATAAATGGCATTTGTACCCAAAATACCTCCAAAAAAAGCCATAATTCCATATAGAATATTTGAGTAACGCACAGACTTTAATTGCAATTCAAGCCAGGTAACTCTTAGTAACTTTCTAAACACTACTGATATCCTTGGTTGTAACAAATGTACTTGTAAAATGACAGACTGTTTAAAAACAACCGAATTACGTTTTATATTGATTTAACCTCACAAAGAAACCTTCCATAAACACGAGTTTACCCCGTTTTCCGAATGCAGAAATTATGTGAGAGGCATCCACTTGTAACAGGTGGTGAAAAAATCTTGACTCATCTGGGACTCAAACCTTATAATGGCCTTCTGCTGTCTGGCTGACACTCTTCCAACTGAGCTATCGAGCCACATGGTCAATTAGCATAGCGATTTATCACCATATACCTGTACCCGGCTACATATACTCCTTCCAAATTAAGAATTTGGCCCGAGTTCTCAAAGACAGAGAACACTGTGAAAATATTTCCGAGGTGCCAAAGTAGTAGCAATATCATACCATAGGTTATTATCTTGGGCGCTATTTGTAACAGGTGGTGAAAAAATCGTGGCTCGACTGGGACTGAAAACCAGGGCCTTCCTCTGTCTGGGCGGACACTATCCAACCAAATATGTAGATAGGACCCAAAACACGTATGTGCAGAGGTGTATATGTCGGGTGAAATATGATCGCGCCACACGGTCAATTAGTTTAAGAATTTATCACCATATTACCATAGGTTATTTACCATGTTTACTTTGAGCGCCATTTGTAACAGGTGGTGAAAAAATCGTGGCTACACTGGGACTCGAACCCAGAGCCTTCAGCTGTCAGGGTGGACACTCTACCAACTGAGTTATCAAGCCATATATGTTGATAGGGCCCAAAACACTATGTGCAGAGGTGTATATTTTGGGTCATGTATGATCGAGTCACTCGGTCAATTAGCCTAGCAACTTATCACCATATACCTGTTACCGGCTACACGCTAATCTAATTGGTAAGACGACAAGTATGACGTCAAGCTCAAGCAGAGAATGTTTAGTGATATTGAAATGGACAAAATTTGTTGGAAGTGTTCTCCGTTCTTTTTGTTTGTACTATACAAAGTAATCTTCAACAAGAGTTGAGAAAGCATCACGACGGTACCTCCACATATGACACCAGTACTGATTTTTTCCAGGAAGCAGAAGCTTAAAACCTTTCTTCACAATCATGACAATCGAGCTTAAATATATAAACTAAACTACAGTGCCAATATACGAAAATAACTCAGTATGTTCCATGACTATGTCAAAAAAGCTTGACTTAGTCAGTCTTAGCTCATGTATGGAATTGATAGGTTGGTCACACACAAAAAATATATAATTTTGCCCCAAAAAAGAAGCAAGAAAACTGAAATCATTGATATCAAATAACTGATTGGTGTCATTGCTCTTTGTTGAAAAATAAATAAAAGTCTTGGTTGCAGTACCGCTTGTGCCAACAGTTGTTTGCGCTTCTGCGATCGCTCTTTAAGTTCCTGTAGCCGGCTACTCATTTTGTTTGGTTTGTGCAAACATATGTCGTAAAATCTTTAGGGTATTAAACTGCCAAATTTTGGAGACGGTATAATACCAAAACGCTACACATATTTCGATTTAATCGATCGATTAATTTTTTATTATTATTTATTCGTGAATAGATATGTCAAATATTTACATAATCATTAAATTATATCACAGGTTAGTATCACATGTCTGAAAGATCACAAATGTGCGGGCAACTCTATTTAGCCATAGAATAAATAGAACAAATTTGTACCTGACTATAGGGTCACTTATATGACATATCAGGAACACTACACTATAGACCGTTCCTGGACATATGAATCAATTATATAATGAATTCAAATCAATATATCAAAGGATATTTAAGAAACTTAAGCTTAATTCGCTTGAGTTAAGAACAATTAACTAATTTAAGTTACTTTAGAAATAAATTATGTCTAGTGTAAATAACTGAATAAACTAGCACTGCCTTCCTAAACCGGAGCATGTGGACAGGAAGTATATATTACGGACAGAGGTTCAAACCAAGCCGGGTGGACTATGCCTACATCAACGCATCAAAGAGGTGCTAAATTTTATACATTTAATGACCAGTGCCCTGTCATATAACTTACAACATGTAAATGCAATATATATACAAAATGTATAAATCCTGCTTTAATCCAAATTTTGGGGAGTTCAAAGCGTGTGCAGGGAGAGAATGATCCCCAAAAACGACATTTGTTCTCCCTTTCTATTACACATTATACCGTGCAACATATATTCGAATCAGAAACTTCATACTTATAATATTAGCTGCAGCATTTGAATATCAAGGCAACTGACATAGCAACCTACAAAGCAAGATTTCATGACTTCTGTGTGTGTTTCTGGCCAGTCAGTCAGAAGATAATTTTAAAAGATTTATAATGTGTGTTCCAAATAAACACGTTATAGCAGCAGATGACATTTAACAGGCGTCAAATACAAGAATATCGACCGGTGTACTGTAAAATTTATAAGTATCTTGGCTGGTCATTTTCACACACGAATGTCAAAAGATATAAAACATACAATCAAAAACGTTCCACATATTACTACTTTTATCTTAAAGAAACTTTATACGTTTAAAAAGCAATGACTATAATTGATGATACCAACACTCAACAGATGAGACAAGTCAACTGTTGATGTTTGGCATCAAGACGAAGCAAATTCAGTAAACATAAAAAAACTGGTGTAATGGTTAGTAAATGCATGTATAAGCAATGTATGCAACCATTCACACTAAACTCAACAATCGAGTGAATATAGTGTAAGCTACTGATTACTACTAATTGTATTATAAGCTATACATTGAAGAGTGATGTTAACCCATTCTTTATTTTACTTTCGTAGGCGATTTTCATTCAGTAATAATATGTGTGCAAAGAGATATCCACTACTTCACTTACATTCCCGTTTGACCGAAGCTGGTGTTGGGAAGGGAAGTGTTGCGAAGTTGGTGTTGCGAAGTTGGGGAGGCTGCGTTTTTGGTACGTGGCATTCCCTGTTTGATATTATTTTTTTTTTTTTTTGTTTCAATAAAAACTGTTCACCACTTTCTAAACGTGTGCAAAGAACAATTCACTACTTCACTTACATAAACATTTTCCAAAGCCGTCCTAATTATAGAGTGAATATTTGATATTATTATCATTAATGATGCATGTTTATTAATTTTTAAAATTCTGTATGTTTACCCTTATGCAATACTGTTCCAATACTGTGCCCCACTGTGTTCCGTTAATTGTTCGTTTTGTCCTCGTGTGTTTGCTTTGTGTGCTTGTGTGTGTTGGTAGTGTATGTTTGTGTGTGTACATGATTGTGTGTGTGTGTTGTGTGTGTGTGTGTGTGCGTGCGTGCGTGCGTGCGTGCGTGCGTGCGTGCGTGCGTGCGTGCGTGCGTGCGTGCGTGCGTGCGTGTGTGTGTGTGTTGGTGGTGTGCACTTCTGGGTGCTGTGGGGCTCGTTTTGGGGAGGCTGCGTTTTTGGTACGTGGCATTCCCTGTTTGATATTATTTTTGTTTTGATAAAAGATTAGTTGCTGTAAACTTACATTTCTTCTTCTTCTATTGAAGTTCTCTGATAATGGCAAACCGTCATAATTGACTATTATGACCATGCATGGGGGTTTAAAGAGAAAGATTGCCAAGCCTCCCATGCTACTCAATCCACCCAAGAGGACTTGACAATGTGATAAAAAAATAGGCGCAAAACCTAAAGTAGCCTCAAAATGTCTAAACAGTGCAGAGATCGATTATGTATATAGTGAAGAAAACAAGATTGTTAATGTAGTTAAAAAGATAAAAGTTCTACAAATGTCTAAGGGGTGTGTGGCATGTAGCCAGTGCTGCCTTAATCGCCGTGGCATGGTGTTTTTGCCACTGACCGTTCCAAGGCGGTGCCCCACTGTGTTCCTTTAATTGTTCGTTTTGTCCTCGTGCTTTGTATGCTAGTGTGTGTTGGTAGTGTACGTGTGTGTGTGTGTACATGATTGTGTGTATGTGTGTGTTGTGTGTGTGTGTGTGTGTGTGTGTGTTGGTGGTGTGCACTTCTGGGTGCTGTGGGGCTCGTTTTGGGGAGGCTGCGTTTTTGGTACGTGGCTTTCCCTGTTTGATATTTTTTTTTTTTTTCTACGTATATCGATAGTGAGTTCAACAACAGTGCGTAGAGTTTTTGATGTAGTCTGATGGTGAGTGTGGTGTTTGATATACCACGCGATGGAAATGTCGAGATTGTCGTGTATAAGGGGACATATAATGAGAAGGTGTTCTGTCAGTTAGTCCATAATGAATCTTGCAAAAGAGACTGAGGCGACTGTTCTGTTTTCGTCTTTCAAGGGATTCTCAGTTCAGCTGAATAAGAATGTCTGATACAACTGCTGGAGAATTTGAGTAGTAACTTTTTTGAGAAAGATCTCACGGCTCTTCTTTGTGCATTATGGTTTTACCTGTAATTTATCCCAAAATTTTTCAAAAAACCTGCTTAAAGATCCATCAAAGTTCTAGTCATCAATTGCAGATCAGTTGTTGACAAAAAACACGAATTTAGTAATCTAGCTTCTTCAACCAAGCCTGATGTCATAATAAACACTGAATACTGGCTAAACCCAAACATCACACCAACGAAATCTTTGACCCAGTGCTAGGTTACTCTATATTTAGAAGAGACCGTGTCACAAAAGGCAGGTGGTGGAGTTTTCATCGCAGTCAGAGACTGCATCAGTGCCCAAGAAATGCCCGAACTTAAATCCAAGTGTGAAGGTCTTTGGATTAAACTGGACCTAGTAGGCAGCAAACCATTTATTATAGGTGCATACTACAAACCTCACGAGCTAGATACAGATAGCT